>CM019155.1:41595166-41694213 GCA_009733165.1 Naja naja | reverse complement strand
AATGAATGAATGAATAAAACTTTATTACGGTCTTAGACCAGCAATAGACACCACTATTTACATATACATAAAAATATTGTCATTATAATACATTAAGTGGATAATAACATCCCTATTAAGAAAATACATGTTCTCAAACAATTAGGGTCACTCCCTAGTTTATATTAGTGGAGATCCAATAAGTATGTGTGTAAATATCATTTTCCAAAGATTGTTCTATCTACAAAAATTGTCATAAACTGACAGCTATAATTCTGTAACCAGTTTTTCTTGTAGACATTGCAGCAACACAGAATTTTGCTACTACACGGGTAATACCTGGGTTTGAATCCTGGAGGAGAAAGTCTACATAAAAATTGTCTGCCCTCCCTGGCAATCTCTCTAGTAAGGGAGAATATACAATGACCTATAAACTCTGTATAGCTCACAGTACAATAAAACATGTGAGATATCTTCAACTTCTCCTTTACCACATATACATACCCGTTCTGCTATTGGTGTTTTCTTATACCTGCCCTGAAGAAGTGCTGATGGGAGAATATTGAATCTGGCTCTAAAAAGCTATTCTTTGTTTTGGGAAGGTCAGATCATTCAGATATCTTGCCGATTCCCACTCCCTGTTTGATTCTGTCCCTGCTGTGGCAAGCCAACCTATTTAATTCTTCTTGGAACTCCATGTCCTTCATTCTATTGATTATTACTTGCTTGGGTCAAAGCCTAGGGACATTAAGAATACTGGTGAGAGTCCATAAGAACCCAGTTTGTGGTCTATTGCCTGCTTCCAGGGGAGGGGTTATCAATCAGTATTAGAGGGGTCAGTCCCTCTGGGAAGAAATGCATTTTAGCCAATGCATGATCATCATCTTCCAGGCTCTTACCTGAATTTGAGGCATGCCTGTCTCGATTCTTACTTGGGCATTTGGAGTTCCTTTGGGTGCAGATAAGATGGCTCTCAGGAATTTGGTTTGAATAGGTTCTAGCAAGTCTTTTTTGCAAGGGTTCCTGTTTGTGCCCCATATAGGATTTGAGCCAATGTTTTGGCCTCAAAAAGTTTTAAGACCACAAGTACTAATTGCCCACCACCAGGTGTAAAAAAGTGTTTAATTGCATTTGAGGACCTATAGGCTGCTTGCAGTGTGTGATCCAGGTGTGCCCTCCATGTCCCTGTGAGTGGAAAACTACCCCAAGATATCTGAATGTCCTGACCTGTTCTAGACTATACCCTTCTATTTTCCAGGAGTATTGTCTAGGTCTTTTAGCAAAAACTAAAACTTTTGATTTATCAAAGTTAAGGACCAGGTTATTCTGTTTACAAAATTCAAGTGTTGCCATAATTGCTCTCTTCAGACCTATTGGAGTCTGTGAGATTATAGCAGCAGCATCGGCATATAGGAGAATTGGGATTTTACGTTGTGCTACGTTTGGGAATGTAAATCAGGGTTCTGTAAGAGGTTAATCAGAGGGTTAATGTAGAAATTAAAAAGGGAGGGATAGGATGCAACCCTGCCATACCCTTTTGTACCCTTACTGGGCGGTTAAGGTCCCTTGAGGATTACACCTCACTTTCAGGGTGGAATTATCATACAATTTTGTATGAGGAAAAGGAGGCGTTTATCGATGGTAGTGCGTTTTAATTTCTCCCAGAGAATATTCCTAGATATTGAATCGAAGGCCTGCTTAAAATCAAGAAAGGCCACAAAAGAGAGGATTTTTTATTCATGTATTTTTGAACCAGATGGTGGAGTAACAAGATATGATCTACCGTAGATCTCCCTTCTCTAAAACCAGCTTGCTCATCTTGAATTATCCCCAGAAATTAGCCAATCCTGGAGTTTATAGTTTAAGTGTTTGGCATACAATTTGCTAATAACACTCAGAAGGCTAATAGGTCTATAATTACCTGGGTCATTTCTATTACCTTTTTTATAGATTGGTATGATAATTGCTAATCCCCAATCTCTTGGCATATGGCCAGTTTTATCTATAAATGTAAACAGAGATGCTAAAAGTGGAGCCCACCAACTGGCATTCTTTTGATTATTTCTGGTAGGACATTATCAGCACCTGGTGCCTTATTAGCCTTGAGGGTTCCGATCAACCGGGATATCTCTCCTGGTGTAACCGGGGACCAGTAAGGAGTTTGGTCCAAGCTAATTTGACTTTCCTTAGTTACATAGTCAGGGTCTGTATATAGCTCTCTAAAATATTCTTCCCAGGCATGTATTGGTACCTGATTAATAGGGGGTAAAGGGGATTTCCCCAATCCTCTAGTGATATGCCAGAAAAGGGATGTATTTTTTGTCTTGACTGCTGCAATTAATCTCTGCCAAGACTCCTTCAGAGCCGCACTTTTCTTTTCTTTTAGCAGGGTCTTATATTGAGCCTTCAACTGCTTTAAGTAGTGAGTGTGATCCTCAGAAGGGCGTTTTGCTTTTCCTATACTCTTTGTTATATGTCCTTTTCAGTTGTACACAATCTCTATCAAACCAGTTTTTATTCTTTAAAATCGGCTTTTTGGATTGAGCTAGTATTCTGTTAATGAGAACCGATTTCAAATTTGAAATTAAAGTTTCAAACCCCTCTAAGTATGATCCTTCAAACTTATTTTTTAATAAAGATGTAGAAGTTCTATTGTTTCTGGCACTAACATCCATTTAGCAACTTCCTTTGCATTTTCTCCATCCATTTAATTTTTACCTGGGTATTTTGACTCTCTAACCTGGGAAGGTAAATTGAACCAGTCCTCAGAGATTTATGGTGTAATGTGAGAGTAAGGATTACTGAATTATGATCGCTTTCTAGTCATGAGTCTACCTCCATCTTTTGCAAGAACTTCTGGAGGTCATATGATATTATCCAATAATCAACTATGGATTTTCTTCCTGCTCCCTGATAAGTATATTCCCTGGTAGTCACCTTTTGTGGAACCATTAAGGATACAAAGGTCCAAATGTAAAGTCATCTGTCTTACACATAAACCTGCCTGATTTGCTTTAGGGTCTTTAAATTGTCTGGAATGCAGGGGTTCTTCTGGTACATTCTCATCATAATAGATCTTAAATTGATTAAATAATGCTTGATCGTTTGGACCATCCTAGCATTTAAGTCCCCTCAATAATTATTGCTGCTGTGGGGTATTTGTCTGTACAGCCAAGGATAAAATCTTCATCCCCAAATCTTGTTAATCAAATCCTTCTTATTGAGTGGAGGAATATAGATATTAAAAAGCAAAATCTCCACCTGTTTGTATAAAAGTAAGGTAGTCACCACCCATGGCTGAAAAGGTGGCAGTGATACACATTTAAATTGCAGGGCTGTATTAACTAATGTCACAATACCCCTTTAGCTCTCCCACCCACCTTACTTGGTACAGCCGGGATAGAATTGGTCCAATAACCATCTAGCTGTATCTCTGTGAGGGCCAGGTTTCCTGTAAGAAGAGGATGTCAAATTGTGATATATAGTCAAAAAGAGTTGGTCTTTTGATGGAACAGTCCAGCCTGCTATATTCCAGGTTATAATGGAGAGGGATCATCTTTTGCAGCTCATCAGGAAACTTGATTTATACAAAGGGAAGTTGTAGGGTTGTTGCAATGGACTGAAGTGTCATCTCGCACCAAATTGGCTTTCTCTAAAAGGAGGGGAGACCCATCTAAATCCTGTGTAGACTTCTGAGAAAATTGTTCAGGATAAGGGGTTTTAGCACCAGCTAGCAGAACTTGCCATTCCTGTGCTTCTTCTCTAAATACAGGGCAGGGGTTATTAGGTCATGCTTCATTTGACTTTGAGATGATGGTACTGTCATGGGACCTCTCCCATCTCTTGTTGTGGTGCTGATGGTGTCATAGGATATTCACATAAGGATGATAGTATCTCCATCTCTACTGGAGCCTCCAGTGGTCCCTGTGTGTCTTGGCTTCTGTTTTCCCTCCCATATTCATGTGGTCCCTTGCCCTCTGGGGAAAGTAAGAGGTTCAATTATTGGGAGACCAGATCTATAAGCGGTTCAGCAGTGTCCATTGTGACCAACAAGGATTTCTTTAAATTTTCTAGCTTGAATAATATGTTATCTTGTTCTTTTCTCGGCAAAGCTCCAAAAGCATTAATGAGGCCTGTTTCTGTGCTGTTAAGTAGATCTTCATCGACCAAGGCTGGTTGACTCCCACTTTCTTTCTCTCTTTTTCAAGGTTGAGAATGCAGCTGTGGGAGCTCGCATGTTAACAATTAAAGGTTTAACCTTTTCCTCACAGAAAACTCTGATGGGAAAAATTTGGAAGGAGGCTAAATATGCCTTCATCTTAAATAGCATCAGTGGTATGGTGGGCTCTTGAAAGACAGGAGTATCCGCTTCCAACTTGGGAACTCAGGAAGCCACTCACAGCATGAAGATCAATCTGCCCCGATGGCAGTGAAGAAGCTGACTTAGGGAATTTAGTATAGCACTCTTAGTACACCAGCGTCCGTAATTAAGTCTGTTCATATGGATTCTCAAAGCAATTTGTTGTGATTGCAATGAGCGATGTGATTGTAGGGAGATGCTTTCCTGGCTTCTAATGAAACTTCTCTATCGATACCTCCTCCTCTTGTTGCCTTGTCTGGGGAGGGGCTGTTTTTCTGAGAGGGCTGCCTCTTTTAACAGGTTTTTAACTGTTTCCCTGGGTCTTTGCTCTTTCCTTCTTCCATATCCTGAGTATGGGATTTACTCAGGTCTGCTGTAAGCACGTTAGAAGTGGGGTCTGTAGCCCGATGCTGTGCTTGCAGAAAGACAATGATATCTTTTCTTAATGTCTCTACATCGTGTTGGATGGTTATTAATTGTTCAAATATTGAGACAACTGTTTGTGCTGTGAGAAGGCATTGTTTTGCCATAAACTCTGTTGTATTCTCCCAGGGTAAGCTCTCCTCACTTTGAATTAGATTATTGTTAATCTTTTTAGTCTCTATCACAGTCTCCATATCAGCTGTAACTGGCTTAGTTGTTTGTGAAGAAATCTGACAGTCATTTTGCTCCTCCCCTAGATCGGGAAAGTCTAATATCTGTTGTTTTGTCAGATCTCTTTGTAGGTCCCGTTCTAACTTCTCAAAATTGTTGGAAATGGAGGGGGTTTTACTTACAGATCTCTTGCCAGCAAAGTGCTCCTCAATCCTTGGTTGTTTTGCAGTCTTCACTGGTGTGAGAGATCCAGGGCTAGTGCCATGGCTTCTTTCTTTTCCCATGCCGTGATAATCCTCAGCCAGACAAAAACTTTTGTCTGTGTTGTGGTCTATACTGTTATCTTCTCCGGAAAATATTATTTAAATAAAAGGATCCAGTGGGAGTACTAAAATTGATAAAATAAAATAAAACCAAGAGGAGCTTCTGCAGCATGCTCCGGCAGCCGGCTCCACTCCCCCTGAAAGTTAAGTATAATGTCCCATTTGCTATTCATATCCTTCCATTTAAAAGTAATTTCCTCCAGTAGAAAAGTATTTTATTTCTTTTACTTTCCATTATAATCAATGCCAAATTTACTGTCAATGCTACTGACTTTATTTAACACTACTAGTAGCAAGCAAAAATATAGTGATCTATAGCTAGAGATCAAGTTTCATTTGAGAGCCAATTGTTATAGTGGCTAGGATATCAGATTAAAAACTGGGAGACTGTGAATTTTAATCCTCCGTAGGTACCAAGCCAGCTGAGTGACCTTGGACCAGTCACTTTTTCTCAACCCTAGGAAGGTTTGCAATAGCAAACCACTTCTGAAAATCCTTGCTAAGAAAACTGCAGACTTGCCCAGGCAGTATCTGAGAACTGGACACAACTGAATGGAAGAAAAACGGGTTATTTTAAATACTGTTCAAAACAATGATATACAAACCACAGTATTCTTAGTTAATGTATATTGTATTCATATTGCACTGTTTTGCTGAAAGCTTGAGATGGTATCCCTTAATTTTAATACCATAACAACATATGGTAGTAAGCTAAGTGGGTTGAGCGAGATTGGCCAAGAGTTAGCCAGTGAGCTTCATTAGAAATTTGCCTGCATTTTCTTGAGCAAAGCCAACACCCCAGCCATGATTCTGTAGTAGCCATAGTATCAAACTATGATACTATGATAGCCATGATTCTGTAGTATCCATAGTATCAAACTATGATACTATGATAGCCATGATTCTGTAGTAGCCATAGTATCAAACTATGATACTATGATAAAAGAGCCTTGGTAGTGCAGGCTGTTAAACGCCTAGCACTTAGTTCCAGCTGCCTGCAATTAGTGCAGGCTCGAATTCCACCAGGCTCAAGGTTGACTCAGCCTTCCATCCTCCCGGGGTAGGTAAATTGAGGACCCAAGATTGTTGGGGACAATAAGCTGACTTTGTAATAATGCCGCTTAGTAATAAGCAGGCACATACAATGGAATGAAGGCTATTGCTGAGCGCATTGGGTTGTGCTCCAAAAAATTGAAAGCTGGCCTGAGTCTCTGGAGAAGGGCAGCATATAAATATGAATTTTAAAAAAAACTGTCAGATCCATGTATCTGCCATTCTTCGTGGAAGAAGAAGGTGGGGGGAAGTTGGTATAAGAAATCCTTTTTGATGTAACCTGGATATATTAAAACTTATATTGAATTTGGATAACCCATGATATACTATGGAGGGATGGAAACCAGATGCCCAGAAATCTGTCACCTCTAAAAGAGACAGCCACAGGATGAAGAGACCATAAAAATTCCTGCTGGGAGATGGGAACCTCAAAAAAGATCATTCTCAGAAGGGGGGTGGTGGTGGAATAAACATGTTGGCTCTTTGTTTTACTAAATACACATCAAGAGAAGAGGAGGGGTCTTAAACTCCCTTATCTATCCCTGCATGCCTGAGGCACGTTAGATGCTGCTTTTAATCCCTACATGAATTGTCTCATCTCAATAAAGGATTCCTTTTGATACGTTTGGTTTTCAGAAGTTCATTCTTGTTGATTGAATGAAAAAAGTTCTGTAGCCTGACATATTAAGTGTTCTGTAATTTCAAAGTAATAATGTGGAAAAAGTATAACAGCATATAATCACTTTTCAGCTTTTGCCCTATTTCTAGCAAGTCAAGGCATTCTATTTATACTGAAGGAAGTGACTATTTAGATACTCCCCAATCTTTTAGGGTGCAAAGCACCTCAATAGCTCTGAACTTTCCCTTCATAGAATTCTAGTATACAAGCAGATGCATACAAACATTATGAAAGACACCAGGACAGATTTGAACAGTAGTGATTTTATTTTTCTTCCTTTGCATTGAACAGAGGTGCCTTAACTAACCCTCTGAAAATTTATCATTTATACTCATATGGCTATATCATGAAGAACAGTAATAAGCCTGACTAATATTATATAATCTAGGCAACACATTAGGGTTTTTCAAATCCAAAAAATCCAGGTGTTCCATATGTTGTAGCCACATCAGATGTACCAGTAAATTACAACAAACCTGCTAATAAATCTGGCAGAGTACTAAAGCCAACTGCACAGGCAGCAGCCAAAGAAAATACAGCACCTTGGACACTAATAAGGTTTATTACTAAACTTATATTCAGATTTTTAGACTTCAAACAATGAGTATTGAATAACTATTATTTCAACATGTTTGTTTTTAAACTAAACATTTTCATTTTGGTATTAATAAATCAAGCATATTCATTAGTAGAAATAAATCCAATAACTCTGCAGCATTGGTGGTGACCTATAAGGAAAATTAAACTTAGTCCAAGGATTTGGTCATAGTACATATGTAGAAAAACAAATAGAAAGAGCATTGGAAGCATGTGCTATATATTAAGAAATTCCACGGGTGGCGGTCTTAATGGGACCTTTCCCAAACTGAATTGGTTGGCTTCAAACTGCATTAATTCTTCTGTAGACAGTTGAAGCTGGGAAGTAAATAATTCTTCTGAAGAGCCAAAAGTTGGAATTGCTGGGGATGTTCCTGTAATATTGCTTGCAGGCGAATATGCTGATTCTCCAAAGAGCGTATATGTAGAACTGAAAGCAGGAGGTGCAATTGCTTTTCCAAATACTGTAGCAGGTGTGGTGTCTGCTGAAAAATTTGCAGGAAAGGGTTTTCCAACTCCAGAAAATGTAGGTGTCCCAATTCCATCCGATGTTGTAGCCATATTAAATGAAAAGGAACTTGCTGAAGAATCTGGCATATTAAAGCCAACTGTAGGAGGAGCAGCTGGAAGACATACAGCACCTTGGACATCAGTAAGGTTTCTAGATGATACAGCAGCAGGTTCAGGAGATTTGAAAGAAAAGGCTTGAACAGTATTCGATGTATCTGTAGGAAAGCCTGCAGTTATAGCATACAGAAAAAGTTGTAAGAATAGTTGCAATATTAAGAAAAAGAATACTGCACTAAAGGGGAAACTAAGATAATCAAAATGAAGCATGCGGTAAAATGATCAACCAAAACAAATTCCTTACTTGATGTTCTAGAAGGCAGTGTCTGCTGTAGTCCAAACCCAAATGGAGGTGATTGGTGACTAGTCACATTCTTCAATTCCTTAAAAAAAACATAAGTTCTATATTTCACATTTTGTTTTATGGCTTCAGATTAAATATTTTGAAATGCACATACATACTGGTATTACTTAACAGTTGGGTGCTTAATGACTGTTCAAAGTTACGATGGACCCCAAAAGTTATAAACTTGAATTTATGAATGCAACCCCTCCCTCTGTAGCCATGTGACCACTTTTTAGCTTCTTGGCAACCAGATCCTATTTATAATTCATTGCAGCTTCCAACTGTCATGTGACTGCAATTTTTAAGTGTTTTGCTTGTTTCTGACAAAAACCATTCATTGGGGGGGGGAATTAACTTAACAACCATATGGTGACCCTCTTAATGACAATGATTTTTGACTAAAACTCTGGGCTCAGTTATGGTTACTAAGTGAGAATTATATTAAAATCAAATATTTTATTATCTATTTTTTCCTACTTATTGTTGTAAAAACTTATTTCACATTTATTTGCTTTAGCAGCAAGTTGCATTTTTCTTCTGGCCTGTACTCCATAGAAACTTTCTGTTTCTGCTCCTTTATTTTCCAATTTGGCAATTACCATCAAAAAGAAAGCCTGGTTCTTTTATACATTTGCTGGCAGGGGAAAAGGAACTTTTTCTCAGAGACCAAGGTAGGGAAACTCAATAAGACTTCAGGCGTCTATCCCCTGGCTGAAGGTGAGGCAACACTTCACCTTTGAGAACCTGGAAGTCTAGTCCAGTTTCTAATCCTCTGGAACAACATTTATATGGAGAGAATGTGATGTTCAAGCCTTCATCTACTAGCAAACCTTTGCCTAAGAGCCCAGAGAGGCCTATCTTATCTGATTTGTCCTTTGTAATAGCTCAGAATGAAAACTCAGACAAGCATTTCATCTGCCTTGGATACAACATGTACAGGTTTGCAGCAGATAAAAACTTGGTAGCTTCCATAGGGAATTCTGATTATTTTATTATATTTCTATGCCACTATTTTTCTATAAATTCTCCAAATGCCTTTAAGTAAAATAAATGCTGAAAAGATAACCTAAAATTTTGCCTACAATTTTTAAATGTGTTTATAAAGGCTAACTAAACCCAGTTATCTAAATAGCAGTAGTTAAGTAAACTCAATCCCTCTTATCACTGAAGCTTTCCTCTGTTATTAGCTGACTTAATGCCCCAAATTATTACTGGTTTGAAAATCAGCAACAAAAATATGAACATGATTTTTTTTAAATAAATACTTTCCAGTTGTACTCACCATTGCAGTTTTAGTAGAGGCAGTTGCATTCTTCAATTCATGCAATCTATCTCTCCACTGAATAGCTAGTTGCTGGACTGAATTGACCTAAAAAAAAGGAAGAAAAATTATTCCCTACTGCTTCACATATCAAATAATTTTCAAAAAAGTGCCTCAGCCTTCTACGTTAAACAATATAGACACTTACATAATCTTGTGTGCTTTTGTTTGCTTTACAGTTATAATACACAAGACGCAACTCTTCTGGTAGAAAGTCAGAGAAACCTGCAAGAATAACAATCAAAGACCAGAAAGGGAAATATTTTACCCCCATAATGCAAGGCTAGTAACTAGACATACAGATACAATTTGTGGTTAAGAAAGACTCACTGGCAAAATAATTCATTAGGCAAATAAAAATACGACATTCATTTTGTCTCTTAAGCCCCTATAAAACCAAGTCAAAAATTTTGCCCCATCTTCCAGCAAGTGACCCATATTGCCATTCACAATACTTCTGTCTTCTGGTGTTAATTTTTTTCCTCTAAAAAGTGCAGTCAATCAATTGCAAACTCTAGATCTGAGGTGCCTACTTGAGATCTGGTAGATCACAGATATGATTGTCTCCTACATCTGATCCCATATTAGAATAAAGGTGCCTTTTGTCCTGATTTTTAAATACAGATCTCTATATTCACCAGACAATAGTAATTTTAAGGAAAATAAACTATTGACCTCATATGCTTTCCATTTTCTCCTGTAAATAGCTCCCATGTTATCTAGCATAAGAGTCTAGCAACAAAGTGTGTGTGTGTTTGTGCGGGCACTGTCCAGAAATAAGAGACATTTGCAGAGGAGAATTAGGAGATATGGAGATGTAGATCTTTTAGATTGGAAATATTCTCCATTGCAAACAGAATTGTTCTGTCCCAAATTATACATATAAGGCCTTTTAAGAGTTGGTCAAGGAACTTTGCTTGGTGGAGTCCAGGAGAAGATCATTTTCTACTGTGGCTCTTGCCACCTGGAACAGGGGTCCAATCTTGGCAACTTTAAGACTTGTGGACTTCAACTCCAAGAGTTCCTCAGCCAGCAAAGATCCACCCCGCACTCTCTCAGCCTTCCAACAAGATCTTAAAACCTGGCTGATTAGCCTGGGGCCTGGATGTGGGTGTTCCTTTCTGAAAGTGGTTATTGGATTAAATTCTTTTTAATCCACCCCAATGTATATTCCTCCCATCTTAGCTAATTCTTAATTTAATGTTACTGTTTTAATATTTTATAATACTGTTTTATTATATTGTAAGCCACCCAGAATTGCCTTATTGCAAGATGGGCAGCAAATAAATTGAATAAAAATAAATAAAAATAAGAACTTATTTTTCATAGTGCCTTAGTTACACAGATATGTGCAATGTCTCATCCAATGAGACCTGACAATAGAGTAATTTGTACCTGAAATATTAGGTTTGTCTTTCATTGGTGAGTACGAGGAAAACATCCACTGTCCAGAAGATTCCCAAATCTCCATGTCTTTCATTATTATTTCACTGAATAAATGATAATGGAAAGTTGTAACCCATACTAAACTGATGTAAAATAAAACCAAGCTACTCTTAAGGTTTCATTGTTTTTAAAAATGGAGACAAATCAAGACTTATTGAGCATAGAAAAAAAGCAGTTAATTTTATGATTTAACCACAATTCTTTTTCTTGCCCAATGCACAAACAATAGGACCTGAACTAAATTTAGACAACTAACAAAATAAGTTGTGATGGGAGTGCTGCTCTATCAAGAAACCCTACCAGTAGGATAGTGCCCTTGTCCCAAGGGTCTCTAGGTATATCCTATAAAATGTCTACAAGTCAGTTTGCATATTCTGTATGCAATTATAATACTCAATTCAATGAACTGTATAAACAACCATAGCAAAGAACTGAAGTTTAGGATTGTTATTTTTAACTGCACATTTAAATCTCATAGTAATTAAAGGAAAAATGCCACGTACCTAAGATTTTCTTCTTCAGGTTTAGTATAGTTATTCACATGTTCACTTGAATCTAATGCAGCAAATCTATTCTGAGAAAAATTTGAGGATCTGGGGTCTTTGTTGCTTTTCCAGTTAGCAGATTTTGAGTAATTAGATGCCTGCATGCTAAGAGAATAATGTTGCTGTCCACCCCCCACTCCTCTTCTGCTGGAGCCTGAATAAAAGAGAACATAGTATATCAAACATCTTCTTTGCAGTAAAAAATAATTTGAGCTATATCACAGAATTAAGTAACAGAAATGGGCCTAAGAAAGATTTGACAGGATACAAATCCAAAATCTATAAAAAATAACTCAAATGCGGATCCCTAGACAACAAACAGCATCCATAATATTACAAGCTTCGTACTCTAACATACTTATTTTACAGTGTAAATTTAAGATATTTCTACCCCACCAGATTACTTCAGAACTGTGATAATCTTTATTCCTGTAATGTGTCCCTTCTGGTGACTGTATCTCTTTAAGGAAGTATTTCAGCCTCCTACCCTGGTCTCTTTTTCATGTTAATTTGGTGTAAACTCTGATAAGAGGTCTAATTTCTGCAGCCAGGATGCATGTCAATTCCTGCAGAGTCTGAGCCCTTTGAGAGGCAAACTCCTTTCTCCTTTTACAGCTCCTTTTTAGCCAAAACTTTTTTTTATGGAGTGTTTATTTAACTCCTTTAATTTAAGCCACCTCTACATGTATGGTTGGATATCCCATCTTTTGGGTATCCCAATTATATATATATGAGTGTCCATGACAAAGGTATATCAAGTCAGGGGGTTCCAAAACTTAAGAACCAACACACAGCACTCAAAGGCTAGTATTCACTACTTCACTCTTTCCCTCTTCTACTCCACCTCCACCAAATACTACTTATAAGTCGTACTAATAAAGAACAGTATCTGTATCTGCTTAGTAGCTGCTTTAGGTACACACAGACACACACATACCTCCACCAAACCATACCCAGCTGCCTTTCTGCTCAGTTTTTATAACTAACAAATGCTATGGCCAGCATAATGAGAGGCCTTAAAGAAACAGGACAATAGTAGCATAGGTGCTGGCCATTTTTTAGGCAGTCTGTCTTCATTTAACTTTGTTAACTGCTATACAAGTTATTCTTTCGCAAGGAGAGCGGTAAAGAAATAAGACTAAGCGTCCTAATTAAAAAAACATTTGGCCAAGTTTCCACCCATCATTGTCAAAGAGGCTGGGGTGGTGGTGGTCAAGGACAAAATACAAGCAAACTAGTTTAAAAACCAACATTCTGGAAGCTTAGGAGGCTGGGGCAGACCTTCCCCTCCCAAGTGAATTCATTAGGCAGAGCCACGTTCCCTCCGTCGGGAAGAAAGTCAAGAAACTACAAGTGGCAACCCTTAAGCGGCTAATGGGACACCCAAATCCCCTCCGTACCTGAATTTTGGCCAAAGGCCTGGCTGCCTCTGCCACCTCGTGGATGTTCATACCAGCATCTATCACCGAAACGGCAGTTGCCCTGTAAGTAGTAAGAGCAAACCCAACCAGAATTGTGAGCCATGAGAAGCAACCTTTCACCGACGCCAATACAAGTTTCCCGCTCTGCTTCCACTACCGTATCCGCTCCGCAAAATTTACTCTCGGGCTACGCAGTATATTTATAGTATGACTGGGGCGTGCCTAGCACGCAGCGATTGGGGCGTCTAATGATGACGTAAAAGACGACAAGTCTACCCTTGGCGGAAGTGCATTGGCAGATTGCCCTCCAACATCTTAAAAAGTAATTGTCTTTTTTTTAAATCTGATTTTAGATTTCTCGTTACGGTTAATTAAAAAAACAGGCACCCAAATATATAGTAGTAAGAATTCAGTGTGCCTCTGAAGGCGACATTCAGCAAGTATAGGTACAGCAGGAAGTCTCCGTATGGTGCTGCTAATACTTATTCCACTTTATTTTATATTTTGATGAAATTAGGATTGGGAAATGGGGAAGAAAGACCTATCTTTTACACAACATGGTCAAACATAAACTGGCCAAACTTTTTTAATGTGGTGTGTTGAGCAAGCCTAGCAACTAAACTCATGGTAGCTGTTTACAAGGTTTATGATATACCGGTAGAAATAGTTGCATATATTTAATTGAATTTGGAAGTTACAAATAAAGGAAGAACAATGAATTGTATTGAATGTTGAGTGCAACGAAATGTTTTTGTTATGGTAGAAACATTCTTCTTTTGAGTAACAAAATTGAAAAACTGATCCATTTTACTCCATGTGGTCATGTTTTCATGTTTTTTTAATTGAGTTGTTCAGTATAAATAAATGTTCTCCTTTTTGTTTTATTACTGTTTATTATTTCATATTTTAAAGTTTGCACTACTGGTTCCTTTTTCTTACCAAAGCAAGGACATTTAAAAAGTAGTTCAATCTGAAACGAAGTCATGCTAATTAAGGTGAACAACCGTCCTCCTTTAGGGAGGACAGTCCTCCTTTTGTAAGTTCTGTCCTCCCTCAAAAACTGCCCTCCTACATGTTCTCCTTTTTGATATTTGAAGACTAATCGTAAATCTCCGTATTTGATTGATGCTGAGCCAATCCATTGTGTGATGTGAAGTATTTGTATCTGACATTACGATTCATCAAGGCTTGGTACAGTGCGGCGAGACGCGATTATGAGATGCATGCGCTACACACAGAATTGTTTTGAGAGTGTGCCGCACGCAAGAGTGCGCCACACACAAGTGGCTTTGGTTTTTTTCTTCAATTTATTTGTGTCCTCCTTTTCATTGTAAAAAAGTTGGTCACCTTATGCTAATGTTTCAGTATTTTATTATCTTTATAACATTTGTCCCCATTTATCTTCCTTGGATGCTCCAAATGATAAATGCTAGTAGCACAGTAGTAGATATGTAATAGTGGATTTTGGCAGCTAAGTTTTCTATGAATTTGTAACTGTAAAATGTATATTTCATCACAACTATTGAAACGCTAGGGGCTTATTTTCTAAACATAGACACTGCTAAATTATAATTATGTCCTAATAGACACATTCCTCCTCTATTTTCTCCACAACCTGTGGGTTGAAAGAAAGCAACTGGCTCAAAGTCTCCACGCCAGCTTTAAGCTAAGGCTGGACTTGAAACTTGAACTGACTGTCTCCTGCTTTTTAGCTGGTGCCTTAACCACTTGACTAATTAGCTCTTCCATGCCACTTTTATTTTCAGGAATGCTTTTAGATCCAAATAAAAATACTAGCCAATTATAGTTCTATTAAGCCCCTCATTTTGAACTGTAAAGCAAGATAGTGACAGAGCTTCATTTATGCGGAAAATAGTAGTTGTGGAAGGTGGTGCTGTGGGAAGCCCCCTCTCCCCCCAAAGAATGAAATATTTTGGTAAATATTAAAAAGGCAGGATAGAGTATTCCCCTAAAGGAGAAATGGGAAAAAACCTTAAGGGAGGCAGAAATCAGCTGAGTTTCCTGCCCAATCAGAAACTAAGGAGGCCAGTTTATAGAAATGCAGATTTGGTAATCCATTCAGAAATTCTGGGTCAGACAGAAACTTCAGATAAGCAACACAATAAGCAACACAAGCCAAAGGTTGACAAAATTAGCTCAGACAAACACCTAGGATTTGCACTTCCCCTTTTACCTATAGAGCCAACCATGATCCATACATGGCCCCATAGGAATCCACAAAGTATAAAACCTACTCATTCTAAATTCCATTTTCTCAGCTGTCCCAGAATCATGTAGTTAGTGGTTCCGTTTCCTTTCTTTCCAATCAGCCTCCAGGCTCCATTTTATTTCCAGTAGCTTTCTCCCAGCTTGGAACTGGACCTGGATATTTCTTCCAACAGTACTTTATGATTTGTAGGGTAGGGACTGATATTCACCATTTTTCACTTAGTGTTTTGTCAGGGATATTGTTTGTGTTTGTTGCTTTTTCATTATCAATCTGTATTCTGTAAAACTGATACAGTACTATGCTGTGAATTTTGAAATCAAATATTAAAATAATTTGGCATAGGTCATCTTTGAATTTATGGTTTGTGAAGTAGCAAACTCTCCAAAATAGCAGAGGAAGCCTCCCCACCCCCATCTTTATTGTGTTTTTTTTAGTAAAGTTATTTTGCCTTCTAGGAAAATGTTTTGTGACTGCCCATGTCCTTCAGGCACATACTTTGGTGCAGGAATCTAATACTGTCAGAATTTACTTATCATGCTACGCCATAATGTAATCTGCTTTGTTTTGGCTTAGCATATTTATGAACCTAATGATATGAAACCCAAGTGTGTAGTATATGTGAGATTGTTTTATTTTCATAAAGTATGGCAGGTGGGTACTTTATGAAAGTAAAATGTAAGATTGTTTTACTTTCCTAGTATGGAAGGTAGCTCTGCAATGGTGGGATTCAGTTTTTTTTTACTACCAGTTCTGTGGGCGTGGTTTGGTGGGTGTGGCAGGGGAAGGATACTGTAAAATCTCCACTCAGAGGTGGTATTTGCTGGTTCTCCGAACTACTCAAAACTTCCATTACTGGTTCTCCAGAACTGGTCAGAACCTGCTGAATACCGCCTCTGTAGGTCTCCAAGATCAAGGATCAGATGCAGGACATAGAGAGGTTCCTACATCATAATCTTGCCAAAATAATCTCCATAGTGCATTCTGCATGTTGATTCAAAAATTACAAGTCAGTGGTATAGATATTGGAATCTGCTCATCTCACAAACTGGTTATCGGCACCCTTAGAAAAAGCTCTAGCCAAAACAGTGGCTTCGACTATTAACATATCTGCCAAGTCTTGTACTATTTAACAATTTTCTATGTGTATGGGACACAGTAAAGAAACGGACTATAATTTTCTATTGCTGCAACAGAATTTGAAGCAATAGTACATAATATATATATTTTTAACTTCACTTTACTGCCTGACTCCAGGGTGATTTCTGGATGGCTCATAATACAACAAACAAAGAAACAAAACAAAACAAACAATAAAAACAGAGCCAGACTAGAAAAGAAAAAATAATAATATGGTGAATCCACCAGACCATAGCACAAACATCTGGTGGAATGGGAAAATTTCAACCACCTTTGGTTAAGGCCAGAAGAAACAACCAGATCTTTAAAGCTCTCTAAAATACCATTGGGATATTATTTAACAGATAAAGATTGCTTGAACCATTGATATGACAAACAGTAAATAAAAACAACACATTTTTAGGAACAAATATTTAATAAAATTAACTGACCACAAAAGCCTCACTGAGGTATTTGCTTCACTTTCAAAATTCTGATACATGACAAAATTATTCAATATACAAGATTTTTTAATAGATGCCCAGGACACATAAACTATCAAGAAAACTTTTTACACATAATGTTCATAAACAATGAACATTACAATGAATGAACATTCACAATGAAACAAATCTATCACATTCTGCCCAGACAAATAACATGAAGAAATGTAAACCTATGGAAACAATACAGCTTGCATTAGTTTACATTGGTTTTATGAAATTGTCCCTGTTTCATAAAAGAAATAAAGGAACTTTTTTTGTTAATGACCTGGATTAAGTTCCCTATTGCATTTTCATTGCTTGAAAATTATATCTATTAATATTTTTTTAATTTTTGCACAATCTATTAATTGGAAAAAATGCTCCTCAATTGGCTTTATTTATTTATTTATTTATTTTGTCAATCGCTCACAAGGATAAACATAGTTGTGAATACATGAAATGAATACATATAAGAAAAATAAAAGAAACAATAGGACAGGGACGATAGGCACGTTGGTGCACTTATGCACGCCCCCTATTAATAATTTATTTTTAAACCCAACTTAAAAGAATTAAATCCAATTAAAAAAATTAAATCCAACTTAAAAGTGGTGCTAGAAAATTAAATTTGTATTCCTCTTTGAAAGCATACAGAGCTGTTTAAGTACTGTTCAGATTTTCATGACAAAAAGCCAATTCTAAGAACACACACAAATATATACCTTGATCAATATACCTTTCAATCTAGAATAAATTAGTCTCTCTCTCTCTCTTTCTTTTAGTCCCTTTTAACTGCAAAAATATATTGAAAAAAATTAGGCAAAACAATGTATGTTTATATCCCAAAAATTTTTATACATGTTATCATTCAACTTTCTCATCTGCAAGTTTAATTTAATTTAATTTAATAATTGGACTTGTATGCCGCCCCCTCTCCGAAAGGACTCGGGGCAGCTCACAACTAAAAATACAATCAATAAATACATTAAAAACAAATTAAACCTGACAAGACCAAATAAAATCAGTTTAACCCCACCCCCAAGAGGTCAGTCCAGTCCGGCCTGTTCAAACAGCCAAGTTTTCAGATCGTGGCGGAAAGAGTGGAGATCTGAGGCCAAGCGGAGCCCCAAGGGCAGTTGATTCCACAAGGCGGAGCTACAGAGTAGGCCCTTCCCCGGGGCACCGCCAGCCGACACTCTCTTGCAGACAGCACCCGAGTCCCAGTCTGTGGCTGCGCACAGGCGATCGGCATTCGATGTCAGCAGGAGGCGCTCCAAATACCCGGACCCAAGCCATGAAGGACTTTAAATGTTAATACCAACACCTTGAATTTCACTTTCGGAGGGCAACCGCAACCAATGCAGCTTCGTGCAGGAGGCGTAACATGGGAGTACCGGGAAACTCCCATCACAACCCGCGTGGCTGCATTCTGCACCAGTTGAAACCTCCAGATGGAATGCAAGGGCAGTCCTAAATAGAGAGTGTTGCAATAGTCGAGTCGGGATGCGACAAGTGTATGAGTGACTGTGCGAAGGGCATCTTGGTCCAGGTATGGGTGTAGCTGGTGAACCAGCCGAACCTGGGCAAAGGCCCCCCTGGTCATGGCCCCCACCTGCTCCTCCAAACCGAGCCGTGAATCCAAGAGGACCCCCAGGTTTTGTGCCCTATTCACAGGGGACAACACATCTCCCCCTATGACCAAAGGTGGAATCTGCTGACTGGTCCGAGATGCCTGTACACAAATCCACTCCGTCTTAGCCGGACTGAGTTGTAGTTTGTTCCTGCCCATCCAGATCTGTACTGCATCCAGACAACGGGATATCACGGAGAGGGCATCACTGATTTGATTTGGGGTGGAGATATACAACTGGGTATCATCAGCGTACTGATGATACCTCACCCCAAAACCACGGATGATCTCACCCAGCGGCTTCATATAAATGTTGAACAGGAGGGGCGAGAGGACCGACCCCTGTACTTTTAAAGTACATAAACATTATAGTTTTGAAACCTTACTGCAGTCTTATTATTTGAGATGTAAAAAATGATTATGAATTTTTATAAATAGCTTGAAGAAAGGAAATCATATCAAAACAATGCAGATTTTAAGTACGGTAGCATAGATTTCAATTCATAAACAAAAGACAAAAATAAAATGGATTGCACAGGACAAAACTTTAAAAAGACTAAAAACTTGGTAATTTGAATAGGCCTCCCTGGACTGAGGGGGGGCTGTTTTAATATTTTAAATGTTTGTCAGTGGGTTTTAATGATTATTTGCTCAAATTTGGTTTAATTCTTTTTTAACTTTGGTGGTGCAGGCTGTTAAATGCCTAGCACTTAAGTTCCAGCTGCCTGCAATTACTGCAGGCTCGAATCCCACCAGGCTCAAGGTTGACTCAGCCTTTCATCCTCTCAGAGTAGGTAAATTGAGGACCAAGATTGCTGGAGGCAATAAGCTGACTTTGTAAAAATGCCGCTTAGTTGTATCCCAAAAATTGTAAGCCGCTCTGAGTCTTCGGAGAAGGGCAGCATATAAATGTAATTAAAAAAAAAAAAAAAAACTTTTGTAATTTGTATGGTTGTTTTTATGTGAGCCGCCCTGAGTCCCTTGGGAGAGAGGGTGGCATATAAGACCAAATACTAAAATAATAATAAATAAATAAAAACAGAATTTGCAAAAAACATGAAATTTTCAATTGTAGTATTCTATCTACGTCCACTTGCAAATAAAATAAATTTACCATATTATCTTGTTTATACCTGTAATATTTCAGAAAGTAGATGCACTTACCAAAATCAGCTCCTAGATGCATGTTTGAAAGAATATAATGGAACTACACTCGAGCGAATAAAGCTTTGTACAGATAGAATTAAGAATGTCTGTTCAAGAAATTATTTGCCTCTTCCTTGATACCACTTTGGTTATGTGATACAAGCATTTAAAGAGATAGAATGCTCATGTACAATAACAGTACTTTGTTATTGCACTAAGTTAAGTACATAGAGAAGCTTAATAGTACTGGAATTAACTTAACTATTTCAATTATTGGAAACAAAATTACAGAACTTGAATTCTGTGATGAGGTGGCATCCTGAACACTAGTTCGAGCAACGTATAGTTTAATACTTTGTTTTGGGGGTTTCCTACTTGAAGCATGCCAGTGCTTTTAATGAAAAATGAAGATTAATGAAGAGGTTATTCTTGAAATAATTTGGAATGCATATTAGACAGTTGGGTTTTTTTTAAAAAAAATTTATATGGGCATCTTGAGAAATTTTCATTTTCCTTCACTCCTCATTTGGAGAAACTGAAATAATTCCAATGCATAGAAAGGGCCCTAAAGAACAGTACTCAAATGAGAAAACTCAAATTATACGAACAGTTGAAATAATAATGAAAACCACACTCCAGTTTTCCCCATATTATGTACTGGCAAGACACAACTAAAAGGTAGAACAAAACAAATAGTAATTTATTTCAGGAGTACTTTTGGATAATACTAAAGTGTTCAAGTTTCTAATGTCTCCTCATTTGCTCCACAAGTATCCACTACACAAATTAAACAGCTGGTCACTGGAAAAGCACGAACTTTAGAGTTTGCTGTCCATTTGTCAATTTCAGTGTTATATTCAAGGATGTGCCCCAAGCGACCCACACCCTGAAATCCAGCTAGAACATAAATTGTGGAACCCACAGCAGCACATTTTACCGTTACACCTTTCCATGACATTGGGGAAACCATCTTCCATTCATTCAATTTAATGTCATAGTATTCCACACTGTCTAAGCCACCTTTATAAGGAAGAAAATAATTATTAAGCTAACATAACTTTGTCATTATCATTTTAGGATTAAAACTTTTTTCCCAAGAAATTTAAAATATTGTACCAATATAATAAATTAGAAGTTAATTGAATGGTTTAAAGACACATTTACATCTACTACAGAAATAGGTAAAAATATATAAGTCCTGGAGAAGAAAAGTAACTTTCAAACTATATAAAGTTGATGGTATAATTATTTAATATTCTGAATATATCTTCAGAGTTTAATAGAACTTACTTATAAGACATGGGAGTATATAACCTTAAAAACTTAAATGTTTAATATTGTACAGGAACCACATTTAAAAATTCTATTTAAAATTTAAAAAAAAGAATATTGATAATTTTATTCCTGAGCTATGCTTCATCATGAATACAAAAGTTCCATAAGTAGTGAGGATGTAATAAAATGGAATCATAAAGCCACAAAATTATTGAAATTGTGGTATCTACCTAAATTGTACTAACTTAGCTTGTTAATTAAGTTCCACAAATTTTATCATTCTTACGTCCAGATAAATATGTATGGAACTGAAACACAAAAGACTATTTACAGAATATATTGGGAACATAAAGTTACATTTAGAAAATGAGTACCACAAGACCTGCAAATTAATGAACATGTATTATATTTATATAAGAAAGGTTAGGAATATTAAAATTAAAACTATATTTTGTTAATTTATTAGGAATATTATCAGAATATGGCTACAGATATTTATAAGGAAATAGTTTAATCACTATTGTGTAACTAGCATCTGTGTTTTATTTATATGACATTTTAACTTATCATTAATATGAAAAAACTCCTGGATAAAGAGCATTTAATAATTCCTGTTTATGGAGAATCAGGATGAGCTAGTTTTAGGGAAGTACTTTCTGTTGCATTTAAGCCTTCTGGTGCTGAACAATATTTTACCATTTATATCAAACTATTTGAAATACTGTGACAGCTCTTTAAAGCCCATACTGCATCGAGAAGGTTGATGTCTTTATCTTTCAGAAAGCAGAACTTAGGGTTTTATTTATTTTAATACTGCAACAGTCCATAGAGCCCCATAACAGTTAGGTAGAATAAATTATTAATACATACCTAAGCTATTTTGCCCCCCTACAGCAAATATTTTATCTTTCACAACTACCAAACCATGGTTCTTTCGAGCTTCAAGCATTGAACATAGCTCAGTCCACCTGCAAATATTTAAAATGCACAATTTCAACCATATTTGTCTTTACATTAAATGTGATCAAGACTTAATGAGAAATGTTATAATTAGCTGTTAATTCTCTTATTTCAATTAAGCCTGGAAGATGGACTGTGGTTCTTGGGTGGCTCTTTTACATTTTCCTCCCCAAGTAAGCAAGTAGTTTCAGTATTTTGAAGGGTGAGTTGTATAACTTAGACATCAAATTTTTCTACCATCTCACAATGTGAAGAAACCTATTCCTGATACAAGCTTTTGACAGGGAATAAAGTCAATACTTACGTTTCTTTTGCTGGATCATAAACTTCACAGGAGTTCAAGACTCTTCCAGAAACATTGTTCCCTAAACTTCCTCCGCACACATAAATAAGGCCATTTGCTTCTACCATCCCATGACTGCATCGCTGAGTCAGCATACTGGGCTTTGTGTGCCAACTTTCTGTTCTTGTATCATAGCATTCAAATAAATATAAAGCAGAATTTCCTTTGAACAAAAAATACAGTCACTTAGACAATCTGAGACCACCTGCTTGTTAAGGTGATGTTCTTAGTAGGCGAATAACATAGACAATAACTCTCAGTAGTGGTCCAGTTTTTGACACACCATTTCCAGGGAAATGCTAACTTGGCATCTCCTTCTCAATTTCTCAACACCAAATCAGATTATTTGTATTGAGGACAACATCTGATTGATGAAAGAAAAAAAGCACTGTTTTTATTGCAAATCTTAGTAGAAGCACAGAGAAAACAAATGAGAAAATAGTGGTTTGTGTGTCCCCTTTAATGTGAATAAAATATAAGAATCTTTTTGCCATGCTAGCAGAGAGGAAACTTGAAATATGCATGGTCTCCCTTCAGTGACTCAAGGGACATAGAAAATGGCTCTCCAATGGAAAGGCCAGTGAAAAAATGGCTGTAACTACATGCTGCTCCTAAAGCAAAAGGCCAGGAAAGAGGTAAAACAGATTATTTGACAGCCACTAACATAATGCTACTGGGTTATATGGATAATATTGTGGTTATACTGGGTATGTGTCTTGTGACAAATACAGGCTTATTTATTACCATGAGTAATGAGAAAAGAATTTAAATCCAAAGAATATTTTTATTTTTCTATTTGGATAAATAAAAGAGATCTACAAGGAATACTTCTAAAAATTTCTAAAAATATAATCAAGAAAATTATCAAAAAGCTTTGCTGTATTTTATATATTTATCAACACATTAATAAAACCAATGTCATTCGTATTCAAGTCCAATGAGCTAAGGCCCAATGCGCTAAGTGAAAATTATTTCCATACAAATATGTATGTGTAGCTGTGTGAAAAAGTCCTGCACGCTTTACGGTTTACAGTTTATGACATTTTTTGGATAGGCCATTGATTTTGTGATATTTTATGCTAACTGCTTTGCAAATATTGTTATATTTAAATAAATACTGGTGGTTTTTAAGTGAAAAGCATAAACTTTTTGCAATTTTTTTGCTGTTTGGATGGAGATTGTGAATTTTCTTGCATGCTTACAATGACTATGAAAACAGATTAACTGATGCATACCCAGTGGAATACATGTTGCACTTACTAAGGCCGATGCTAGTGTTTTGTTAACATTTTTGTTGTTTGTGGCCCTGAAAAGGACCATTTAGGTAACCAAACATGGTTACTAATATGAAATTGGCCAGTCCTTATTGCTTATCACCAGGCGGCATCGCTTCGGCATAGACTGTACAGTATGCCAAATGGACCAACTAACAGTGGGCCAAGGTCATCTTCAGTGACAAGAGCAATTTCTACTTGACTGGGAATCAGTGCAATAAGTATGTCAGAAGATTTCCAGCTGAAAAATTTAGGTCGTACTGCCTGAATCTATCCGTGAAGCATCCATTGCACATGATGATCTGGGGCTGTATCGCTGCTTCAGATACAAATCATGCAGGGACTCATGAATTCCAAGCAGTATGTTGAAGCCTGGAAAAGACCATGCTTCCTTCAGTTCAGCAACTTGAAGGGAAGGACTTTTACTTTCAGGATGACAACGCTCCTTGTCATCGAGCCAAGTCCATCCAATAGTGGATGAAGAAGCATGGTGTTCAATTCCTTATTGGCCAGCTCAGAGCCTGGATTTGAACCCAGTTGTGGGCCAAGATTGGTTACGAAATAAGCAAGAAGCATCCAAAGATCAAGCAGGAGTTGAATGAATCCATTATTGCAGCCTGGCACCACATTGTCACCAAAATGGACCTAAATGGTCCTTTTCAGGGCCACAAACAACAAAAATGTTAACAAAACACTAGCATCGGCCTTAGTAATTGCAACACGTATGCCACTGGGTATGCATCAGTTAATCTGTTTTCATAGTCATTGTAAGCATGCATTGTAAGTATGGAAGAAAATTCACAATCCCCATCCAAACAGCACCAAATTGCAAAAAGTTTATGCTTTTCACTTAAAAACCACCAGTATTTGTTTAAATATAACAATATTTGCATAGCAGTTAGCATAAAATATCATAAAATCAATGGTCTATCCCAAAAGTGTCATAAACCATAAACCGTAAAGCATGCAGGAATTTTTCACACGTATGTATGTATGTATGTATAGAAAATAATCCAAGTTGTAAAACCTTCAATTCTATTAGGGGAACTATAGTTTAACTAATGCATGTACTATTACTGTGCTATCATGTGGATTCAAAATTGGCATAATAGTGTTTACTATAATCTAGTTCTTTTAAAAGAAATATTTTGCAAAAATATAGTACCAAATGTAGCTTTTAACGTTCCCACAACCATGTCCATAAATGTGTCTTACCTACTTCTGAACCGCCAGATGTGTAAATTTTACCCTCTGCTGCACATGCTGCAAGGCTATCACGAGGAGTTGGAGGACCCAGTTTGGAGTACCAGCTGTCTTTAACCACATTGTAGCAATCCATTCGTTTTATGGGGAAAAGCTGGGAACCACCCAAAATATAAACTACATTATCCCAGAAAACACAAGCTGCATCCCTCCGCTTTTCAAAGGGACATCGGATGTCTGTCCAGCTGTAATCCTGCGTAAAAATAAATTAAAGTGTTATAGAATATTTTCAACCATGTCCTTCTTCAAAAAAAAGTCTTCAGTTTTGGAATCATTAATATTTTATTTTTATTCCATTTTTTGTCAAGGGTTTGAGAATAACATGAATATTTCTGTTTGTGTTATCTTCAGAACATGATATACTAAGGTGAGAAACCACAAAGGAGCCTGGTATTTTGCTTGTAAGTCAATGTAGTTGTTAAGTGGGTGACCATGTGAACTGATCTGATTTTATGACTGTTTTTACTATGGCTATGAAATGAAACATCATGGATGTTAATAAATATGAACTATGTCAGACTCATGTTCCTGACAGTAATGTTATATATTTAAAAGGTGTTAAATTGCTGGAGCAACCTCAAAATAGAGCTGATCTCTAGAAACTGTAATCTCCCAATGTATCATTCTTTAGGACCCTGTTTTTCCTATTTTAGGAAAAACAAACTTTGTGGTTTTTTGTGTGTGACATATCAAATATATATAAAAAAAGAGATTATATTAACAGCAAACACCTGTAATTTAAGTACACCCCTCAGCTTTTCGCTCTTTGGTGTATAAACTAGGTTCTGCTTGAAATAAAAATAAAATAACCGTAACAAAGACCAAAATCACAAAATGCAGGCATATAAGAGGATGCATTATAGTACATCTAATCCATACAAACAATGGAAGATCAGAATTACCTTTGGATTGAAGTATCGACATGACTGGGGCTGTGATCCTCCAAACAAGGCAATACGATACTCATGCTTTTTCCTTCTTGGACGAGTCCCATCCACCAATTCTTCTCTGTCTTCTGGAGAAAGGAGATGGTATCTCATTCCACCTAAATTAAAAAAAAATGATTTTGCATGTTATTTTATTTGCAACATAAGGCGGCATAATAAGTATGCATATGTTTTGTACAAGGGGTCATCAAGTAAAAGAGAGCATCAGTTTCTTCCTTCTGTTGGGCACTTATTTCCTCACCCTTGCATGTTCCCACACATAATTAAACAGCAATTTTAATTTATGAAGACCTCTCAGAAAGCAAGGCCATAACTGTTTTTCTTTCTTTCCAGTTATTCTGCTAAAGTTGAAGTTTCACCACTATCCAATTACTACTATTTTTAGAGCACCAAAGTACCAGACCACCTTGTCTTGAAAGGAAAGGAGGGGTACTGATTGCATGACAGGATATTGCCAAGCACGTGGATCTAACTCAGGGGTAGGATTCTACCGGTTCTGTCCGATTCTATAGAATCGGATGTTAGGGCTCCCGGTAGTTTGGAGAACCGGTAAAATGGCCCCCTGGCTGGCCCTGCTCCTCTCAGCCCGCTTCTCCGCTCCCTGCCCAGTCAGTCCCTATTGCACATGTACAACATTGTGCGATGCATGCCTGCAGCCTGCTTTTGCCTGCCAGGCCAGCCATTGCTGCCTGCCTTCCGCTATGGTCCTGCCATTACTGATCTTCCTCGGTGAGTGAAACTCTGAAGCCCCGGTCGCCTTCCCCCCCCACTTGCCTTTTGCTACCACAGCCAGTCGCCTTTCCCTTACTTACCACTTGCCTTCTGCCGAGGAACATGTGGAAAGGCTTGTATAGGTTGAATCCTGCTTTTCTCTGTTTGCCCGGCACCTGTTTCTAATGGGTGGGGGGCTCCCATTAGAAACCCTGCCCAACCCCTCCCAGAAGTCCCCACGAGGCTCATCTGGCTACCAGGTAAGTATAGGATAGCCTCCTGGGAGCAAAAATGAGGAGTTGTGGGGGGGGGTCCAGCACTGCCCCCCCAACCCCGTTTTTGCTCCCAAGAGGCTCCAGGGAGGCTTGCTAGCCAGGCCAAAAACGCCACTCCTCACCCTGTTTTTGCTCCCAAGAGGCTCCAGGGAGGCTTGCTAGGCTGAAAACGGGGTGTGGGGGGTCCGGTGCCACCACCTTCACCCCGTTTTTGCTCCCAAGAGGCTCCAGGGAGGCTTGCTAGGCTGAAAACGGGGTGGGGGGGTCCGGCGCTGCCACCCCCTCTCCGTTTTTGCTCCCAAGAGGCTCCAGGGAGGTTTGCTAGGCTGAAAACGGGGTGGGGGGGGTCCAGTGCCACCCCCACCCCTTTTTTGCTCCCAAGAGGCTTCAGGCCAAAAATGCCACCCCCACCCCGTTTTTGCTCCCAAGAGGCTCCAGGGAGGCTTGCTATGCTGAAAGCAGGGTGTGGGGGGGGTCCGGCACCACCCCCATGCCGTTTTTGCTCCCAAGAGGCTCCAGGGAGGCTTGCTAGGCCCAAAACGCCACTCTCCCCACCCCATTTTTGCTCCCAAGAGGCTCCAGAGAGGCTTGCTAGGCTGAAAACGGGGTGTGGGGGATCTGGTGCCACCACCCCCACTCCGTTTTTGCTCCCAAGAGGCTCCAGGGAGGCTTGCTAGGCTGAAAACAAGGTGTGGGGGTCCAGCGCCGTGACCCCCCCACCCCGTTTTTGCTCCCAAGAGGCTCCTGGGAGGCTTGCTAGGCAAAAAACGCCACCCCCACCCATTTTTGCTCCCAAGAGGCTCCAGAGAGGCTTGCTAGGCTGAAAACAGGATGGGGGGGATCCGGCGCCACCACCCCCCACTCCGTTTTTGCTCCCAAGAGGCTCCAGGGAGGTTTGCT
The DNA here is from genome assembly GCA_009733165.1 of Naja naja. Taxonomy (NCBI): domain Eukaryota; kingdom Metazoa; phylum Chordata; class Lepidosauria; order Squamata; family Elapidae; genus Naja; species Naja naja. The sequence continues at coordinate 41,666,427 of CM019155.1, read as the reverse complement.
AGGCTGAAAATGGGGTGTGGGGGTCCAGTGCCACCACCCCCACCCCTTTTTTGCTCCCAAGAGGCTCCAGGCCAAAAATGCCACCCCACCCCGTTTTTGCTCCCAAGAGGCTCCAGGGAGGCTTGCTACGCTGAAAGCAGGGTGTGGGGGGGTCCGGCACCACCCCCACTCGGTTTTTGCCCCCAAGAGGCTCCAGGGAGGCTTGCTAGGCTGAAAACGGGGTGTGGGGGGTCCGGTGCTGCCACCCCACCCGTTTTGCTCCCAAAAGGCTCCAGGGAGGCTTGCTAGGCTGAAAATGGGGTGTGGGGGGATCCGGCGCCACCACCCCCACTCTGTTTTTGTTCCCAAGAGGCTCTAGGGAGGCTTGCTAGGCTGAAAACGGGGTGTGGGGGGGTCCAGTGCCATGACCCCCCACGCCATTTTTGCTCCCAAGAGGCTCCAGGGAGGCTTGCTAGGCCCAAAACACCACTCTCCCCACCCCATTTTTGCTCCCAAAAGGCTCCAGGGAGGCTTGCTAGGCCCCATTTTGGGCCTAGGCGGCCTTCCTGCAGCCTCCTGGGAGCATCCGGCCATCCAGTATGCCTGGATTCAGTGTTTAGCAAAAAGAAAATTTGGAGCTAATATATACTGCTCAAAAAAATAAAGAGAACACTTAAACACAATGTAAGCTGCTGAAAACAATAAAAGGAACACTTAAACAACACAATGTGCAGTAGTTGAATGTGCTGACAACAAAATCACACAAAACTTAACAATGGAAATCAAATGCATCAACCCATGGGTCTGGATTTGGGGGTACACTCAAAACTAAAGTGGAAGAAAACACTACAGGCTGACCCAACTGTGATGTAATGTCCTTAACACAAGTCAAAATGAGGCTCAGTAGTGTGTGTGGCCTCCACGTGCCTGTATGACCTCCCTACAACGCCTGGGCATGCTCCTAATGAGGTGGCGGATGGTCCCCTGAGGGATCTCCTCCCACACCTGGACTAAAGCATCCCCCAACTCCTAGGCAGTCTGTGATGCAACGTGGCGTTGGTGGATGGAGCAAGACATGGTGTCCCAGATGTGGTCAATTGGATTCAGGTCTGGGGAACGGGCGGGCCAGTCCGTAGCATCAATGCCTTCGTCTTGCAGGAACTGCTGACACACTCTACCACATGAGGTCTAGCATTGTCATGCATTAGGAGGAACCCAGGGCCAACCGCACCAGCATATGGTCTCACAAGGGGCCTGAGGATCTCATCTCGGTACCTAATGGCGATCAGGCTACCTCTGGGGAGCACATGGAGGGCTGTGTGGCCCTCCAAAGAAATGCCACCCCACACCATTACTGACCCACTACCAAACCGGTCATGCTGGAGGATGTTGCAGGCAGCGGAACGTTCTCCACGGCATCCCCAGACCCTGTTACGTCTGTCACATTTGCTCAGTGTGAACCTGCTTTCATCTGTGAACAGCACAGGGTGCCAGTGGCAAATTTGCCAATCTTGGTATTCTCTGGAAAATGCCAAATGTCCTGCAGGGTGTTGGGCTGTAAGCACAACCCCCACCTGTGGACATCGGGCCCTCATACCACCCTCATGGGGTCTGTCTCTTACCGTGTGAGCAGACACATGAACATTTGTAGTTTGCTGGAGATCATTATGCAGGGCTCTGGCAGTGCTCCTCCTGTTCCTCCTTGCACAAAGGCAGAGGTAGAGGTCCTGCTGCTGGGTTGTTGCCCTCCTACGGCCTCCTCGTCTCCTGATGTACTGGCCTGTCTCCTGGTAGCGCCTCCATGCTCTGGACACTATGCTGACAGACACAGCAAACCTTCCTGCCACAGCTCGCATTGATGTGCCATCCTGGATGAGCTGCACTACCTGAGCCACTTGTGTGGGTTGTAGACTCAAATGCTACCACTAGAGTGAACACACCACCAGCATTCAAAAGTGACCAAACCATCAGCCAGAAAGCATAGGAATTTAGAAGTGGTCTGTGGTCACCACCTGCAGAATCACACCTTTATTGGGGATGTCTAATTGCGTATAATTTCCACCTGTTGTCTCTTGCATTTGCACAACAGCATGTGGAACTGATTGTTAATCAGTGTTGCTACCTAAGTGGACAGTTTGATTTCACAGAAGTTTGATTGACTTGGAGTTACATTGTGTTGTTTAAGTGTTCCCTTTATTTTTTTGAGCAGTGTAGTATTGATTCTTGCCTTGGGAATGTTCTGGGTAATCAAAACTATGCAGTCTCCTAAAACTGTTGGAACCAATCTTCTTTCTTTCTTCCATATCCTCCTCTTCAAAACTAGTAAGTTGTTCTGCTTTTTAATGCCAGGCTTAGTGTGGTAAGTTCAGAGTGGATTTTGTAGAGAACAGCTTACCTTTAGGTCTCATTCATTTGCTCAATTTCAGAGCATACATTACACAATTTCCAAAGCATAATTCAGACTATTCAGCAGTTTGCCTAGCTGCTGCTTCATTACTTCTATTGCTGTCACAACCTTTACGGAGTGTCCAATGGCCTTTTAAGTTTGACAAGCAAAAACATAGTAAATATTTCTCACAAATATTTTCCCTCTTCCACTTTATGGTTTGTTTAACATACTGTGTTACTATTCCAGCAGTTTGCAAACTTGTGTTTTTTGTTATTGGAAGGCAACTCTTTAATTTGAAGATGGTGGTAAATTCTTGGTAATAAAATGGCAAGAAAGGCTCACTTCTACTTGCCATTTAGAAAGGTTTCACAAAAAGTAGCTTTGGAATTGAAGCCATATGTGTTAAAATAAAATTCTTTCTGTATAATTACAAGTATGCAAAAAGTTTCAAGATTAATCCAAGATGTTTAATGGCTTTAAATATCTGGGTATCGTACTAACGTTTAAGTCAGAGGTCTTCAAACTTGGCAACTTTAAGACTTGTGGACTTGAAGTCCACAAGTCTTAAGTTGCCAAGTTTGGGGACCCCTGGTTTAAGTAGAAAGAGGTTCCAGCTGAAAATATACCATGAATACCATAGAGATTCTTTCTTTTCCTTTTTCTTTCTTCCTTTCTTTCTTCCTTCCTTCCTTTCTTCTTTTTCTTTCTTTCTCTCTCTTTTAAAAGGAAGAAAAAGAAAGAGTGAGGGATGGGAGAAAAAAAGAAAGGGAGGGAAGGGAGAAAGAGGGAAAGGAATGTGAATGAGATATGGATGGATGGATGGACGGATGGATGGATAGAGGGAGGGAGGGAAAGAAAAAGGAGAGGAAGGAAGGACCACAAGCTCTGGCACTAGACACAGCTTCAGAGGTTGCTTTGAAACAGCACAGAAATCCAGGGTTGGAAGGGACCTCAGTGGTCATCTAATCCAACCCCGCACCAAGAGCATTGTTAAAGTGAATTTCTATCTTTTGACCTACCCAGCCATGTGACCAGCAAGCCACGCTCAGCCAGTCACGTGACCAGCAAGCCACGCCCACCCAGTCACGTGACCAGTAAGCCACACCCACAAATTAGGCCATGCCCGCAGAACCGGTTGTTAAGACATTTGAATCCCACCCCTGATCTAACTTGTACTTGGACATTCCTATGGAGAGAATTTCACAAGCAAAACACTCATAACAAAAAAGAAACTGTAAGGATTAAGGCAGCATTTTGGATTGCCTAATCCCATGTAGTTCAAGAAGATAATCTCAAATTGTACCTAAAAATAAACTGAAAGACAGCGAGGAACTTTAACACTGCTGAGATACATTTACCATAGCGAATCAACAATCTAGCTTTTTTGACCTAAACCAGCTGGCTCCTGAAAGATTTAAAAGCAGATCAACGTATAATTCATTGAATTTGTCTAACCTGTACTGAACAAAATTATAACTAAATCATTTCAATTGCACAATTGGCATTCTAAAAAGTGTAACATGCTTTGTGCAGATAGCCCTGAACAAAACAGCAAGCTCCATTAAGTACAATGTCAAAGGAACTTTCAAAAACATTCACAGCAATGACTGTTATTTGTTTTATGATTAGAATTTATCAGTGTACCCCAAATCATCCTTATCCAAGCAGGTGTGGAATTTCTTTAAAAAGCTTTTTGGAATCTAAAGAGAGTATGGCCTGTGAAATAACAGATTTCCCTGAAAGAAGGACTGAAGTTTGAAAACATTTTTCTTGGAAGGAGAGAGCTAGAATGTAAAAGACATTTGGTTTCTTGCCCACCCACTCCCAAAGGATAAAATTAGCTCTTTTCAAGGGGTTATTTTTAAAGGGTTATGTGGTGAAATAGGCAGCCCATAGAGGAAATCAATATTAGGATGTTGAAAAGACATTCTGACGATAAACTTACTTATAACCATTTTGAGACACTCTGGGTTGTCTTGTATAAGTGGCTCTGCCTGTACAGTTTTACTAAGGAAATTCTTTGAAATTAAAGGAAACCTGACTTTAGCAAGGATATCAACCATGTAGGGCTGGCGGTTTGGCTCATCATACTTTAACCAACGAACAGCAGCATCATAAACCTGGAAATTAGGAAAAAATATTTAACTAGACACATATACATAGTAGTCTATTTTAGAAATGGCAAAGAAAATATTATTTAAAATAAAAACTCTAAAGCTCCAGTTCAAACACCAAACTTAACTTTGGATGTTTAGTAGAAGAAGATACTATCACCTGAGACATTTTTTCATCTATCACCACTTGTCAATCTCAATTACGAGTTTTTTTCATTCAAAATTGGAAAAGAAACTTGGAAAACAAATGTTGATATTAATAGTAGCTGTTCTGCATTAACTGCTAACATTAAGAAATGTCCTTATGGACCTTGGAACTGTGCATCAACTAGACCTGAACAAACCACCTTCATTCTTCCTTAATATCAATCTCCCTATCTAGTATAAAACACAAGTATATATAGGTGGTTAGCTCGAATTATTAACTAGAAGGGACAACTATATTTACAGATAAGGATTGATAAAATGACAAATATGACAGGAAAAAAAATAGTATGAGAAATGATAATAGAAAGGAGATGAGAATTTTAGATAACATTGTAAAATAAGATATGAGAATACACTAAGAAAAATGGAGATATATTAGATTTGGAATTGAATAAATGAACATAGAATTGAGATAAGAACTATAGATAATATTGTAAAATAAGATATGAGAACATGAATTGGGATTGGATAAGATAAGCTTAATATTTAATAATGACAAGGATAATGCAACATAAAATTAAACAAATAAAATGAATAGGTAATTTGGTCATGTTTGTACTGAGAGGTGAAACCTGGAACCACATTGCTTGCCAAATGAGAATTTTTCATTTAAAAAAATAAAATGAAAATGGAGAAAATTGAATAATGGAATTATTAGGTATGTTTAATTGATATGGTGGTAGGCATTTGGAGAGAGTAAGGTTGAAAATAAATATTGAAGATGAATTAATATGGATATATAAGAGATGTATGATATATTGATGCCACACTGTTAATGTATTGTTGTTATATGTAGATTGAAATAAAAAGAAATTGGAAAAAAAATCTAGACTTGAACAGGCATGGGATCCTACCAGCATAACAACCGGTTCGGTGAGCATATGCTTTGTGTGCGTGTACGCACAGTACTCGCAAAACAACTTTTCCTGCAAGCAATCACCATCTCCTGCTATAAGGTAAGGTAAGAATAAAGAACAGCCTAAAGCGCAGGTGGACAGGTGGGCCCAGCCAAAGAAAAGATGATCTTCAGGGAGAACCGGTTCGGTGTCAACTGCTCTTTGGAGCTACCGGTTCTATAGAACCAGGCTGAACTGGTAGAATCCGACCCCTGGACCTGAAGGAACAACTAGATGCAGAAAGTAAAGGCCAAAGTGGTCCCAATGGTGATAGAAGTACTTGCAGCGTGGCTTCAACAGATCCCAGGAATGACATCAGAACTCCTTGTCCAGAAGTGTGCATGCTGGGAACAACTAAGATACTGTGCAGGCTTCTGGTAGAAGACCTGAGATTGAGGAAGACATGGTTTTTTTTTTAAAGTGTGTTTTTTAAAATTACCTGATCTTCAGCTCTTACAGTCAGAGTATCTTGATTGAGGAGATGTGTCACACGTTTAACATCTAACTGCTGAAACTCATCAGTCTTGTACACCTCTGTGAAGTGCTGATAAATATAATCATCCGCAGTGGCCTTCAGTTCTGGGCAGTCAAGGCACTCTGCTAATACACTTATACCTAGTGCAAGATGGAGAAAAGAAGTGGCTAGCTTAGTGACATATATTATATAAAGTACACATTATTTTTGTACCTTTGAGTCATTGATGCTTCTTGGTAACTGCCTGGACAAGTCCCTGCAGTTTTCTTGAGAAGACTGCCATAAGTGATTTGCCAGTGTTTGATTCCTAGGCTGAGAGAAAATGACTGTCCCAAAATCACCCATCTGGCTTTTTACTAGAACTCAGTCTCCTAATTTCTAGTTTTTAACCATTACAATAAATGGATTCTCAAAAAGAAAATATAAGCAGATACAAGCCTCAGTTTTTTGAAATATGCACATTATTTTCAAATCTTAACAAAATTATATATTAATTATAAAAATTGATTCCAAAATATAATACACAATGGACAAAGTTCTTCATGCCAAACTTTGCAAATCTTGTAATGTCTTTAACAGGAGGGAGATGCCTTACCAAGACAATTTGTAGCATCCACTTGCTCTTTTAAAAACTCTACACACATTTTTTTCACAGGCTCAATTTGATATTGATTTGCTGCATCCAACAATGATTGGACATTGTTACTGTTCACAGAAATTCTGGAAAAAATGCTTACACAAGTAAACATTTTAACAAATATACATATAAACTGACACATGTATCTATAATAAACTCTATAAATAGCATTTAGTTTAGTTTACTTTATTGTCATTGCAACTCGTACAATGAAATCAAACACCATCTTCAGTGCACATCATGACCATGAAAATAAACACAAACACACATCCTTCACACTCCACACATTGAACCAAAAACCATCAACACTACACTATACAGTAGAATTCAAAAGAGCTACTGCCCTGGTATAGAAGCTGTTTTTCAGCCTATCTGTGCTTGTTTTTATTATTCTGTACTATCTGCCAGATGGTAATAGTTCAAAAAAAGGGTGCCCAGGAAGAGATGGATCTTTGAAAATGTTTTGAACTTTCTTAAGGCAGCAGGAACTATAAAGCTTTTCTAAAGAGGGGAGAGGGCAACCAATGTTCTTCTGGGCAATGATGTTAACTCTCTGGAGTGCTTTCCTATCTGCCACTGTGCAATTGGCAAACCATACAGAGGTGCAGTAAGTTAAGATACTTTCTACGGTGCAGCGCTAGAAGGTTACCAACAGTTTTTCATTCAGTTGTCATTTTCTGAGAAGTCTCAAGTAGTAAAATCTCTGCTGGGCCCTTTTGACCAGTGCTGCAATGTGAGCACCCCAAGTCAGGTCCTCTTTTATGGTAACACCCAGAAACTTAAAACTGGCCACTTGCTCCACTCGGTCTCCATTGCTAAGCAAGGGCTGGATGTCTGAGCTGTTCCTTCTATAGTCAACTATAAGCTCCTTGGTCTTATTGGTGTTGAGGACCAAGTTATTGTCTCTACACCATGAAAGCAACTGGTCCACCTCATCTCGGTAGGAGATGAGTCCCACCACTGCTGTATCATCTGCAAATTTAGTAATAGTATTACTAGCGTGAGTGAGAATGCAGTCACACACATAAAGAGTATAGAGTAAGGGACTCAACACGCACCCCTGTTTAAAAAGCATCTTTGAGATTTTCTTAATTAAAAAATGTAGATATACAAACAACTATAAGATTTGCATGTAAAATTATTGTGAATATTTCTTGCAACATTTAAAATAACATTCTGTATTAGATATATACTAATATTTGGTATTTGAATCCTAATTTAATCATATGAATGAAGTTTTCTAGATTTGTATTTGTAGGTGGCTAGCAATAGTGAATATTGTGATATATACCTTGCAGTATAAGCAAATTCCACCAGCTGTTCAATTATATCTGGCTCAGCATCCTTTAATTCAACTTCAAATGACTTTGATTCAATCATATTTGCTGTAATTAGATAATATCAAGAGTTTTTTAAAAAAACCTTGCAGAGCTATTATTCTGATATGTGAATGGGCAAACCTGTTTCTTTTGGGAGCTCTTCTCAGATGCAGTTCCGGAACACTCATTATATCCCCCTTTAGGTACTTCCAGTTGCTATTGTCACTCACAAACACTATTTAGCAGTAAGCCACATATATCACATTTATAGCTACCAAGAATTATGGCTCAGAGAACTAAGATGCAGTACTGTATCAGATCCACAATCCCTGTCCTGACTACATTTGTTTTGGGGCAGGAAGGGAAGTTGATTACAAGTGAGAAGGGATGCATCAAAGTTTACTCTCTGTTTCTCAGCTTAGGACATTTATGAGAACATTGTGTACTATAATAGCTTAGCAACAGCAGAAAAGCTGAGGAGACTGAGCAAAGCAGAAGCTCTTACCAGTAGGACAACTATGCATCCCAAAACTCCACAGCATTCTGTTTCAAAGTGAAAGTTCTGTCATGCTTCCAGAAGCACAATTGAGTCAGTGGCAATGGCAAAATGCTTATTGGCACTTGATCACCTATTTGTGGCCAATTTAGAAATAGCTGGTGATCCAGCCCCATGTAGGATGGAATGTTAGGCTTTATCCTGAAGGATACAGCCTAACATTTTCATAATTCTTCTCACAAACAGTCTGTCATGGAGGCGACACTACTTTTTTCAGATATCTATTGATAATTTCCTATGGGTAGTTTTAAACTATCTATAGAAAATGAAGTACTGTATGAAGGCATTAATATCATGGTTTAATTAGGATTGTAGAAATTATAGCAACAAGACTTGTTCAATACTAATTAAAATATTCTTCCCTTTTTTTGCAAATCTAGAGATAATAAATTGATATTCTAAAGAGACTATTAAAAGCTGAACTGGAAAAAAAACCTTACTGGTAAACATTAAGTGAAAAAAGTGACTGGCTGAAGCAAGTACAACCCGATGAGCTGGGATCTTCCTTTCCTGGACTATCAATATAACGTCACATAGTGTTTTCTAAAATAGAACCAAAAAAAGCACAAAGTTATGATACAGAAATATATTTCTTATATTCAGAGAAATTGGTAGAAATGTTTATTTTCTTCACTAAACTAAGCCTAAGTTTACTGTCTGGCAAATTCTGAAACTCCACGATATGAAAGTTACCAAGACGGAAATATAAACACTACCTGCAGGATAGTATCACAGCACATTGTATTATCTTCTTCCAATATAACTTGACTACAAAGTTAACATAATTAACAGTAACATGTACCAAGTGGAACAGACTGGGTTATAAAACCACACCTTAACAATTTTTCTAGAATATCAGAATTGCATTTTGTATGTAAAAGAATCAGATAACTACACTAATGTAAAAGATTGAGTGATAAACCAAAATGCTGCTAATTCAAATCCCACCAACTAACCAGCAGCTTTATGTCAGCAGCACCAGGCACCCCACCGTCGTTTGCCATACGGAAGAACGATAACTGAGACTCGGCAAAATAACAAAAGAATGCCAAGTCAAGCCCTTCAAAACGGGGCCCTTTTCCTAGAGATATTCTTCACTAGGAAGGCAGCACTTTAAAGAACACTGCGCTGGTGATTTGAAACTGCCATGGCTTTGATCCCTCGGTTTCCAGCAGGGGATCCGACTCATAGTCCCTACCCCAGCGCTGGATTTTTGCTGGATCCCGTAAGGCGACAGGCTCCGCCAAGGGTTCTTTTACGGGAGGCCCAGAGTTCACTCACCTTACCTCCGCCCTCCCTTCCTCCTCCACTTACTTGCTTCCTCATATTATTCATGACCGCCATGAAACTAGCCAATAATTTGGCTTCCTCTCGAGCAGCCAGCTTTTTCTCCGTTTTCTTCTTGATGTTTTTATCCGGCGCTGATGCCGCCATGCTCTGCTTCCTCTTCTTTCCCACCTTCTGCCTGTTCTTCTTGCCGTCAAGATTACAAGATCACGCCAACGTGGGTTCACACAAGACGATAATGCAGTAACCGGCGCGAAGCAATGATAGCTTCCTCAACCTAAGGGCCAAGCGGCTGAACTGTGCAACTGACAATCAGCGGACAGCGCGATCACGTAAAAAGCCGCACCCCCAGCTGCTTTCCACCTTCTTTTTTTATGAACGCTCTGCCCAATCAGGAGGCAGATCGCGAAGGTCTGTACCATCCCTTACAGCCAATCTCGCCGCAAACAAGGATTTGGAGGGGTAGGAAAGAGGAGGGATGTAAACAAAGAATGAGCATGTCGTCATCACGTCCTACTAATATACAGGCAGCCCGAGATTTTCTTCCAAAAAAGAGGAGGTGGATGATTGATAGCGAATGTGTGTATGGAAACTCAGCAAGGCTGAGCTTAGTGGACCATATTTAAATTTTAAATAAGAATTTAAGCATCAATTAACTGGAACAAAAGCAACTGTATATAGACAGATTTTAGCCAGCTCTGTATTATGCATTTACCTCGATCTGCTTTTCTGTTAAGAGTTTCAATAGCTTTTGTCTCCAGATTCTTTAGAGACATCAAAAAAAAAAACCGGAAGAAAAATAAAAATAAAAGAGGATCTTGGGAAATAAAGCAAATATTTTAAGTACATATGCGCAGGATTTTTGTCTGGAATGTATTAGGTAAAGTGTTAATTCAGTTAAGAAATGATAACCAAATTTTAGTAAATTTACATTTTTGTAGTGTTTTTCCAGAGCTTTCTTTATCAGTTGCAGCATTTCCCACACTTTTAATATCACTGGATTAATTAACAAGATGCTTTAATTTTTCAAAGTTTTGCACTGAGAAATCTGGCAGGTAAAAACTCAGAAACTGAATCTCTTTTACATCTTCAATTGATTTGTATACTTGAGAAATGGTCAACAATAAACAAACAGAAGAAACAATCACTACACCTCTATTTCAGTATTATCCTTGTTTCTAAAGCTGCCTTGTTGATTTAGAAAGTAACCATCATACAGACTGCTTCCTAATGTCCTGGGACATGTAATTTTTTTGTTGTTGTTGCAAAACTATAACCATTAGACAGTTTTCACCAGGTACTGGAATTTTGTGGGAGATATTTTTAAATTATTATTTGTGTGTAAATATTTCAAATATATTTTGGCCAATCAGGAGAGCTGTAAGATTGGAGCCTTTTTGTAACTGACTCTGTGAGGGTATATAAGCCCCTCCCACCAACTCACATCTTACTTAGAAAAAGGACAGAGAGAGAAGTAGGTGCTGCTTTGTTAGCTAAGTCAGGGATTGATCAGTGAAATGTAAATAGGTCTGTTGAATAAAAGAGTTTGTTGTTACTTCAAAATGGTCTGGCAAATCTTTTGGCTGTAATTACATTGGCACGATTCATTGATTACTTTCACAATTGGTAGCAGATTTCGGTTGCTATAAATGCCAATACTCAGCCAGTTAAAATTTTTTTAATTATGCCAGGGCCTAAGAGATCTCATACAGTCACCAGAGTGGTGGCAAGGGCTTTGGAAGCCCAAAGAAGAATCTTAAAACAGGAGATAGAAGCTGAGAGCAGGGTGATAGAACAGACTATGCAGAAATCAGAATCCCAGAGACATCCAGAGCACGATCCCCAATAACAAGGGGAGATGAGGCCAAATCAACAGACAGAGAAGAGATTCGGAATGAGCAGGCTAGAGTGGAGAAAGCAGCGGATTTTAAAAGAGGCTTCTGCAAATTCCTGGGGCTGCCAGCAGAGACCGAAAATGTGATCAAAGAATTGAAGCAAATACTGAAGCTGGAAGAACAATCAGAAGCCAGACAAGGGATCCCAGATGCAGGGACGGTAAGAGACATTCAATCTTGCCCTGAATTATTTATTTATTTATTTATTTATTAATGGGACTTATATGCCCCCATCTCCGAAGACTCACTCACAATAAAACAACAACAACAATAAATAATTTAAAAGCAAATTAAACTAAATAAGCCCCATTACAATTACAGTACACCCATAAAATCCCTTAAAACTATCCCATAAAAAACCATCCCGTCCCAGAAAATCACAACCCGGATTGGTTAAACAACCAGGTCTTCAGGTCATGGCGGAAGGTGCGGAGGTCAGGGGCCAGAGGAGCTCCAGGGAAGTTGGTTCCAGAGGTCTGGGGCGCTATAGAATAGGCTCGTCGTCGGGGGACCGCCAGCCGGCATTGGCCAGCCGATGGGACCCCAAGGAGTCCTTGCCTATGTGCTCGCACAGGGCGGTTGGCATTTGATGTCGGCAGGAGCCGCTCCCTTAAATATTGGGGACCCATGTCATGAAGGACTTTGAATGTTAACACTAAAACCTTGAATCTCACCGGGCAACCGGTAGCCAATGAAGGCAGCGCAGGAGGGGGTAACATGGGAGAACCGGAAACTCCCATCACCACCAGCGCCGCATTCTGCACCAGCTGCAATCTCGGATGGTATGCAAGGGCAGTCCTAAATAGAGAGTGTTGCAGTAGTCGAGTCTGGAGATAACAAGGGCATGAGTAACCGTGCGCAGGGCATCGGTCCAGAAAAGCAGCTGGCGAACCAGGCGAAGCTGGGCAAAGGCCCCCTGGCGGCCCCCACCTGCTCCTCCAACGGGCGAGGAGGACCCCAGATTCAGCGCCCTATCCACAGGGGTAATACCACTCCCCTATGGCCAAAGATGAACACTCCAAACTGGGCGAGATGCGGTACACAGCCACTCAGTCTTGGCGGGTTGAGGAAGCATGTTTCCGTTCATCCAAATCCGCATCCAGACACTGGGTCATCAGGAGAGGGCATCACCGATCTGGTTCGGGTGGAAATGTACAGCTGAGTATCATCAGCGTACTGATGGAAACTCACCCCAAAACCACGGATGATCTCACCCAGCGGCTTCATGTAGATGTTAAATAGCAGGGGAGAGGACCGACCCTGAGGACCCCACAAGAGAGCACCCTCGGTAGACCTCTGCCCCCGCCAACACCGACTGCGATCGCCCGAGAGGTAGGAGGTGAACCACCAACACAGTGCCCCTATACCCAACCCCGAGGCGAGGAGGATACCATGGTCGATGGTATCGAAGCGCTGAGAGGTCTAATAGGACCAGGACAGAGGAAAAACCCCTGTCCCAGCCCTCCAGAGATCATCCATCAGTGCGACCAATGCCGTCTCGTGCTGAAACCAGGCCGGAAGCCCGATTGATACGGATCCAGGTAGTCAGCTTCATCCAGGAAAAGCGGAAACTGCTGAGCCACCACACTCTCAACAACCTTCGCTAAAACGAAGGTTGGAGACTGGACGAAAGTTGTCTAACACGGTAGGGTCCAGGGCAGGCTTCTTCAGAAGGGGTCTCACCACCGCCTCCTTCAAGGCAGTGGGAAAGACGCCCTCCCTTAATGAAGCGTTGACAACTGCCCGGAGCCAGGAGGTGACCTCCCTGGCGGCATAAGCCAGCCAGGAAGGGCACGGGTCCAACAAACATGTGGTGGAACTCAGGCGTCCGATAATCCCGTCCACTTCATCCTCGGAAACAGAATCGAACTCATCCCAGATCGTACTGGCCAGACTGCCAGCATCCCGTTCCTCAGACCACCGCAAATCAGAGGGCAACCCGCTCGAATCGAAGCGATCTTATCCGACAGATGTTGACCAAACTCCTCAGCCCTGCCCGCAAGGGTCCGCCCCTCCCTACATGAAGGAGAGAACGGGTTACCCGAAACAGGGCGGCTGGGCGGTTATCTGCGGCGCTATGAGGGCGGAGAGATAAGACCTTCTGCCGCCCTCACAGCTACCAGGTAAGTCCTAATATAGGCTCTTAGCTGGGCTCGATCGGACTGGGAACGGTGGACCTCCACCTGCTCTCTAAGCCCCTCCGACGGCGTTTCATCTCCCGGAGCTCCTCCAGTACCAAGGAGCCATCCGGGATCCACGACGTGTGAGGGGTCGCATGGGGACAACCCTGTCGAGAGCCTCTGAAGCGGCCTGCTGCCAAGCAGCCGCCAGGTCCTCAACAGAGCTGTGGGCAAGAGAAGAGGGAAGAGACCCCAGCTCGCCGAGAACCGCTCCGGGTCCATAAGGCCTGGGGCGGAACCATCTAAGCGGTTCCTCATCCCAGCAGTGGGGGCAGCCTGTTGGAAGACCAGCCGTAGGAGATAGTGATCAGACCATGGAACGGGCACAGCCGTAAAAGTGGCCTGCCCTCTGTCACTACGCCACTGTTCAGAGACAAAAATTAGGTCAAGAGTGTTCCCCCTCATGGGTCGGGCCCTGAATTAATTGGGTCAGGCCCATGGCCTCCATAGAAGCCATGAATTCCTGGGCTAAACCCGACGCACCCCCAGGGAGGGCAGATTGAAGTCCCCAGGACTATAAGCCCGGGAACTCCACCGCCACCCCGAGAGAACATCGAGAAGCCCAGGTAGGGCCGCTGTCACATAGCTGGGTGAAAGGTATGCGAGCAGCAAGCCCACCCGACCATTGGGCCCCACCTCAAGAGGAGTGTCTCACTCCCACCTATCTCTGGAACAGTGACCTCCCTTGGAAACAAGGTCTCCCGAATAACCACGGCCACCCCACCACCCCTACCCTGGGCCCGGTGCAAAACCCGAAAACCTGGAGGGCACAAATCTACCAGAGGGACACCGCCCTCTGGGCCCAACCAGGTCTCGGTGATGCAAGCCAGGTCCGCAGCCTCCTCCTCAATTACCTCACGGAGGAGGGTAGACTTATTAGCCACGGACCTGGCATTAAAATACACCAGCCTAAGCCCAGGGGTCCCAGTTCCCATGCCCCCCTGGGAGGAGGTCATAGGGTCGGAGCGAGCAACCGCACAAAGATGGCGGGTGCATGCTCCCAACACATGATACGGCCCTATGCCTCCCGTTTCCTGCCAACACCAACCACCCTGGGAATCGGGCCCCCATCTCAGGCCCTGGAGTCCCGCCGCCCGCCCCCCCCCACGAACCGGGTTGGACAAAGACCCATTTATCCCCTTCCCTAACCCCTTAAGACAATCAATTAAAATTTTAAAAGTTTCCCTTCCTATCAAATTTAGAATTTAGCCCCTTCTTCTTGGCATGCCACCTCTCGGGATCCCAGGATCCGTCATTAAGGTAAGCTCTTGACAGCGGGGGCCACATCCCAGACAGGGGAACCGCCTGGAGGGCCCATAACTCCGGTGAAGAATAGGCAGGCATAGTGAATATATCTCAGGCAAAACAGTACAAGAGGTAGTTGGAAGATGAAACAAAAGGGAGATGGAATATAATTAAGGGACAGGCGATGTTAAAGTCAGGAAAAGAGTCCACAATCGGCAGTTCTCTCACCACTGTCGATGATCCAGATAGAAATGGACCAGATAGAAATTACCCAGTCTAGCCCAGAGAAAAGCGTGTGAAAATTACTGGCACCATTTTGAGGCCTTCCAGCCAGTATGGGCTCCCCCATTATTACCCCTTATTAGCCCAGAAGCAATGATTCCCAGAGAAACAACTTCCTTGCCATATCTACTGGATAGGGATGGGGACCCACACAAAGCAAGAGAGAGAAGGCCCAATTTACCAAGTGAGGAAGAAGTAAGCGCAGCCATAGAGACTTTAACGGTTGCATTTGGCTCGCGAATACAATTACCGGCATTTTCCAAAACCAAGAAGGCCCAGGGGAACGCAGAGAGTTCACCAGCATCGAACTCAGAAGGGGTCCCTAGAGGGCATCTATCCGGAGCAGAAAATCATGCCCAGATGACAAGCCCCAAGCCTCAGGGAAAGAAGGGGAGTGGAAAGTACAGCACCACTTACACCAATGCAGAGGGAGGCCCAGCATGATCAGAGAAGCTCACCACCATTCACAGAGCGTAATAGCAGAGTTTGCAGTGGAGCGGCACCCCCAGCGGAGAGCCAGGCCGGCCAGCGGGAGAGAGAGTGGAAGAGGTCTTCACACGACAGTCCAGAGAGAAATGAGTATTGCGCACACATGAAAAAGCCCACCCGCAAAACAAACTTATGCAGAAGCTGCAAGTTTTAAAACGGAAGCTTCCATACCCATGCCTTATTGTGAATAAGTTAAAAATCATGGCCAGCAGCCACAAGGGAACAATAATTCAGGGCCTTTGGTGAATTTATCTGCTGGTTTTATTAAATTACGAGTTTCTGGCAATAATCTTTTAAGTTGGTCTAAAGATGTTCAAATGTTAATGAGAGAAAATACTCTTTTCATGTTACTAGATCCCCCGGAAAGGCCATGGAGTATGGAGGAGGATTGCATCCACCATAAGTCATTTTGTACCTTACTGTCCACTATAGAGTCCACCATTTATGCAACGATTCCCCATAATCTGACTACATCAGAGGTGTATGAGAAAATATTCAAGTTGTTTCACAGTAAGCACATGTCTACACAAAGCAGGATCTCAAGGGAATTTCATGCTGCAAAATTTAAAGAGGGAATGCATATGTCTGAGTACCTATGCAAGCTTAATGAAATGAGGGTGGATTTGGGACAAAGAGGGGAGATAATTACTGATCAAAGCTTCGTTAGCATTATCATTAACTCCCTTGATAATAGCTGGAACAATTTCATATCCCAGCTAGATTACAATGGTGAAGACAATATTTCCCTTGAGGTACTGTCAGGGAAACTTATAGCAGAATTTAATTTAAAACAGGACAGGAATGCCATACACAAAGAGGACAGAAGGATTAAGAGGAGAGCACCCTTGGACAGGGTCAGCCAGGTGCAAGAGTGCTTTCTATGTGAGTCCAGCAGGCACTTCAAAAGGGATTGCCCAAGAAACTATTACAATTTAAAAAAACAACAACGCAGGGACAGGTCACATAGCCAGTCAAGCGATGACCAGAGGAATAATCCCTCCTCAAGGGAAGAATACAGATTAAGAAGGGGTAGAGAAAGAAAAGCCAGTATATCAAGGTCCCCCTCACCAAGGTACAACAAGAACGATAAGGATGGGAACTACAGACAGAATCCCAAATGCAAAAGTAATTCTACAAATGTGATAGAGGGTGACAAACCAAGATTGACCAAGATGCAGCTAAGCCAACAATGGTTAATTGATTCAGGTGCCAGTAACTACATTATATCTGATAAAAGGCTGTTTACTGACTTTGAAGAAATGGATTCAGGGGTCAAGGTGGCCAATGGTATAGGTGAAAGATTAAAAGGGAAAGGAGACACCTACATACCAGGGCTGGGACTTATAAAAGACATACTGTATATTCCAGGAACAGACTACAATCTGTTGGCCACTCTAAAGTTGTCAACAAATGGACATAAAGACATATTATTTAGCAAGGGGAAGGTCTACGTGACCTATGACGGTGAGAAAGCTGGTGAAGTAGTTGAAAAGGATGGTCTACCCTACTACGTGCTTATCCCTTCCATAACCAGCTGTGAGAGGGTGAAAGATGAAATAACACGTATAAGGGAACAAAAGGTCAAAGGGATCACTGCGGACAGAATTGGAAAAAAAAAGAAAAAGAAACTCTTACTGAGAGTAAAAGAAATGTTATATCTGTGAGAGAAACTAAATGTGATAAATGTCTTATAACTACAGGAAAGCCCACCCATGATGAGTGTGCCCACCTTTTGCACCGTAGGATGGGACACATCAGTCTTCCGGTGGTAGAGAAAATGCCCAGGTACTCCAAAGGGCTACAGGTGAAGGACTGCAATACCTATCTTGAGTGTGCGGTATGTACTAAGATCCACGCAAATGAAATAATAACTAGAGAATCAGAAGGGGCAAGGGGAAATAGAAAGAGGAATAGGAGCCCACCACCTCTTAACAATTTGGATAATTTGGATTCGGATGAAGGAAACTTAATTGAAGGTGTGACTAAAGGAATATTAAAAGAGAGTTCAGGAGAGGACAGAAATGAAAAACGTGAGGAAAGTAGCGATGACAGCAGCGATGATAGCAACTGGGTGGTAGTCAGGAGATCTAAAAGGGATAACAAAGGAAAGCCTCCAAAGGGATATGAGGAATACATTGCCTCGGTTAATAGTATAGTGTCAACTCCCAAGAGTTATGAAGATGTGCTAAAACTTCCTGCAGTGGAGCAAGTAAAGTGGAAAGAGGCTATGGAATTGGAGTTAAATAGTCTGAACGAAATGGAAGTGTATGAACCAAGGAATCTCCCAGATGGGAAAAAGTTAATTGGCACAAAGTGGGCGTATAAAAGGAAGCCACTGGAGAATGGGAAAGATTTATACAAAGCCAGATTAGTTGTACAAGGCTACGCCCAAAGATACCCGGATGACTATGATGACACATATTCCCCAACGGTCAGGCCGGAGAGTGTGAAAATCGCATTGACGATGGCAGCTATTTTGGGTGAAAATGTGCACCAGTTTGACATCCAGACTGCATATCTGCACGCTGAATTAGATAAGGAAATATATGTAAGGGCCTCTCCAGGAATTGATAGTAAAGATAAACCAATTTCGCTTTTAAGGAAAAGTCTCTATGGTTTGAAACAATCTGGTAGGCGATGGTTCAAGTGCCTAACAAAAGTTTTGAGGCAGATAGGTTTTACCACCACTCCAGCTGATGAATGTGTTTTCACAAAGGGCAGTCAGGGGTCCAGGGAGAAAGTGCTCATTTACGTTGACGATATTTTGTATTTAGGGAAATCTGATTCTAAATGTAAGCAATTTGCGGAAGACTTGAAGAAGCACTTCAGTCTAAAAACCCTGGGCAAAATTGATAAGTATTTGGGTGTACAGATCATCAAAACTAAGAAGGGTTTGGTCTCTCCCAAAGAGAAAAGATTTTGGAACTTGTGGAAAAGTGCTCCATGGAAAAATCAAAACCTGTAGGGACACCTATGCAAATTGATTTCCTCAGGAACATGTATTGTGAAAGTGAGGAGTTCCCTGACAACACTTTGTATAGGTCAGTGATTGGATCGCTTCTTTACATTGAACTGGAGTAGACCGGATATAGCCCTGCCGGTCAACTTATTAGCCAGGCACGTAAAGAACCCTAAAAGATCTCATTGGGAGGCAATTAAGAGATTATTGAGGTATTTGTCTCATACCGCAGACTCAATATTGGTATTGGAGCCCTTCCTATCGGAGGAACCTATCTTAAGCTGCTTTGCAGATTCTGACTGGGCTGGAGACCCAAAATCCAGAAAAAGCACATCAGGGTACATTGTGTTTCTGAATGGGGGTCCAGTGCACTGGTATACAGGGAAGCAAAAGCTAATAGCCAACTCTACTACTGAAGCAGAATACGTTTGTCTATCCAAGGCTGCAAACGACTTGGTGTGGTTCAATGACTTGATTGAACACTTGTGGGATACACCTATTTATCCAATTAAAATACCCGAAGATAATAAGGCTGCTGTGGACATATCCATCTCAAATGCAGTGGGACACAGGTCAAGACATATCGATATAAAATATAAACATGTCAGGCAAATGGCAAAATTATTCTTATGGAATTCATAAGAATAATTCATTGCAATACCAGGGAACAAATTGCTGATATGTTGACAAAGCCTTTGCCCAGCGACCAACACTACTATCTGTCTGAGAAAATAGGCATGATTTTTAATGTATGATTTGTTTATGTCTTGTAAATATTGTAATGTATAATCGTAAAATATTTTTGAAAGAATTTACACAAGAAGGGATTGTGGGAGATATTTTTAAATTACTATTTGTGTGTAAATATTTCAAATATATTTTGGCCAATCAGGAGAGCTGCAAAATTGGAGCCTTTTTGTAACTGACTCTGTGAGGGTATATAAGCCCCTCCCACCAACTCACATGCTGCTTAGCAAAAAGGACAGAGACACCTTTGATCAAGAGATGATGCATGAAGGTATTTTCCACAGAAAACCAACTGCAACACATCTCTTGGAAGAAAACCACGTATACAGAAGTTCAAAATTAGCATTGAAAGCAGAATTATGCTTATAATAATGTTGAGCAAGGAAGTTCAGAAATTTTTTTCATGTTGTTGTGAACAAGGTAAGTTAGTGTATATTGATTTTTTAAAAATTAAAGTATTTCTATTATTTTTTCCTATGCTTCAGAAATACAAGACAAATATAGAACTTTAGAATTATCCCAAAAATTATTACTCATTGGTGAGGAAAAAACGGTTTATTGTTTTTAAAAAAATACAGAACTGAATTTCTTTCACTATTGTGCTAATCTCTGATTATAGAAATTATTCTCACAGTAACCTATGTTGAACTTTGACTTAGAGTCCTTTAATATTTAGATAAGTAGACATTGTTTTAATGGATTGCATAGACAGTTTATTGAATTTTGGTTCCACTTAAATCAATAGGACAAAGTAATTGTGATCTTGGTTTAGTTGAAATCAATGCAAATTAAGGTACAGCTATAATGTTCCAAGCACATGAAATCTTTTAATTGTATAAGAATGCATAGGATTTGATTGTTAATTCAATTAATGATCCCTTCAACTAATTAGGTGAATCTGGAGTTTTAACAAGTAGGAACCTGTTAGTGAATATAGTGTTCTCCTTACTGGTTCTGTGTATACTATAGCTAATATTCTATTTTAATGAGACACGTGATAAGTGTCTGATCATACAACTTTGTGATTTTAGTAACCGGTGGCCTATATACATGCCATCTGTTACTCATTTTGCTTTTTTTCTGGAATATTTTCTGAACTGCATTGTGATTTGGGGATCTCTAGCGATCTTTGACACCCTTTCAGGAGATCTGCAAAGTCAAATAGATATCTTAAAATTGCCTGTTTTTAATAGATAATACAGTAAATATTACTTTACCAAAGCTCTTTGAGGTCTTCAATTATTTTTAAGAATGCAAGGGAGCCTAAGTCCAAAAATTTGATAATTTCTTCTCTGATTTAAAAAATAACTACACACACATGTAACTTTTTTAATAGGAAAAATGTATTAGGAGTAAAGAAATAAGCAAGACTTTTATAGCTACAAAAACTTTATGCTATAGTTTACTTTAATATAGTGCGATTAAAAACTGCAGAAGTAAATCAGATAATACTAAATGTCTTAGAGTACACTTACTACTTATTGGAGTCATAAAGGGTTGACTCCTTATTGATTTAAAGCTATCACAAATGTTTTTCAAGAGAGACTATAAAGGAATGCTTATTGTAAATAACTCTCTGGACTTTGCATAATAATATATCATCCTTCCCAGGTAGATTAGACAAGAATCAATACCAGATGCATTAAGTCTATTTTATTATAAAGCTGTATTAAACCAATCTTGCAGATCTATAATACAAATCTCCCATGTCTCTTTTACAGCCTGAGAAAGTAGGGGAAGTTTTTTATTTGCTCTTTAAGTAACTGCAGTGATGCCCATTTATCTGATTGTTCTTTGCACAGCATTTGTTCCCGTTCATCTGTCTCATTCACACATACCATTACATCAGTCTATTTTTTTCTTCTATTCAGTTAACATTAGAAAATCTTTCTCAGGTGATTGACACCAAAGTTCACTGCTGTAAAATATGACTTAGCATACACTCTTTATACTGATTCAATCTTCCATACTACAACAGCATCTGTAACTGTTGCAGCTGCTGTGCTAACAAAGGAGTACTGCTCTATGAAAAAGGATTAGGTGAGTGTTGAAAAGCTCAGTTCACAGGACATTCTAATAAGACATTCTGATTCGTTTCATTTTGGCCCACTGTATTACATAAACCCAGTCACTATAATTTGGTTCATGGTTTAGCCTAGTGTGTAGATTCAACTGTGTTGAATAATTCAATAATTCAATAAACTATGGTTAACCAGGGAGAAGCAGACAAGAGGTACCAAAAGTTTGGCTTATGTATCTTTGGTGCCATCAAAAAGATATAGAAATAATAGGGTTAAAAGAGTATCAGCCCTGAAGGAGTGTATACTTCTACTGATAAA
This sequence comes from Naja naja, assembly GCA_009733165.1. NCBI lineage: Eukaryota > Metazoa > Chordata > Lepidosauria > Squamata > Elapidae > Naja > Naja naja. The sequence goes on along the minus strand of CM019155.1, from coordinate 41,644,432 downwards.
AGGTTTTTTTTCTTAAGTATTCAGGAACTGCTTTTACCAGTAGATGTCATTATAGCAATGGTAATAGATAACAGATTAAACAGATATAAATAAGTCTAGCAAAATCATAAGCCAAGTATATTTTATATGTACTTTCTTTAAAATGCAATTTATACTACTTAGCAACTGTTTAATAAAGCTTTTAATAACATATTGGACTCTATTATGTTTCTATAAAAAGGACTTATGAGGCAGCAATTTGTTGGAGATGTAATAAGGATAATGCTTGTTTAAAATATTTGTTTTTACAATGTCCCATACTTACTGAGTTTGGGGAGAAAGGTGGAACCATACAAATGTGATCTTGTGGCAAAAACTAAAATTATCAGAATAATATTCCTTGAATTAAATACCTAGTACATGGATTTTAAGAACTGGACAACTGGAATGGATTCTGCATGCCCTCACTGTAATGAAAAAAACTAAAAAGGTACTGCAGCATTGAAAAGATAAGCAATTTCAAAACAGTGTTTTCCTTTATCCACTATATAAAGTGACCCAAAGAGAGTAAATATGTATCTTAACTGAAGAGGGAGCTTCTTTGGCTGCAGTCAAATGCGTATTTAACATAGATATAAATCCTACTGAATGAGTGTGATTTACTTCTGAATAAATGTAAGATTTCATTGGATTCCCTGCTCCTTCTTCCTCATTTTGTACTTTTGTGTTGTTTCCCAAGACATCCTCCTATTTTCACTGGAGAAGCCTAATAAAGCTCTTTATTACGTTTTTACAAGCCATCTCCTACACTTGTTATTTGAATATTTATTTATACAGGACATGTTTCACTGTGATTAGTAAATGTTAGAGATTATTAAATGTTAGCAATATCTTTGGCATTCTACATACATTCAGTCATAATTTCAAGGTGAAAATTGAAATTATTAGAACAGGGATGAGTGTCAGTGTTCTTCTACATGTTATTGAACCACTTTCCAAAAGCCATTGTTTTTACTTGGAAGCACTCTAGAAATGCTGCTTCAGCAACACTTGACTTGCCACACATATGTCTCTGGAGCAGGTCAAAAGAGATGCTGGTTAGTTTTACTTGGTGTATATACATAAGAACAGGCACTTAACAAAATTACTGCCAAATAAACTATTGCTACCTGACTATTAGACAGAGAAGAAACAGATAGCTTCAGTTCCAAGTACAGATTGATACTTGAAATTACATAGTTAATTGTTTATGCTGAATTTCCTCATAAGGTCATGATCCAAATACTTCAATGTTTTAAATCTAGCCCTCTTCCTGGTTTTGTTTAATGTTATTCTGATCAATCTTAGAAAACCTTTTCAATATAGTTTGGTTAATCTTAGAAATACAGTACTGGAAATTTGTGCCAATTTATTTTAAAGATACGAATATACTTGTCTGTATCAGTATCCTAGTCTGAAGGCATGCATCTTGTAAATTTCACTGTATTCCAAGAAACTTACTTCTAAATTAATATTCACATGAGTGTTCTTCACAATATACATTCTATTAAAATAGTCTAAAAACAAATGCTCCCAAAATGAACCTTTATTAAAATGTTTGTTGTATAGATAATAATACACACAGGCACATAACCAACAATGGATAAATAGATTAATTTCTTATTTTCTGCAGAGACAATCAAACGACCTTATTAGCTGGCAGCTCTGTGTTTCCAAAAGTCTCTTGGCTTGGTTTGGTTTAAAACTGGTTACGTAGGTCTTCACACATTTTCAAACTCTTAAGAAGCAAATATTTTTCAAGCTAAAAATAGCAAGGGAGAAAAAGGTTGGGCAAGGTCCTCTCCCTGAGTAAATGTGCAGTAATACTGTGGAAGGGAGAAAGCGATAGATATCTCAAATATAAAATCTTGTTTATTTGTGCAAATATATATAGAGTCTAGTTGAAAGGAATATAAATATAATGTAAAGTACCAAAAAAATCCTCAATCAATGAAAAACTTAGTTGGAGCACTTGTATAATAGGAGTAAAAACAAAATACTCATACCAAAATTTACTAACATACTGTTTTCTAACATCAGAAGGAAGGTCAAGTCTTCAGTGCTTCTGAAAGGCCAACAGAACTAGAGCCATCCAAGCTTCTGAGGGGAAGGCAATCTGGAACAGCAAAGCTGCACTTCCTGGGTCACATCAAGTGACATTGCTTCACAAAAGGGACCCAGAATATGTCAATACACCGTGTAGCTATTGATAGACAGCTAAGCAGAATCAGTCCTGGTTAGAATTTGGAAGGAAGAAAATGCCCAGGGCTGTAGACTGGGAGGTAAACAAAACAAAACAACCCCCGCACCCAGAAGAATATGTTGTCAATTGAAAGGAGACTTGACTCCTTTTAACATAAATGAATGTGTATCTGCTTTTCCCAATTTATGATGTTGATGTTATCCATTCAGTTGTGTCCGACTCTTGGTGATTCTATGAGCCAGGTCTCTCCACATCTTACAGTCTTGCACTAATTCTTTAAATTGTTCCATGTTCTGACTGATGTCAGCTATAATGATGTCCAGCCACCATGTTTTTGGTGACCTGGTTTTCTTTTACTGCTAACTCTTCCAAACATATTTGCTTTCTCTAATCTATGAACTCTAATCAATGTACTTGCAATCTTAACACATTCTGGAAGGACAGTTTATAAGTCTGGTGGTTAAATGGGAAAGCAGATATAAGATCTACATTTCTATTAAATTTGGAATGAACCATAACAAATACATTATCCAGCCTCAACTTACAGATTTCCAGATGTGTTTAATTATATTTTCTAATGTTTTTAGTCAGGATGGTAGATTCAATATTAGTTTTGAGTACTGCTCCACATCTTTTGTAATTAAATAGTATTTTTCATCATAAGGATATTCTGAGAACTGTAGTCCCAACACATGAGTGATACCAGATTCAAAAAGTAAATTATACAGTTTAAGTACTATGTGTGCACAGGTTGTTATTGCAATGCTTTTATATGGGAGAAGAATTCCAGATCTAATTTAAAGTGTATGTTAAGACTTGCAATGCCCTAAATAGCATGGGCCCAGAATTGCTGTTTCTGTCATCTTATTCTTTGGTCTTGAGTTATTTTTTATGGCATAAAATCAGGTAAGGATCTTTACATGCACTGTATTCAGACTTCAGACGCAATCCTGCCTGCCTTTTTTTCTTGCTTTCCAACTTGTGTGTTGAGTTACTGTCTTATTCTCATGATAAATATGTTATTCCAATAACTAATCTGAAGTCAATCCTCTGTTTCTTTTTATTTTTAATTGGTTTTGCCTATCAGCCTTTTTTTCCTGCAAGATTTCATATATTTTTATAAAGGTTTTTTTTAGCTGTCTTGACTGTTTGGCAGTCTCTAGTTCAAAAACAAGGTCTTTAGATTATTCCATAATAGAGCAGTTTTTTCTCTTTAACTCAATTAGTCAATTAGTGTTTGTTACACATTGATGATTCTGATAACAGTTTGTTTAATTTATTTATTTATTTATTTATTTATTTATTCGACTTGTATGCTGCCCTACTCCCTAAGGACTCAGGGCGGTGAACATTAAAACAGAGCAAATTTACAATAAAACAATTAAATAAAACAAGCAATACATTAAAACATTAAGAAAATTAAACCCTTCCCCCGGTCATTCCAGGCCGGCCTGTTGAAACAACCAGGTCTTCAGGTCTCGGCGGAAGGAGCGGAGGTCGAGGGCCAAACGGAGATCCATGGGGAACTGATTCCAGAGGGCAGGCACTCCCACAGAGAAGGCCCTAGCCCTGGGAACCGCCCACTGACAATGCCTGACTGATGGTATCCCAAGGAGGCCACTCCTATGAGAGTGAACAGGGTGATCGGTAAGTGATGCTGGCAGGAGGTGTACCCGCAAGTACCCTGGACCCAAGCCATTTAGGGCTTTATAAGTTGTCACTAGCACCTTGAAGGCGACCCGGGAGACAACCGCAACCAATGCAAGCCAGGAGGGGTGTAACATGGGAGTATCGGGATACTCCCATCACAGCCCGCACGGCCGCGTTCTGCACCAGCTGTAACCTCCGGGTTATCCGCAAGAGCAGCCCCATGTAAAGAGCGTTGCAGTAGTCAATTCTGGAGGTGACAAGCGCATGAGTAACCGTTTGAAGGGCATCTCGGTCCAAATAAGGGCTGAGCTGGCGAACCAGCCAAACCTGGGCAAAAGCCCCCCTGGCCACAGCTCCCACATGCTCCTCCAAACTGACCTGTGAATCCAGGAGGACACCCAGGTTTCTCGCCCTATCCATGGGGGCAACACCTCTCCCCCATGACCAAAGATGGTACATCCAATAAAGACCGAGATGCCGGTAAGAACAGCCACTCAGTCTTGGTGGGGTTGAGCTGAAGCCTATTACTTCCCATCCAGACCCACGCCTCCAGGCACGGGACATCAAGGAGAGAGCATCACTGATCTGGCCTGGGGTGGAGATATAGCTGGGTATCATCAGCATACTGATGATACCTCACCCCAAAACCTCGGATGATCTCACCCAGCGGTTTCATGTAGATATTAAACAGGAGGGGTGAGAGAACGGACCCCTGAGGCACCCCACAAGTGAGGGCCTCGGGCCGACCTCTGCCCCCCTGCCAACATTGACTGCAAACGGCCCGAGAGGAAGGAGGAGAACCACCGCAGAACGGTGCCCCCACCCCAATCCTCGGAGCAGCTGCAGAAGGATACCATGGTCGATGGTATCGAAAGCTGCTGAGAGATCTAACAGGACTAGGACAGAGGAAAAACCCCTGTCCCAAGCCCTCCAGAGATCATCCATCAGTGCAACCAATGCTGTCTCCGTGCTGTGTCCGGCCCTGAAGCCTGATTGATACGGGTCTAAATAACCAGCTTCCTCCAGGAACAAGGGAAGCTGCTGAACCACCACGCTCTCAACAACCTTGGCTAAAAAGCGAAGGTTGGAGACTGGACGATAGTTGTTCAAAACGGCCGGGTCCAAGGCAAGCTTCTTGAGGAAGGGCCTCACCACCGCCTCTTTCAAGGCGGCAGGAAAGACTCCCTCACTCAAGGAGGCGTTGACAACTGCCTAGAGCCAGCCTCGATAACCCAAAGGGCCACTCCAAAGACAGGGGAACAGTCTGGAGGGCCCATAACTCTGGCAATGAGTAGGCTAACATAAGATATCCCATTTCAGGGGGGATAGAAGGGCAAAACAGTCGTTTCGATGTTCCAAGTTGCATAGATGAAAACATGCACTAGGGACCAGGCATTCAAAACAAGACCAAACCAAACATCCCCACCAACAAGCAGCTCTCTCACCGCCGCTAGGGCCAGAATTGAAATGGCCAAGCCACTGCTCTCCCACCGCAGCAGCTTATGGTGGGATGCTGGCAGAAACAGAACCCCCCTGCCCTCTCACAACAGAGGGGTTAATGCCCTCCATTGACCTCCCATTGCAATGGGGACAGCCAGGTCCAAAGGGGAGAAGGGGGTCTGAGAGTGAAAAACAGAGAAGGCAAACAAGGAGATAGTCACTGATGGTCAGGAACCCTCCAGAGTGGCCGGGAAGAGGATTCAAGATATCACAAGAGAGCAGCAGCGGTCACAGATGGAGGCAGATAGCCTGCAGTCCAAGGGTAGAATAAAATGGGTGGCCAGGTCCAGAGAAACAAGTCCAGGTCCAGAGAAACAAGTCCAGAATGGCAAGAGATCGAGTAACCACGGCCCCAGGTCCAGGGTCGGGCACCAACCTTCCACGGGGGTCTCTCCTCCGATGTAAATTCAACCACCGACCCCCGCCAGGCCGGTGCCGACCCATCCAACCTGGGCCAAACCACCAATGCCCACAATCTGGACTCCTCAGGCCTCCAGGCCTGCAACACCCCAGTGCTGCCGTAATAGGGCCTCTTCCTCCGGGAATTTGGCCCCTGGAGGGAAAGGGAAGGGCAGCGGCGCCGAGGACAATACTAAAGTCCAAACCCCCAGAAAACCGCTGCCCCCCCAGCAATGACCAGGTCCCGGCAAGATGATGAAGCATGGGTGACAATGGGCCAACACGCCCCAGGGGCACCAAGTCCTCAAGGGCAACGCCACTGTGGGCTGAAGGGCCTCGAAGAGTCCAACAAGCAGCAGTGGGGGGCCTCTGGGCTGACGTTGCTGCTGCCACCATCGTCGCTGCCACCATACGGCGGACCGCTACCACTGCGACTGTCACCAGCGCCACCAAGCAACTGGTGAATCTCCGGCTGCAGCATTCGCAGCCGCCGAGCCTCTGTCCGCCATTGCAGCCACTGAGTGTCTGCCGCCACCATCGTGGCCACCAAGCCTCCGCTGCCGCCAGCACTGCCGGGGGACCGCCGAACAGCTGACAGGCCGCCATCACAGCCACCAGGCCTCCGTCGCTGCCCACATCGCTAACGCCGCCAGGCGACCGCCGAACAGCTGACGAGTCACCATCGCAGCCGCCGAACCTCCACCACCGTAGATGCCGCAGCCAATGCTGCCAATGCCATCAGGCCGCCGGACAGCTGATGAACAGCTGACGAGCCACTCCTTCGGGTAGCCGGCTACCTCCGTCGCCGCCGCCCCGATGCCGCAAAGGCCGAGAGAGTGAAGTTCTCAGAAACACCATGCCACCAGCCAGATTCGGCTGTAAGTGGCACAGACAGCCCCCCCAGGGAAACTCTGGAAAGCTTGCAGCGTCGGGAGAAGCCCCTACTCCCCGAAAACCCCGACAAACCCCGATCCCCCGAAAGGAGCCTACTCAAAACAAGCCCGCATCTTGGGCATGCGCAGACCAGTTTATACATAGATGCATGGGGTAGGACTAAATTGTAAGATCCATTCAGATAAAGAATATTCTTAATCTTTAAAACATGGATTGCATTTCTCAGGCAAGATGTGCATTTTCATTAAAAATACAATTTAACTCCAAAATAAGCATGTCTTTAGTTACTTCTGTTTAATATCTAGGACAGCTTATCTATGTATTGACATCACAGCAATTATCCATTTGCACCTTTCTCTACCACCACTGAATGGGAAAATATAAAATGATTCAGAGAGAGAGATGAATATCTGAGGAGATGGGGGAAAGAATAAAAACACTGAATCCTTAGAATAATATGAAATATTCCTAAAATAAAGGGTTAAAAACTTGGAGCATTAAATCACGATTTGGAATTAGTCTATTCTGGCTCATTACAATGAACCAATTTCAAAAGGTAAGTAAGAAATTGTTAAGGAGCAATATTTCCTTCCTTTCCCAGCCAATGTTGGTTTTCCTTATCTGATTGTTGGAGCATCATGGAACTTAAGGAGGGAATGCTTCTAGCTATATGTAGCCCACTTTGGTTGTGCATTCCTGTGCTATAAATTCAAACTCTGAATTTCTTTGTACTTTCAGTTCAAGAAGAAGAATTGCCTAATAACTGATTGCATTATTAGCATATTTCTAAGTGCTGTCACATAAGAAGATCATCGGTCAAATCTTTTTTATCTAAATTGGAGCTAACAAAATGATATCCTGCAAATTCCATCTCTGTGCATTCTCACTCTCCAAATACTTGCACCAGACTGAATGTGAAATGCTACTTTTTATTTTTATAAACAAGTATTGCAAAATTTCCTTGCAAATACAAAAAGCCATGGTTGATGAGCCTTACAAAACATTTCCTATTCAAGGGTAAATTATAGTTCTTCCTTCAATAAGTGAATGGGGCTGAACAGACTAGGATCTTGGGAGGAATTTCCATGTCCAATTGTTTTAGCTCTTACATGAAGAATTGAGTTTTCTGAGCAGACACTCTGGCTTAATCAACTAGAAAGTATTATATGAATGGTATATTCATATACTGTATGCATTAAGTTGTATATTTAAAAAACCTAGCTTTCATTTCAATAAATGTAAACCTCAACTTACAACAGTAATGAGGATTGTCCATCATGTTCATAAGCTAGGATGGTTATAAAATGGCATTCCTACCATCCAGTTAGAGCTGAAGAAGCTTCTTGGATGAGAAGCAAAATGTCTTAGAAGAGAAACCAAAAAATACAGTTGCCTCTTGAAAAACCTTTGGGACAACCATGACCTGGATGACTGAGAATCTCCATAGATGTAAATCATATCTTCATAAATGATTTAGATGAGGGAATAGAATGGGAACTCCTCAAATTTTCAAATGACATTAAACTAAAAGGAATAGCCAACACCTCAGAAGATAGGCTCATCATTAAGAAACATCTTGATAAACTTGAACCATATCTAACAAAATAAAATTCAGTTGGATAAAAATAAGATTTTACACTTAGGCAAGAAACCATTTGTATAAGTACAAAATCAAGATCCTATGAATTATTAGTACCACTTTACAAAGCCTTAGTAGGACCACACTTGGAGTACTGCATCCAATTTTAGTCATCACAATATAAAAAGACACTGGAAAGAGTACAGAGAAGAGCAACAAGGATGATTAGGGGGCCGGGGGCTAACATTATGAAGAATAGTTGCAGGAATTGGGCATGTCTAGTCTAGTGAAAAGAAGTACTATGGGAGACATGACAGCAGTGTTACAATATTTGAGGAGGTATCACAAAGATAACAGTTTCAGCCTATTCTCCAAAGAATCAGAAGGCAAGACAAGAAACAATGAATGGAGGCTAATCAAGGAAAGAAGAAACCTGGAACTAAGGACACATTTCCTTAGAACCAAGAGAACGACTTGCCTTTAGAAGTTGTGGGTGCTTTTATGGAGGCTTTTAAGAAGACACTTTTAAGAATGGAGGGTTTTAAGAAGACACTAGACAGCCACTTGTCTGAAATGGCATAGGATCTCCCTCGAACAGGGGGTTGGACTAGCTGAACTCCAAGGATTCTTCCAACTCTGTTATTCTATGTTCTATTTATATGTACTGAGATGCTAAGGCTTTCAAGATTCTTTATGTAGGAGGCTAGCAGCTGATCAGTCAGAAAGTCTGCTTCTTGGGTATTTATATACAACTCATATTGTGCTACGAAAGTTATCATCCTTTCTGATTTTCTTCCAAATCATTCTGGCAAGCTGCCCTGTGTTCTTTATAAAATGGCAATGCTGCCAGTGAAGGTGTGAGGATAGAGCCTAAGTCAAATTATGCATTGGAGCTGACATTGTGCAATTTCATTTTCCATCCTGGCATAGAACAGCATCCAGCGTGACTTGGTCAGCTGCTGTTCTGGTTTGTGGTTCATATAACATATTGCTGTTTTTTCTTGGAAATTTTTGTGGGTTAAGAAGATTAATCTCAAATACAAAAGACCAGGTCCACACATGAAGGTCCAGTTAAATTGATTTATTGTTTAAAAAAACATATGCAAAGGAATTTTCTCAACTAATGGTTAGCATCTGCTTGTAGATAGATAAGTCAATGGAATTGAAAGGTCAGGTGTTCAACAGTCTACTTGTAGGGATTCTAGACTCATCCCTCTTAACTCTGCCTCCAGCTCTACCACTTCTTCTCCCGCATACTGTATATATTCAAGTGACATACTCATTTATTGAATTAGCCCCATTTTTGAGCTAACACAGAATGAATTCCAACCTTTCTATAGAGTTTATGTATGCACAAACTGCGGATTGAATGTAAACATTGTTGTTTTTAAAGTATTGAGTACTTTCAGCTATAATTTTAACATTCTAGTTTGTTTAGTTCCCTTCATATATTTATGCAAGGACTGAAAATTATCCTTGAATGGAAAAAGTTTTGTAATATTCATCAACTATGGCTTTTAGCATTTGCAAGGTGGTTTAGCAATACTTGCTAACTGAACTACAAATTAGTTAATCACATTTTAGCTTACATTATTATCTTACTGGATACTTATGGACATATGAATAGTGAGACTACAGCCTCTTTTAAGATTTAATAAGAAGTAAAACATCTAAAACTACACTGTTACTACTAATATAAAATATGATTCTTTGCTCAAGAATAATTACCATTGTGTTCAGTTAGATTTACTTCCACATAAATATGGTAACAGAATCAGTTTGGTATAGTGTTAAGGCATCAGGCTAGATTCTAGAAACTGGGAGATTCTGAGTTCTAGTCCTGCTTTAGGCACAAAGATACCTGGTAATTTTGAGCTTTCTCCCAACCTTGGGAAAAAGGCAATATAGCAAACCACTTCTGAAAATAATTTCGCTAAAAAAACTGCAGGGACTTGTCCAGAAGTTTTGTCTCCAAGAATTGAAGATAGTTGAACAGAAGAAGAATTGTTAAGAATTATACTTTCACTAATCATTATTATTGTTAATTATTATTACCATTATTGTCAGAGTACAACATATCTACAGTGAGATTGGCTGGGCCTTCCTTCGTGCACCTCCCCAACACAACTCACAGTGAGGACAGAAGTCCCTAACCCAATCCCAATTTTATTACACTATGTGACCTTGTTGCACATCGCGCCGGCCCTGCAAGTCTATCATATTATGTTGACATGCAATTATTTTCCATTCAAAAGTCTAATAGCCCATGGGTAGAATCTGTTCTTCAGCCTGTTGGTGCAGCTGGCTATGCTTCTATATCTCCTACCCGATGGTAGGAGAGTGAAGAAGTGCTGACCGGGGTGTGAGTCATCCCTGAGAATTTTCCTCACTCTTCTAAGGCAGGAAGCCCTAACAATGCCATCTAGTGGTATCAGGGAACAGCCCACGATGTTTTGATTACCATAGGTTTTAATTTTTAAAAGGGCTAGGTTCAGTTTTTGGAGTTTGAATTTTCATTAGCAACCTAAGAAATTAGGTCATCCCTGACTACTCAGCATCCATGCTGCTGATTCCAACTGTTGCCCAACTTATCTTCAAATACTGTTCCATGCTATGACAGAACTAGTTAGACAACTTTTTCTTTCATGGAATATTAACTCAATTGAGATAGATTAGCGTTCCTGTCCATTGGAAGAGTATCAAACAGAGATTATCTTCTTTGTGGTAAACTATTTTATCATAGAGAATGTAAAATTCTTGATTGACCTTCCACTTTGGGTGTTGGTCCCAACAGTGGTGGGATTCAATTTTTTTACTACCGGTTCTGTGGGCATGGCTTGGTGGGCATGGCAGGGGAAGGATACTGTAAAATCTCCAGTCAGAGGTGGGATTTGCCGGTTCTCCAAACTACTCAAAATTTCCACTACCAGTTCTGCAGAACTGGTCAGAAGCTGCTAAGTACCACCTCTGCTCCCAAAGTACATTTGTAGGATACGATTGTACTGTATGTCATATAATATGGTGAAGAATTCTTGCCTGTTCCTCATATAAACAGGCTTTTTGAAGATGACAATCCAAGGAATCCTTTTCAGTTAATCTACAAGTGCCTTTTGTAAATGACCATATAATTTATTTCCAACCTGCATTTTTTAAATTTAGTATTTTAAGTTATCATCCCAAATTCTTATTAGGTCCTAATGAAAAAGGCCTGCATAATCCAGAGAGGGAGTAATCCAGAAATAGATACCTGCAAATCAATTTTGTATTGTTGCCAAGAAAGCTACATGGGTGTGTCCATGTAATCTCAAAAGCAAAGTCAACTTGAGGGAGGCTTTACTAGAAGAAGAGCTTTTTAAGCTGAAGTCCAATATTGTGCAATGCTCTTCCAAAAGGTTTATTGTCCTTTTTCTGTGCTTTGATCAAGTGTTCATAATAATTACAAGAAACTGTTCTCAGAAGCTCTAGGTAAAAATCTTTTAAAAGTCCAAGTACAGAATATTTCCACTGGATTGCCCTATCCACTTACTGACGTTGAGTTGAATTCTGAAGAGGCTAGGTTCCATGTTTATCTCCAGTAGTTCATTAAATCAGGGGTGGGACTCTACCAGTTCGGCTTGGTTCTATAGAACCGGTTGCTCCAAAGAGCAGCTGACACCGATCCAGTTCTCTTTTCTTCGGTTGGGCCCACCCGCCCACCCAGGCTCTAGGCTGTCCTTTATTTTTACCTTAGTTGCTCTGAGCGGCACAGCTGAGTGCTGTGCATCAGCAGGAGATGGTGACTGCTTGCAGGAGAAGTTGTTTTGCAAGTATTGTGCATGCGCGCACAGCGCATGCTCACCAAACTGGTTGTTATGCTGGTAGGATCCCACTCCTGCATGAAATGCATTTCGTCCTCAGTTATTAAGAAAGATAGCCATCATTTCTTATTTGTTATAACATAATCTATTATCTCACTCCTTAGACATATTATATTATATATCATTCTTATGTGAACTGTAGGAAGTTAGCACCCACACCTCTCCTAGAAAATTGAAAGATCCCAGGAAATATCTAAAAGGCAGAATATTTCCCCTAAAAAGAGTAGAAACTCAAGAGCAGAAACTCACCTCAGAAGCAGAAGCTCACCCCCACCTTTGTTAATCTCACCCCCACCTTTGTTAATGGGTGGGCCATTAAGGCCTAGGCCAGAATACTTTACATAAGGTAAAGCTATAGCAATTGCCAAAAGCCCTTTTCAGTGCATCATCATCCAGCAAGGCTCAACCAAGCCTGGAACTCAGGACAGCCTACAGAGTTGCCCTGCATGCCCATGGGAGTCTGACAACCAATCAGAATACAAACTCCAATTCAAATCCCAACAAAGATTATAAAACCCAGGCACCCTCAGCACCTCAGTCCCTTTCTTGATCTTTTCCTTCACCTTGAAGCATGTGATCATCCTTCCTTTTCACTCTGGAGCTCCAGGCCATATGGTCCTGTCCACCATTAAACCTTCCAAACAGCCTCCATGTTTCCAGTGTCTTTTCCCCCACTTGGAACTGAACCCAGAAGGATAATTCTTCCAACAATACAAAATATTGAGGAAGGCAAACAGACTGGAAGGGCAAGTGGGTATTTCCTTCTGGTGCAAATGCTTCATCTCACAGAACATACATATGTAGAACCTCTGGGAAAAAAGCATTCACAATATAATAGTTTACAAATAATTGTCCAATTTTATTTAGCAATATGTTTTATGTGCTTGATAAATATATCTTTGGTATACTTCCACCAATGTTGTACAGACAGGTAATAAAATCAACTAGACCAGTGTTTTCAAACTTCAAAATGTATGAACTCTCAGATTTCCCCAGCTGGTGTGGTGAACCAGACTATAATTTAGTTATTGTTCTAATATCCCACCCCATTGCAGAAAATCTCTACAAATAGTCCTCAACTTATACCATTCATTTGGTGATCATTCAAAATTACAGCAGCACTGAAAAAAAAGTGACATATAGCCGATTTTTACACTTACACCATTGCAGACCCCCGTGGTCATGTGATCAAAATTCAGATGCTTGGCAACTGGCTTGTATTTATTATGGTTGCAATGTCCCAAGGTCATGTGATCATCTTTTGCGACTTTTTACAAGCAAAATCAATAGGAAAGCCAAATTCGCTTAACAACTGTGTTACTAACTTAACAACTGCAGTGATCCATTTAATAACTGTGACAAGAAATATTGTAAAATGGGGCAAAATTGACTTAACAATTATCTTGCTTAACAATGGAAATTACCACTCCATTTTCATCGTAAGTTGAAGAGCACCTGTATTGGATTTCAGACTTCTATTATGGACGCTGATTATAGATATAATTTTGAAGGAAGAGAAAACTAAGAACAATTCTGGTCACAGTTTCAAGAGGATGTGGTCTTAGCAACTATGACCACAGTTATAAGAAGATGTGGTCTTGGAACAAAGGAACAACAGCAAGTATTAAAGCTTAAAATATCCAAAACATCAGCAGGTATTATGTTCTCCAAGATTCAGGGAAAAGCCTCAAGACCACCTCACCCAACCTAGAAAATTAGCCCACCCATGATCTAGAAAATCTCATTAGCATCCTAAAATACTCTCCCCCACATGAGGTAATTTTATCCTTAAGGTAGGAAATTAAGACAGTAATGAAATCACCCCAGACATTGGGAGAAGGCATTAATTATGTACACCTGAGCATTAAGGAGAAACCAATTATAGCACTTCGCTTGTTTCCTGTGATAAACTGCAAAAAACCATGTATGACTCGATTAGGGTTCCTCTTATTGATTGTGAGTCATCTCTTTACTGTTGTGCATCAATAAAAGTGTTTTAGCTCACAGTTTCACATGTCTGGTGAATTTAATTGGGCATCATCTGTGGGCAGCGGACTATGGCCCAATCACCTGAGTTTACAGATATGACAAGTTACATATTGTTTGGGAGAAATTTCATATTTGTCATTTGAATATCTATTCAGTGAGTATCATTTAGTTGTGGTCACTTCTTCACTTCAGTTAGTAAACATCTAGCATTTATTTAGTGGATCATAGTATGTCAATGTTTAGTTCTCTGTTCCAAAAAGATCAGCAGACATTGTGGAAATATAAATAGCAGCCTGGCAAAAGATGGTCCCAAATAGACAACAGCAGTGGCATACCCAGTCAGTGTCACTGGGAGTTGAACAGCATACAGATTTGATAGATAGATAGATAGATGATAGATAAATAGCAGATGATCCAAAAGTGGCTACACCAGCGGTGCCAAACTCACATAGTCACATTGTCATCACATGACATATCATGACTTTCCCCCCCTTCGCTAAACCAGGCATGGGCATGGCCAGTGCGTGATGCATCCGGCCCATGGGCTGGGAGTTTGATAGCCCTGGGCTAGAGAATGCTGCATTTTCACTTTCACATCAGGATTTGAGACCAATTTATTGACACAATAATGCAAAGGAGAAAAAATATATTTTTGTGGTTATTTGGAGTATACATATTCATACTTATCAGAATATATAAATGATCCTTACTATTTTAATTATATTAAATATAACTCTGTACTCCTTGACCGTTTCTAAAACTACTCTCTTTATTTTTATTTAGAGAGGTCCTGGGGTTGGAATTTTGAATCATGTATTAAAAGGACTCACCTCTCATAGTTGGAAGAGCTTAAATAAGTGATTTATAATTATATAATGATGCATATCAAAAGAAGAGATCCATTGGCACAACAGCTAAGATGAAGATTATGGGAGTGGCAGTTATAATTCTTGGAGGAGACTAAATTATCTAGCCTGAATTTATATACTGATTTGTATTAAAAAATTATTGCCATATTAAAGCTTTATTTACAAAAGTATCATTTGAGCAATATTTTATTAGGGCCGCCAACATGTTTTAAAACAATGAGATTTTGAACTCTCAAACTGTATAAATATATTATACTTCTTTAGAGATTAAAAGTCTATGAAAGACATTTTAAAGTTATAACTTTCAGAATAGGAAAATCTTTAAAAAGCTACAAACATAATTAATCTGTAATAATTAATTGTGATTAACTTTTGAGCAGATGATCCGCTGGATAGGCATGCTACATATCAAGAGTGTTCGTGAATGGTTTCATTTCTGATTGGAGGAAAGTATCAGGTTGATTATCAACCTTCTGGAGCCCTGTGCCATTCAACATTTTTTATCAAAGACTTGTTGATGGAGGTGAGGGGCAGTTATAAAGTTTGTAGGTAACATAAAACTGGGAAGGGTGGCTATTGCTTTAGTTGAAAAAAATATTTTTTTAAATGTTAGATAGGTCTGAGCACTGGGCTGAAAAGAAATGGGATGGAATTTAACTGGGAAAAATCTAAAGTCCTGCAGCCGGGTAGGAAAGCACAAATATAGGATGAGGGCAACCTGTCTTGACAATGGAACATGTGAATAGTTATGGATGTCATTGTTGATCACAGCTTTAATGTGAACCAATAGGGCAGATGCTATTAAAATGGAGCAAAACCATAAAGAGAGCTATCAAAATGGTGAACGGTTTGGTGTATATTCTACCAAAAGGAGTGTAAATGAACTATCCCCCATTTTAATGAGTGAAAGAGAAAAGAATGAACTCCAGTTCAGATCAATCATATTCTGAATACTAGCTATGGATGGATATGCTGAATCATTCCACTTTTGTACCATATATTAAAATGCACAAAGGATTTATCCCATCATAATCCTGAAAAATCAGTGAGGGAATATTGAAAAAAAATTAATGCACAAGCTTTTAAAACTGTAATATTTATTGTAAAATGTGTGTAACAATAAGGATAAGGTCGCTCAGATTCGGGCCAGCCTGGACTCTGACTGGCAGGGTTTAGATGATGGGTGGATCTGGCGTGTTCTACCTGGGTTGATTTTGATCCTGTGTCCCTGGATGAAGTGGACAGGATCATGCGGAGGTTGTCTTCCACCACGTGTTTATTGGACCCGTGTCCTTCCTGGCTGGTTTATGCCTCCAGGAGGAGGTTACATCGCGGTTGGCTCCAGGCAGTTGTCAGCGTCTCTCTGAGTGAGGGTTTTCCTGCGCCTTGAAAGAGGCAGTGGTGAGACCCCTCCTCAAGAAGCCTGCTCTGGACCCAACCGTTTTGAACAACTATCGTCCAGTCTCCAACCTTCGCTTTTTAGCGAAGGTTGTTGAGGCGTGGTGGTTCAGCAGCTTCCGCTGTTCCTGGAGGAAGCTGATTATCTAGACCTGTACCAATCGGGCTTCAGCACGGAGACAGCATTGGTCACACTGTTGGATGATCTCTGGAGGGCTCGGGACAGGGGTTTTCCTCTGTCCTGGTCCTTTTAGATCTCTCAGTGGCTTTCGATACCATCGACCATGGTATCCTTCTCGCGGCTCGGGGGTTGGGAGTGGGGGCACCGTTTTACGGTGGTTCTCCTCTTACCTTTTGGACCGCTCACAGTCGGTGTTGGCAGGAGAGCAGAGAGTGGTCCCGAGGCCCCTCACTTGTGGGTGCCCCGGTCGGTTCTCTCACCTCTCCTGTTTAATATCTACATGAAACGCTGGGTGAGATCATCCGAGGTTTTGGGGTGAGTTATCATCAATATGCTGATGATACCCAGCTTTATATCTCCACCCCAGACCAGATCAGTGATGCTCTCTCTGTGATGTCCGGTGCCTGGAGCTGGTGCAGGTCTGGATGGGGAATAACAGGCTCCAGCTCAATCCGGCCAAGACTGAGTGGCTGTTCTTACCGGCATCTCGGTTTCCAGTGGATGTGCCATCTGTGGTCATGGGGCAGGAGGTGTTACCCCCCATGGATAGGGCGAGGAATCTGGGTGTCCTCCTGGATACACAGCTCAATCTGGAGGAGCAAGTGGGAGCTGTGGCCAGGGGGGCTTTTGCCCAGGTTCGGCTGGTTCACCAGCTCCGCCCTTTTCTGAACTGAGATGCCCTTCGAACAGTCACTCATGCGTCACTCTCGCACTGCAACAGTCACTCCACATCTACTGCAGCTCTCTACATGGGGCTACCCTTGCGGATTACCGGAGGTTGCAGCTGGTGCAGAATCGGCCGCGGCTGTGATGGGGGTGTCGATACTCCCATGTTACACCCCTCCTGCGCGACTTGCATTGGTTGCGGTTGCCTTCGGGTTTCCTTCAAGGTGTTAGTAACAACTTACAAAGCCCTAAATGGCTTGGGTCCAGGGTACTTGCTAGGGGGCGCCTCCTGCCAGCATCACATTCTGATCGCCCATGTGCTCCCACAGGAGGGCCTCCTGGGAATACTGTCGGTTAGGCATTGTCGGCTGGCGGTCCCAGGGCTAGGGCCTTTTCTGGAGCACCAGCCCTATGGAATCAGCTCCCTGCGGATCTTGGTTTGGCCCCAATCTCCGCTCCTTTCGTCGAGACCTGAAGACTTGGCTGTTTCAGCAGGCCAGCCTGGATTGACCGGGGGTGGGTTGTTTTTAATTGCATTGTTTTAATTACTGTAATTTTAAATTATTTTAACTTAACTTTTAGTTATTTATAGACTTGTAGCTGTTTAATATTTTTTATTGTAATTGTATTCTCTTTTTATATGTTTGCCGCCCTGAGTCCTTAGGGAGAAGGGTGGCATACAAGTCTAAATTAATTAATTAATTAATAATAATAATAATAATAACAATGTACATTCATGAAAATATTACATTTCAGAAGTACAAAAAATGTAAATGAAAAAATTTCTCAATCTGTTTTTATGTAAAACTACAGTATTATTATATATTAGAGAAATCAAGCAAGTCCATAGTGGGAGATATCAGATGTTTTTTCTTAGTAAGCTTAAGAAGAAATTGTATACTGCTAATTGTTAGTACTTGTGATGTAGAGAAGAGTGGTTTTTTTGTAGAAACCAATTACAGTATTCAAAATTCTGAAAGGAAATATTTATTTATTTATTTATTTTTGAGACTTGTATGCCGCCCCATCTCCAAAGACTCGGGGCGGCTCACAGCTGAAAACAGAACAATAAATATTTTTTTAAAAAATTAAACAAATTTACAAGCCCCAAAACGAATTTATAAAACTTAAAAATATAAAACCATCCCACCCCAAGGGTCACAGCCCGGATTGGTCAAACAACCAGGTCTTTAGATCATGGCGGAAGGTGCAGAGGTCAGGGGCCAGGCGGAGCCCCAGGGGAAGTTGATTCCAGAGGTCCGGGGCCACGACAGAATAGGCTCGTGCCGGGGACCGCCAACCGCATTGGCCCACCACGGGACCCCAAGGAGTCTCCTGCCTATGTGCTTGCACAGGGCGGCCGCACTCGCTATCGGCAGGAGTCGCCCCTTAGATATTGAGGACCCATGTCGTGAAGGACTTTGTATGTTAAAACTAAAACCTTGAATCTCACCCGAGTGCCACTGTAACCAATGCAGGCAGCGCAGGAGGGGGGGTTACATGGGAGAACCGGAGACTCCCATCACCACCCGCGCCGCCGATTCTGCACCAGCTGCAATCTCGGATGGTATGCAAGGGCAGTCCTAGATAGAGAGCGTTGCAGTAGTTGAGTCTAGAGGTGACAAGGGCGTGAGTGACTGTCAGCAGGGCATCTCGGTCCAGGAATGGGCTGACGAACAAGGCGGAGCTGGGCAAAGGCCCCCTGGCAAAGGCCCCCACCTGCTCCTCCAACCAGAGCCGTACATCCAGGACCCCCAGATTCGGCACCCTATCCACAGGGGGCAACACCTCTCCCCTTATGGCCAAAGATGGATATTCCTGGCTAGGCCGAGATGCCGGTATGCACAGCCACTCAGTCTTGGCCGGGTTGAGTCGAAGCATGTTCCCGCTCATCCAAATCCGTACCACATCCAAACGCTGGGTCATCAGGGAGAGGGCATATATATAATATTATTTGACCTGTTGTCCTTGATAGAAAAAAGGTAATGCCTGTCAAAATTAAGACCATTAACAATTCAATAAAATTATTTCAGGTAGTGGTGACATAATAATATTTTGTCCTTCATAGGTTTTAATTTTCAGTTACTTACTTTACATTTTGACTTAATTACTAAGCAGATGCTATGGTTATAATTCTCAAAATGAAAAGAATGGCTTTTATAAGAAATGTACCAAAGTCATTCTTTCCAGATTTCTACCAGTTTATATGTATCTATATGTATTAAGTACAGGTGAAGCTTTACACAGAAGATATGCCCTGTTACTTACTTTAATTGACGCTTTGGGTACTGATATGATCATTTTTCAAGGTCTTATTATGAAGCCAAGTAATCCTTCTTCTATTTATTTCCTGTCTATTTCCAAAGCTGGAAGGAGAATTTCATCTCTCTCCTTATCTCCTCAACAAGCTGTGGATTCAGACTAACAGGTCGATGAAGATGTCACCTGTTAAACGAAAAATGAATTTTTAAAAAATACTAATTTAATGTAATAGTATCCTACATAATTTTTTCTCGTTGTATACATTTATGCATCTTAACTAGACTGTTGTTTCTCTGTGTCATATATGTGGTATATGCATATTTATTTATATTTTTGTCCTGTTTATTTAGTGCATATTGGAGGTGATGACCCTTTGAAAGTTGTATGCAATGAAATTTCATTTTAATATATGCCAATTAATGTATATTTAAAGTGATAATAAAGTTATTCTATTTTAAGTCTAAGTCAGGGGTGTCAAACTCAATTTCACTGAGGGCTGCATCAGGATTGTGTTTGACCTTGGGGGCTAGGGTGGGCTTGGCTAGCTCAAAATCACTTGTGTCTGGGGCGCCTGTGGCAGCCTGAGCTCTCTGCCAGTGAAAATGTGCTCCCGAGCTTCATTTTCACTGGTTGTGGCACTGCAGGCCAATCCTTTGTTGTTTTCAGGGTGCCTGAAGGGCCAGATCTAAACAGCCTTTGGGCCAAATCCAGCCCGCAGGTCTTGAGTTTGACACCCCTGGTCTAAGTCATTTTGCTAATACAATAGTCTAGTCAATTAACTGACTTTCTTTCAGTCCTAGGAAGGAGGCAATGGCAAACCATTCTGAAAAATCTTGCTGAGAGAATTGCAAGAATTGTCCAGGCAGTCTCCAAAAATTGGACACAACTGAATGAAAGGGGGAAAAGTTGACTAAGTAGGAATTATATTTAGTTGTACAACATATATGCTATAATGTCTGGATTTAGGTGTATGTTAAGTCAAATTAAAGAAACCTTATGGTGTCGCAAGATGTATAAGCTTCCAACTCATGTGTCAGACTACACTACAGATGTATTTATGTTGTACATTCCAACACAAAATAGTAGAGCAATATCAATTTAGCAAGCTAGAAAAGGCTTAGTAAAAAGGGCTGAGTAATTTTCTTTAAATTTAGATACTTATAAACATACTTCGTGTGAGTGTAAGAAAAACAAAGTGAACCAAGCCAGAATGTACTGTGACTTAGCATTATATATGAATGCAGACACTTATGAGTTATTCACCAAACAGTGGATTAGTGTAATATGTGAACCTGGTCAATTTCCCTAGGGAAGGAAAATAGTGAACGATATTGTATTAATTAAAAATTAGGGGAGAACCACACTGATGATCCAGCAATATATAAAACAAGGTTAGTTAGCATAAAAGATGCACGTGAATTGTAAGTAGTAGTATACTGAATCACAATGCTGAGGTATAAAATCCTATACGGTACTTCTTGAATTATGACCATTTGTTTCATTATGGTTCACAGATACAACTGCCTTGAAAAAATGATTTACAACTTCTTCTGGTCATCTGGATTCCCAGGAGGGAGAGAGAGCATTCCAGAAAAGTAGAGACAGTTCAGTTCAGCTAGTTTGTGTGAGAGAAAAAGAGTGAAGACAAACCTTCCCTATAACTTAGTTCTCTAAGTACAGATTGTGTAAATTCTGTCTAATCTAGAGATGTGGAAGAATAAAGAAATCTACTTGGAAAAATCACATTATGTCATTCTTGGTTTTGGTGGGGGCACTCAAAAAAACCACCAGGCCTGCTGTCATATGATTTGCAATTTGTGCACTTGGCAATGAGCTCACATTTATGACCTATTGCAGTGTCCTGCAGTTACCATACATGATTATGATTTGCAAATTTCCCAGCTGGTTTCTAATAAGCAAACTTAATGAGGGAAATCAGATTTGCTTAGTAACTACATTATTCACTTAACAGCCACGTGATACACTTAACTATAACAATAAAATCAGGTTCAGAACAATTATATCACTTAGCGACCAAAACTCAGGTTCCAATTGTGGTTATAAGTTAAGGATTGTTTGTATAACATAGAAAGGCTGCAATGATAAAATAAAAATCCTTGCATATTTTTATTGTATATAAGGTATAAAGTACCATATCATTAATTTTATATTAAATATAGAACAGCATACAAAAAAATCAGTTACCATTCCAGATGAAGAGTACAGTCCAAATTATGTAGTACAGTACAAGTATTTGGAAATTAATTTCAGATAATGTGCAAAACTTTCTAGGTCAAAAAAATTCTGATCCTGTACTTTATTGCAATATTAGTAGAAATAAGTAGTATGCTTCTGTTATATGCAGCTCTTCTCCAAGATGATCTATGCCCACTAAAGCCTTTTTACAAAATCCAATGGTCAACCCATTGCCACTGTAATTGAGTTTTTCCATGTTGCTGCTAGTTTCTTCTTCTTTTCTTTGTCCACCTTTCCCAGTTTTGCAACAGAGCTAGGTCATCCCATAATGTGTCCAAAATAGGGGGAGAACTCTGGATTAATTTGTTCTACGATTCATTTTATTCTTGCCTATCATCATAGTATTGCCAAGAGTCTTTTACAACAACAAATGTTATGTACATTATATACATACACACAGAAATATGCATATGTATATGTACTGGTATATATGTATATACCTTGATGTACTAGCTACCTAATTAGGTAATACATACCAATTTTCCTGCTTTCTGTTTTCCTCACAACAATTCTGTGAGTGGATGGTTGGGTTAAGGGAGAATGATTGGCCAAAAGTCACCTAGCCAGCTTTCATGCCTAAGGGGGATGGTGGTGTGTAGAACTCACAATCTCATAATATTTAGGCCGGTATCTTAACCATTACACTAAACTGTCTCTTTCTTCTCTTTTAAATCTTGCCTAAGTACTCTTAATTTTTTTTATCTTACTCTTTCTTTTAGTCTTCCATTTTGTACTTTATCTTGACTAAAGACAGTAAGGCAGGCTGCATGGGTTGATTTTAAATAATGAATGCTTTTAAACATTTTGTGGAGAGTGGGAGAAAAGAAGCAGATGAAGTAGATGAACAAGAATGACTTCACCCCAGTGGTGGTATTTGAGCGGTTTGGCCCAGTTCTGGCGAGCCGGTAGGAGTGATGAGCAGTGGAGACCAAACTAGTTCTCTCCACCACTCTGCTGTTGGGCCCACCCACCCGTCCGGGCTCCCATACTCACTTTTATCTGGTGAATTTGAAGTGCAGCTGCTTTGCATGGCACAGAATAGTGCCGCACGGCAGCTGCTGAAGCCACCAGGATTGTGCAGGCTTGCAGGAGGTGAGTTAGAATGCCTCTGTGCCTGCGCAAATGCCTCTGCGCCTGCGCAAAGTGCGCATTTGGCATGCGCGTGCACACAAAGTGTGTGCACATGTGCAAAGCGTGCCCACCAAGCCACACCCACCGAACCAGAGGCAACAATATTTGAATCCCACCACTGCTTCATCTGACAGCTTCCAAAACAACTGAAAACTGCCAATTATTTAGGATGCAAATATGACCTATTAGTAAATAAATAATAATAGTAATAGAATTTTTTTGCATGAAGTGTCATTGGAATGGGATTTGAAAACAAAGACTGAGGTCAGTCCTTTGATCTCAAAAGATTGCCAAAATACTTTTACAACATAGTCCTTTCCTGAGGCTGCTGCTGTTCCTCCAGCAACTTTTGCTTTCCCTGGAAGGGACAAGAATCTCAGAACAAGAGCGCCTTGGACTTTTTATCTAGGTAATGCCTTTAACAATACCGATAGTAATCTATATTTTTGACCACTTGCCAACTATAAATGTCAATGTGGATTCTTTAAAAAGTCTCTTGAGGCTTTACACAACTATTACACTTATAGAAGCATAAACTAATATTTAGAGAGAGCAATCTGCACTTAACAGCAAGATATATCTATATCTATATCTATATCTATATCTATATCTATATATCTAGTGGGGTTCAGCACCATTTATTAAGAAAAAGAAGTACAAGAACAGTCAAGGGAGGAAGGTGGGAGAAGCAAAGAGAGAGAGGAGCAAAGTGGGTATCCAGGCTGGCCGCTCCAATCCTGGACACATGGGGGCTTCCCCCAAAATGACCAGGGCAGCCAGGCCCACATGAGAAGTGTGGGACCCCTGGCTGAAGTAGAATCAGGCATCCCCAAGGGCCAAGGTGTTTGCTGGCCCCAGCGCTTTGCTGGGGGCCGGCTGGCAGGAGAGGGCAAGAATGCCAGCGGCCAGCTATGCCAGCGGTCAGAAATCTCCTGCCTGAGCCATGGAAGTTTCTTTGGACCTGGCTAGTTAAGCAAAGCTTCGCTTCTCCTTGGAAAGCAGTAAAAGATCCCCTTCTGGTTCTGACCCATAGCAGGGGCAGGAAGGCAGGAAGGCCCCCTCTGCTCTCTGCCCCCAAGAAGCAGCAGCCTCATTTCCAGAAGTTTTGCTGTGAGAAATAACACTCAGCAGGCAACAGAGGGTGGGTGAGAGGGGATTGGGCTGGGAGATAGCATGTGCATCCCTTAGGAGACCCCCCCACTCCCCAATAAGGCACTGAAGTAACCCAAGAGATATTTAAACACCAGCTCAAACATCATCGAAGAAAGGACTCCCTATTACTATGCAATGAAAGGCGAAGGGAATTAATTATAACTGGATTCTTCCAACAAACCAGATTGTCCTACATATTTATTGTAATATATATAATACAGGTTTATTTTTGTCTAATAAAGAGCTAGTGTTTTATCTTTAAGCCAAGTTTTCTATTGTCAACTCCACCTGATACACTTACAGGGAGCCAAATGGCTACCCAGTGAAAGAGAATGTAAAGAGTTTTGTTGACATTCAAATAAGCTCAATCCCTGGCATGCTGCTCAAAACGAGACCTTATCTGGCTACATTTCAAATATTTCCATTATGTGTGGGTGATAAAAACATTCACTTTTCACTCTTCCACACAAGCCAAAGGTCCTTCTGTAAGCACTAAGCACAATAAGCTGCCAACTATAAACATTGAGAATTTAGCCTTGACCAAGAGCAATTCAAATAAACTCCTAGCATAATTAATAACAAAGATTATGGATAAAGCTTTAGAGGTGCAAGTGATTCATTCTTCTGGGGCACTGCCAAATCATTATACAGATGAAATATTGAGAAAATTAAGGAAGCAATAGCAAATATTATTAACAACAACAGCAGATACTGTTAACAACAACAAAATAGCAGCAGAATCTCTGGCTTACTTAGTAATATATAATATACTCCTCTGATTGTATTTTGTATTTTGACCTGAGGATTCTCAACAGAAAATTAAACAGAAGAAAGATGATGTCCAACTTTAATACATGGATTTACAGGAAACTATTTTCAATATTTTGGATGAACCAACCACCATGAATAGATCAGCAATTTCTTTGTTCTGGCCAGATATTGGGGCTTCTATATCCTTAGGTACACAGAATCTAAGATGGATGATCCAAGTCTGTGGAATGAACTGTCAGGTGAAAACTTACATGGATGCTAACGATGGAATATTATAACAAAATGAAGTTAACTTAGTGTTATGTTGCATAACCCTGGAAAGCTGTCTAAACCTGTAGTGACATCAAGATAAATCCAAGTGGCTGATCAGTGTATGTACCTGAATATTTCAGGTTCCTCTTACCTTTCCGGGGTGTCAAACTGTCAGCCTGTGGGCCAGATGCATCATGTTTAGGCCACACTCACCCCAGCTCCACAAATGGGAAAATGTCATGAAATATCATGTAAGGGCAATGTGACACTGCGAATTTGACACCCGTTTTTACATCTATAAATGAATGACTCAATAAGGCACCTTAGAAGCCATACCTCTTGTTCTACTCCTTCTGGTTTACAGGTTTGTTAAACAATACAACTATTCAAATATTACCTTGGAATTTAGCAAGTAAGAACTAATTATATATCTTACAGGATTTCTGTCCAATTTTATTCTGAATGCAATACCAAAGTCCAACAACTGAAGATTGGTAGAGTTAAAAGATTGGATTTAAATGCTGGCTTGGAAAATAGAAGAGAAAGTTTAGACCAAAGAGGATTGACCCTGTTGATCAGTGAAGTTACCCAGAAAGAATACAAAATTGATGCTGGAGGTTTACAGACCTCTTCAAACATCTCACAAAATAACAGAATTGGAAGGGACCTTGGAGGTCTTCTAGTCCAACCCACTGCTCAAATAGAAAACCCAACACCATCTAATTATTCTTTTAATATATGGATAAACATAGAACAAATCTTGATAATCACAAAAATTCAATGTGAGGCTGGGGCCATTTATGTAAGATTATATAAATAACGGCAATATTACTGAAGAATTCCATTCCTTACAATTTTCATGGTCATTTAGGGACCAGGAAAGAAATGCTGCTGGTACAGTTGTTAAACCAGGTGTAATCTGCAAATTATAGGGGCCCTAAAGTGCCCTTTTTTCTGTTTAGGACAAAATGTTCTAAGATTCTAATTTATGCTAAGGATATTCCACATCTCAAAGCACAGACTGCTGAAAAGGAAAACAAAGTTGAATGGAACTGAAACTGTGAAACTTCAAAAGCTTGTAAACCAGATTCCCTTGACCTAATATTGTTCAGTTGTTCTGGATTACAATGTACACACTTCCTGAGTAGTACTTTTAATAGCCATATTGAATGGAATTATTAGTCCATTGGGCAATTATTTTCTAACAATTTAAATCCACCTGAAGAATTAGAAGTCATCTGTTCCAGTCTCAAAAACAATAATTTGGAGGATTAAAACTCATTTCTAATAGCTCTTAATTATTGTTTTAGTTAGTAAAGTTTCACACATCTGGAATCTGGAACACTTATATTTTGGAATATTTCCCATTAAACACAAAGTAGCATTTATTTCGAAGTGGACACTGCATTGTTTCAAACATTTCGTATATGGTTGATATTTTTGTTTTTAGGAAGCCAAAGCGACTTTGGAATTAAACCTATAGTAATTACCGGAATGTAGTACAGTAATAGGGAACCCAGGCTAATAATTTGAAAATTTGTGGCCACGGAGAGGTGACGATGAGTTTCGCCCCAGCATGCCCTGATTCGCAGCAGCAGGCCGAGTGGAATGGAACTTTCACCTCTTTTAACCTCCGAACCCAATTGTAGTCTTCTATTGTCAATCAGACGCTGACAGAACAAATAAAATCCCTCCCCTCGAGCACTATCTCCAACGACGCGTCACAATTCATCTCTCTTCACGAAGCGGCGGGACCTACCCACTTTGGGAAACCACACACACAAAAAAAGAAAAAAGAAATAGGCGGGCCTTAATGGAGTTCCCACCTCTCTAACGAATTTCTATTGGTGTCGTAACTGGTTGCGGTGTTGCTATTGGCTATCTTTGATGGCCACTCAAATAGCGGGTTCTGCTGGGCGGGGCAGGCATCTACCGTGCCCCGAGTCTCCCCGTCCATCAGCTCTTCTGCCTTCCTCACACTTTTGTTGGGAGCTGTAAAGCGAGTCGCGGCGAGATCGGCGACGCCAAGGGGAGAAGCAGTGAGCCTGGAGGGGCGCCGTCTAGACCAAGAGTGAGCCAGAGGAACAGGCGTGCGGCTCTGAAGGAACTTTTTTTTTCCCTGAGAAAAGGGTAAAAAAAGGGGGGGGATTTCTCTCTTTGTGTGCACGCTCGTGTGTGTGTGTGTGTGTGTGTGTGTCTATGTGTCTGTGTTGGGGTTGTTGGCTGGGAACAGGCTCTGGAATAGCGGTTCTGTCGGCGGCGGTGGGTGGTGGGAAACAGCGTGTTTCTTTTCTCCTCACGGCGAGGTCGCAGTTTTGAACCCTCGTCCCCACCCGGAGAATTGGCTCCTTTCGTCGCGGCCCCTCTCCTCCCCTGCCTTTGTGCTTCCTTCCCCCCACCCCCGAGGAGAGGCGGGAGGCGGCGAGGAGCCAAGAAGCGGGGTTCAGGGCGTGCCGGTTACTGTCCTCCGGTCCCGATCTGGAGGGGCGACAAGTTATAGGGACAACGGAAGGCGGCCAGCGAGGCGGCCAAGCGAGTGACTGGCGTGGCTCGAGCCCCTCGCGCTGAAGCGGGACTCGGTTGTGGGCTACGAAGGAGGCGGCGAGGAAAGGGTACCGGCGAAGCTCTTGACTCTCGGCTCGTCCGCGTCTAAAGGGTCAGGTCGGGATACTTGAAGCTTTTTAGATCCTCCCGCTCAGGCCTCCGAATTTGAGACGGTCCCATTCCGCTTGAGTCGCTGGAGAGGGAACTCCGGGAACTAAGTTGGGCCAAGTTCTGAGTCAAACGGGCGGCGTCGGGAGGTATCAGGTCGCCATGCAAGCCTATGGTCTCCGCTTCTCTTACCTTTGGCCCGCGAGTTTCTCTCTGACTTAACCAATTGCAGCAAGAATTAAAACGGGGGTGGCAGAGGGAAGGAGGAGAGGGTTCTGTGGCCCTTTATTATGGAGTATTTTAAAGCTTCCACCCCCACTCAGGCAACACCCCTACCCCTTGCTAATTTTTAAGAGTAGGTTGACAAAAATATCAAAGGAACATGACATCAAACAGGGCTTTATAGATTTCATAATATATATGGTGGCATAATGGCACTGCATGATTTGTAGTCCATCTTCGGGTACTTAAACCTAGTTACTGTTTTCATTTTAGACTTTGCTATATCCTCTGCTATATATAAACAATTCAAGGAGCAGTCTTCATTTGTATAAATTTTATATGGGACCTACATTGAACGCTTACAGAAATCACAGACTACATGCATGATCCATCAGTATGCAATGAGCTATTTCAAATGATTCAAAGATTTTTGTGCAAGTTGATTTGATATACAGATAGTCCTCGATTTATGGCCACAGTTGAGCCCAAGATTTCTGTTAAGTGAAACATTTGTTAAGTTAGTTTTGTCCCATTTTACGACCTTTCTTGCCACAAGTCTTAAGTGAATCATTGCAGTTGATAAGTTAGTACTAAACTGTAGTGAATCTATCTTCCCCATTGATTTTGCTTGTCAAAGGGTTGCAGAAGGTATGACCTTGGAACATAGTAACGGTCATAAGTATGAACCAGTTGCCAAGCATTTGAATTCTGATCACATGATCATAAGGATCTTATCTAACAAAGGTTATAAGTGTGCAAAATGGTTATAAGTCACTTTTTTTAGTGCTACTGTACCTTTGAACAGTCATTAAATGACTGCTGTAAGTTGTGGACTACCAGTACCAAATCTCATTAACCCACATGATTTTTGCAGGGGATCCTTATAGAGCAATGAAACAAATTTATACATCACATCACTACTGATGTGTTGCACTGCCATTTTCCAGACCATGTCTACTTATCTCCTGAGCCAAAGTTAAAGAGGTGCTGCCTCCTGCTGAAAGATATAAACAGCCTACAGAGTTTTAAACATCAAAACACTCACGGAGAGTTCCATAGTCTATGGAAATAGACTATGTTAGCTTTGGAGATACAATTTTATGTTTAAGATAAGTTCCACCTTTTTAAAGATGGTTATTTTAAAATAGTAACTATTCTATCATCATGCAAGACCTAATGAAAAGAATAGGAGCACTTTTAACTATTATTGTGCCAACAGATAATTGCATTGGAAGCAGTTAACGGGATACTGGGAAGAATGAACACGAGATGGTATGGGAGAAAAATTGATCTCTGCGTTATATAACTATATATTGCTGTTGACCTTGAGTTACGTCCTTGCTTGTGTGCTATAGCCTTTTCCCTGATCCTTTTTCCTATTGCTCTGATATTGGTTCTATGTGGAAATCTGAGGTTCTGAGGCATAGTTACACTTGATTTCACATGATGTTAGAAGGAAGCCATATATATATCATCATCAATCTGCACAAAACTATCATGATTTTGGATTTTTGCTTAAGTTAGATAGGTTTGTGATTGTAATGATTTATTGCCTCCAGATAGATAGGTTCTGTGATTTAATCTTGGTTCCATTTGGGATCTGCGGAAAAACCACCTGGATCCATAAACCCTGTAGATCCAAATTTTTGAGCAAGCAATACCAAAAAACGGTCCAATTTGTAATTGTGTTATCTCATTGAATGCAGATAGGCACAAGAGTGATTTCTATGCAACCTATATAAAATTTTTGTAGACTCTTGCTTTAGGTTCCAATCTGGGTCAGTCACTGGGACCAGAGGTTTAGTTTCCCAAGTTTTCAGAGTTGTGCTGGAGCCCATCCTCAAGGAAGTTCTCTCTAATAGAATGTTAAATTCGATTAGACTGAAAGCTTGGAAGACTAAACTTCTTGTCCCAGTGACTGACCAGATTGGATCCTGCAACATTATCCTGGGAAGTGTAGAATTGCACTCTTGCTTTAGATCACAATTTTATACCATGATGATGATCTGTAGAAATAGGTGGTTGGTGATTTAATTGTTTTCTCATATGAATCCTATATGAGTTATGTAAAAATGGGATTTTATTCAGATATTGGGAATCTGGACAAAAGAAAAATTGTTACAGCCCAAAGAATTAGCAGAGACATGTATGAATCTTAATTCAAACTGATATTGTAGCAGATGCCTCCTTGGAATAGAATCTACTTCATAAAATGTATGAAGAAGGAAAAATATGGATTTGGATAGCTAGTTGGATTTATAACAGCCTATCTGTTATTGAATCAGCACATTCAGAATATGACGTTGGATGGGGGTTTTGTCAAGGGCACTTAGATTCGTATAAAGAGATTTTTATAGGCAACAAAAATTAATTTTCTTCAAGGGCATCTGTATTCACAAATTAATTTATATGCAACTAGATCTTCTGCCGAAGAAATACAACTGGAATTTCCAACAAAGGGTTTATCTTTTAGATTCTTCATTATTAATGAAGTGAGTAATTGTAAATGTATGTTATGGAAATAGTTTCTACAATGATAATGCTAGTATTTAGTTTCTGAAAGTTACAAATTAGCCAGTCTCTCTATTCTCATTCTTGTCATTAATAAGTATTTTGGCATTGACTGTTCTTGTTGCATTTCCTTGATCATAATACAATTATGAGTTGTGATCTTTTGGATCTATTTTTCCATGAATCACTACCATGAATTTAAAAAATCTATATCAAGGTATTTTTAAAATCATGTTTCCATTATTAAATGCAAAATGAAAATTGCCTTTGCTGATTTTCTGTTTATTTCTAACTTTATATGTATAGCAAAGGCTGTAATTTGAAATTTTTAGATTTGGTAGGTAGGCTACATTATATTCCATACATGCAGTTTTATAATTTAAAGATAGTTAGCAAATTCTTAAAGGAATTTACAATATGTGCAATAGTTGAATGTATATTCTGAATTATAGTCTTTAATTTTTAACTCTTTTGTGCTATAAGGTTTTTTTTATAAATCAAAAGGGTGTGGAGAAAAATGAATATGAATCAACCAGATAGAACCTCGTATTTTATGACTCATTAAAAAAATTGAGTGACAAATAACACAGAGTTAGTTTAATAGCTGCGTATCTTGACATCAGAGCATGTGTTCATTTTACATGTATACATAAGGAAATAGCATTTATAACTTAGAGTTCATTATAATGCTGATTTTCTGCCTAGTAATTGTGTGCCATGGTGATTTCTTTTGTAAAAGGATTCTGACAATATTTTTAAGTCAGTAATTTTTTTGGGGAAAAGAACAAACTTATTATATTGCATTAATTTCAACTGTATAGCTAGTCCAGCTGTTTTGGATATATTCTGCAAAAAATCCAGAATATGCAGTTTCTCATCTGTTTTTTTAAAATGTTTGAAAATTTATCCAAAATGCAAAATTAGAAATTTGCTAATACAGGCAGTTGGAATTGTATTACACTGACCCAACCAAGTAACTTTGCTATTGGTTTATTTCTAGTCCCAGTATGTTGTAGTGAATTATGTTTATATACCAATGTCTTCCCCAAAGCTTCTGGTGATATATTACATTCTTTCTCATCCTTCCCCCACATCCCCAGTTTTGAGGCTAGTTATCCCAAATGTATTCCATGAACTTTGTGACTAAATCCAGATTTGAATGCTTTCCTTCTAAATATTAATCTTGTACTTAAGTGGTTGATGTTTTATCATCATGCTGTTTTTTCTATACTAGTGTCAGAATCAGTCAATAATCCTTGAGAATCTATGAAGTGGATCATATCAATCATCATAGGAAATAGCTGTTTTCAAATTGACTTAATTTAAGTTTTTAAATATAGAAATAGAATCATAGGGCTCCTTGAGGCAGGAGTACTTATTCTATCCTGGACAAATGATCGTCCAATTT
The DNA here is from genome assembly GCA_009733165.1 of Naja naja. Taxonomy (NCBI): domain Eukaryota; kingdom Metazoa; phylum Chordata; class Lepidosauria; order Squamata; family Elapidae; genus Naja; species Naja naja. Next base: position 41,612,612 of record CM019155.1, on the reverse strand, counting down.
CTTTAAAATCTCCAGGAATAAAGCACCCACAACTTTGGGAGGTAAGCTGTTGTATTGACTAATTATTCTCACTATTAAGAAATTTCTCCTTAGTTCTCAGTTGGATCTCTCTCTGATGAGCTTCCACCCATTGCTTTTTGTCCTGACCTCAAGTGCTTTGGAAAATAAATCAACCTCTTCTTCTCTGTGACATCCTTTCAGAATAGAATAGAATAGAATTTTTTATTGGCCAAGTGTGATTGGACACACAAGGAATTTGTCTTGGTGCAAATGCTTTCAGTCTACATAAAAGACAAGATACATTCATCGAGCCAAGAATCATAAGGTACAACACTTAATAATAGTCATAGGGTACAATAAGCAATCAAATACTAGGAAACAGTAATAAGGATATAAGCGACAAAGTTACAGTCATACAGTCACAAGTGGGAGGGGATGGGTGATAAGGAATGATGAGAAGATTAATAGTAATAGTAATGCAGACTTTGTAAATAGTTGGACAGTGCTGAGGGAATTGTGTAGCAGAGTGATGGTGTTTGGGAAAAAAACTGTCCTTGTGTCTAATAGTTCTGATATGCAGTGCTCTATAGCGTTGTTTCGAGGGTAAGAGTTGAAACAGTTTATGTCCGGGATGTGAGGGGTCTATAAATATTTTCACAGCCCTCTTTTTGATTCATGCAGTATACAGGTCCTCGATTGAAGGCGAGTTGGTGGTAATTGTTTTTTCTGCAGTCCTAATTATTCTCTGAAGTCTGTATCTTTCTTGTTGGGTTGCAGAACCAAGCCAGACAGTTATAGAGGTGCAGATGACAAGACTCAATAATTCCTCTATAGAACTGTATCAACAGCTCCTTGGGCAGTTTGAGCTTTCTGAGTTGGCGCAGAAAGTACATTCTTTGTTGTGCCTTTTTGATGACATTTTTGATGTTAGGTGTCCATTTTAGGTCTTGTGATAAGATAGAACCTAGAAATTTGAAGGTCTCTACTGTTGATACTGTGCTGTCTAGTATTGTAAGAGGTGGTAGTATGGGAGGGTTTCTCCTAAAGTCTACCACCATTTCTATGGTTTTGAGTACGTTCAGTTCCAGATTGTTCTGGTTACACCACAAGGCAAGTTGTACAACCTCCTGTCTGTATGCGGATTCGTCGTTGTCTCAAATGAGATCAATCACTGTTGTATCATCTGCAAACTTCAGTATTTTAACAGATGGATCGTTTGAGATGCAGTCATTGGTATATAGGGAGAAGAGAAAGCACACAACCTTGGGAGAGCCCTGTGCTAATTGTACAGGTATCAGATGTGATTCTGCCTAGCTTCACCTGCTGCTTCCTGTCTGTTAGGAAGCTTATGATCCACTTACAAGTGTGTTCAGGTACCACTAGCTGGTTTAGTTTAGAAGAATGTCTGGAATGATGCTATTGAATGCCGAACTGAAGTCTACAAAGAGGACCCTTGTGTAGATATTTGGAGATGGTGTTGTAGGATGTAGTGCAGAGCAATATTAACAGCATCATCTGTCTGTCTATTTGTTCAGTATGCAAACTGCATGGGATCTAACAGCAGATCCGTGATAGTTTTCAGGTGGGACAGCACTAGTCTTTCAAAGGTTTTCATAACTACAGATGTTAGAGCAACTGGTCTGTAGTCATTCAGTTCCCCGATGGAGGGCTTCTTTGGCACTGGGATGATAGTAGAACGTTTGAAGCAGGAAGGAACATAGCACATCTCTAATGGTTTATTGAAGATTCGGGTGAAGATGGGGGCCAATTGATGAGCAAAGACTTTTAGGTAAGAAGGAGTTATCTTGTCTGGCCCTGGTGCTTTTCCTGACTTTTGTCTGTGAAATAGATCTTGCACTTCTTTTTCTGTGATCAGCAGAGGTTGTGAATACAATGGGTTGGGGGCAGTTGTAGGAGGTTTGTCTGTTGTTGGTGTGTTGAGATAGGGATTGTGGAGATAGGTGGCTGTAGTTTCCTTTCAAACCTTCAGTTATTGGAAGAAGACTATTATGTCACCCCTAAGCTTTCTTTTCTTTAGGCTAAACATACCTAGTTCCCTTAGCTGATCCTCATACAAAAACATTTTAATTTTTAGGAGGTGGGGAACTAACATATTTATCAATTAATTCTGTGATTCTTTTTATCAGCAGCCAGTACACCAGATATGCCAGCATAAAATTACCATCAGAAAATTCAAAGCACAGAAATAACTAAAAAAACATGAGACAAAGGAGCAACAGCTACAGATATACCCACAGCATTCTTAGAAAGTTTGCTGTCACCCCTCAGTCACATAACTGTGAGACATAGCTGTGATATAGCTTAATATGAGATAATAATACAAATCTTACAATACTACTAATCTAATCAGTCTATCTTATTTTGGTTTTCTATTAACCTCAAGTTTAGGATATAGAACAATACTACTGAATTTTAGGAAGGACTTCCTAATAATAAGAGCAGTTTGACAAAGTTCTGCTAATGTTACCTTATCATGCTAGGTAATGTTCTTGTGAAAGAATGAGAGAAAAATGCCAGCAATGTATACCAAGAATATGTATTCTCTTCATGGTCATTCACAGTGTGAAGCTTATCCTAGCTGTCAAGCTAAAGCAAGCAGACTATATCAGACAACAGAGATACAGAAGGATGTGGAGATGGATTATCCCTGTAGAGACAAAAGCAAAGGCACCTTGTCATACTATGTGAGAAAAAGCAGTGGTAAACCATTCTTGAATTTACCAAGAAAACAACATGGAAAGACAAGATGAAGTGATTGATAATATTGTGAATGACAATAACCAAGCTATTGAAAAAGAGCTGAAGATCTTTTGGAGTATTAACTAGTATTTTCTACAAGGAAGAATTCAGAAGACCTCTGATGATAAACATCTCAATGAATCATACTTCAAACAGGATTTTACAATCAGGAACAGAACAAAAGGAAAGATAGCACAGTCTACAATTGTTTTTCCAATGAAAAATTCATAGTAACTCATAGAAAGAAATACAACAAATCAAGAATTGGTAACAACTGAAGTAGTATGTAAATCTAGTAAAATAAATAAACACATAATCCAATCAGTAACTATGAAAGAAAGTTTAAACATTGTCTCAGGTCTGCTTGAGATATTACTTAATTTTCCAAAGTTTCAACTTTTTCTTCTGAGTGGTGGAAGAGTGACAACATTTTAGAATGGCCATTCCAAATAGCCTTGGAACCCAGGCTGCTCTCGGAATACAGATGCTCTTCATTAATTTGTACAGAACACAAGCAGAAAAGAAGCAAGTAGGCATCAACTCTTGGTTATTGTATTACAGATTTTTATCTGTTTTCAACAAGATTTTTCAATCTTTTAGGAAATGATAGTATCCTAGCCATCTTTGTTGTGAGAAATTGTGAATTAGTTATTAGTTTTGTCTGACTTATGTACTACCAATACACAAAAATATTTGTTTGCCTGGAAAAGCAATTGTTTTGATAATTTTTGCTGGACAAATAGCATATAATTGCTGCCATTCCTTATTTTTCCTTCAAACTAAGTTTGTAGATCAAAATTTGAATTAGAAAAAAGCTTAGCTTTTCTGAGAGCATGCAGCAGAGATGGAGAGTGCACTTTTCTCAGAATTGATCAATTTAGCAAATCATCTCATAATGTTAATCTCTGTTATTTTCTTGGTTATGCTGGTCTCATTTGCCATGTCTGAGCCATTAAGTATAACAAGGAAGGAGGGGCTGGGGCATTCAGAGAATATACATCACACCAAAAATCAGGACACCACTACTTATCATTAAAAAAGAAAAGTGGCAGAAGAGATAGATAGCAGCAAGAGACTGCAGTTTTTTCTGCTATATATTCTAAAATGCATAAAGTGACACAAAGTTGACCATACAATTTTTTTCTTACTAAATCAGCTAAAAAAGTTTCATAAAAATACGTTGTGTTCTTCTGAAATGTGTAAGTTAGAATGTGTGAGTTTAGTTTAAGGTTTTATGAAGTAATTGATTTATTTATCTTGATTGGGTATAGAATAGTATGTAGTGTGAAGAAAAGTCCATGGTGTGAAATATGAAATTGCATAGTGTAGAACTGGAACAGATTTTCTGAATTAGTTTTGCATGTTTGGAATTATAATTAAAGAAATCTGTAAAAAAAATCCAATTGACGTCATAGGATCATTGTCCTATGTGAAAGCATTGTCAGTCAATCAATTAGAATAGAGCTGGAAGGGACCTTGGAGGTCTTCTACTCCAATCCCCTGCTCAAGCAGGAGATCCTATACCATTTCAGATAGGTGGCTGTCCAGTCTCTTCTTAAAAACTCCAGTGATGAAGCACCTACAGCTTCTGAAGGCAAGCTGTTAATTGTTAATTGTTCTCACTTTTATGAAGTTCCTCCTTAATTCCAGGTTGTTTTTCTCCTTCATTAGTTTCCATCCATTGTTTCTTGTCTTGCCCTCTGGTGCTTTTGAAATAAGTTGACCCCTCTTCTTTGTGGCAGCCCCTCAAATACTGGAATACTGCTATCATGTCACCCCTAGTCCTTTTTTTCTGTAGTAGACTGACCATATCCAATTCCTGCAAACCTTCATCATACTTTTTTGTCTCTAGGCCTTTAATCATCTTAGTTGCAATTCTTTGCACTTTTTCCAAAGTTTCAATTTTTTTTTTGTAATGTGGTGACCAAAACTGGATGCAGGATTCCAGGTGTGCTCTTACTAAGGATTTATAAAGCAGTATTAATACTTCATGTGATTTTGATTCTATGCCCCTTTTTATACAATCAAGAATTGTATTAGCTTTTTTGGCTGCTGCCACACGCTGGTAGTTCATGTGATCATCCTCTAGGACTCCAAGGTCCCGCTTACAGTTTTTGATCCAGGTTTCACCTAATCTGTATTTGTATATTTTTTTTCCTCTGCTAAGTTGTAAAACCTTGCTTTTCTCCACATTACATTTCCTGTTGTTGTATAGGGTCCATTGTTCAGGTCTGCCAAGATTTTTTTGAACTGAACTTGTCTTTTGGGGTGTTTGCTATTCCTGCCAGCTTAATGTCATCTGCAAATTTGATGAATTCCCCTTCTATTCCCTCATAAGTCATGAAGATATTCAAGAATACTGGGCTTAAGATGGAACCTTGTGGTACCCCACTTTTTACTTCCCTCTATGTAGATATAGTACTATCAAGGATTACTCGTTGAGTATTGTTGTCAACCAGTTATAAATCCATCTAGTGGTGATGTTGTCTATCCCTCATTTGTTTTGGTTTACCAAGAAGTAGGTTGTGATTTACTTTGTTGAATGTCTTGCTGAAATTTAAGTATACTATGTCGCTGATCTACTAATATAGTCACTTTGTCAAAAAATGAAATACACGATCTGTTTTTAACAAATCCATGCTGGGTACTAGTTATAACTTTGTTTTTTTTTCTAACACGTTCCCAGGTATTAATGGTTGGTTGATTGATCTGTAGTTTCCTGAGTCTGTTCCCCCCCCCCTTTTGAAGATGGGAACCACATCAGCTCTTTTCCAATCCTCTGGTAGTTTCCCAGTGCTCCAGGATTTTTTTAAAGATATGGTACAATGGTTCTGAGATCACATCTGCCACCTGCTTCAGAACTCTGGGATATAATCCATCAGGTCCCAGTGATTTATATACATTGAAATCAGACAGGTGGTCTCTTACACTTAAAATTTAAACCTTAAGCTTTGCTTTTAGTTCTTATTTGGGTAATTCATAAAACAAACTGTATATAGCCTTTTGATAATATATTTTTTCTTGCCTGTTTGTTTTGACAGAGAGAAAAAGTGCACTGTTGTTTTCAGAATTACTTCGTACTTTTTAACTTGTGCCTTTGCCTCAAGAAAGAGACAGCAGTGAATACTCAATAACATTCTAAAGAAATACTCAGGAAGTTTAAATTGTTTCAATTTCCATCGAATAGTTACTTAATAGAAAAGGCGTTCTAAAGACTACACTATTAAATGTTCTTAAATGAGTCACTTGTTCTCTGTAGTTATAAATACACTCCAGGGGAAAAAAACCTCTTCGTTTCTGTATGGTCTTGACAGCTCTAGATAATGTACCCTGGATTTGTGGAAATAACATGTTATTCTCCCTCATGATTAACTGGCGTCCTATTGATAGAAATAGAGAAAAGAGACTTACAAACCTGTTAAGCTCTATGCCTACATCCATCAACATACAGCAGACACATTTTAGTGTTCATAAAACTTGACCATCATTTATGAACTTATTAAAAATAATTTTTACAAATTTCTGAAACCCAATTGCAGAAATCTCCCACAATTTGGTAATTCTGGTGATGTTTAATTAATTTTTGATATTCTAATGTTATTTAGAAGTGGATTTTTCAGTAACTTATTTGATGTATGGACTATTGCAAAAGATCTCATGTTTTCCCTTTAAAGCGTTCTCTACAAACATGGATTATAGTGATTATATATGATGACCTGATTACTTCAAGTTCAATGTTTGAGTATAGAGACAAGTTAATATGTTTTGGTCAAACAACATCTGTTCTCACTAAGAACTTGTATATATATTTGAAGAATGCTTCTCTTCCCTTTATTCTGAAAATAATTATATCAGTAGTATGAATTGTCTAGCAGCAGACAATTGTGGAAAATTATAACAGGTGGTCTTTGACTTAGCCCATTCATTTCCACTATTGTCTGAAATTGTGATGGTCCTGAACAAAAGGATTCACAATCTGTATCCGAGGTACGGCCACTGCAGTGCTCCCATACTTACCTGAACAAAATTTGGATACATAGCAATCTGCCTTCCTGACCACAGGGATGCTGTAGCTGTCATCACCTGCCTATCTCCCCCGCATCCTGTCCTTCTGGGTCCCTCAGGCTGCTTCATGCCAGGCTGTTTCTCACACCCTTGAGTCTCTCCTGCCCCATCACATCTCACTCCACTTCTTGCAAAGATTGCCTTTTCCAAGGAGTAGCTAATACACTACACAACCTTCCTATACAGATGCCACATGCTGCCATCCCAAGTGCAGGTGCCATTTTAGAAGCAGCTTCAAATTCAATCTGGAATGTGTGTGTGTGTGTATGTATATGATTTCTGCTAATAGGTATGAATGAGGAAGAATGCATTCATAACATTGTATCCTCTGACATTTTCACATGTAGTAATATATGGTCTAAACTCAGTAGATTTCATCAGTGGTAGGAGACAAAGCCTCTTCGCTGATAATTAATTTTATCTCTGTATTTTGTTAGCAAGTTTGTGTTAACAAATGAAAAGTAATTATACCACAACTAATGATAATATTGTATCAAAAAAGTGTGAAATCTTTCTGGTGTAATTCCAGTTTGTTGGAAAAACATATTAGCAAATTAATACTTGTTTCTTATGCACCACAATTTAAGGTTGAAGATTAAGAATACATTGAAATATGTTGGATGAGGATACAGGGATCGTAGAAGAATGGTTATCAGAATTCAAGGTAATCTATGATTCTTTACTTATAAGAAAATTTGAAACTAAAGAAGTGAATTATAAAATATTATTTTTTCTTAGAGATTGTAATATAAAATTTTAGAATTAATACTAATCTACTTTCCAAGAGTGATAATAGAAGAGGGCCATTGCCCTCTTGCCAATGCTTGTAAAATATTTTTAATGTACCTGCTTGATCAGTGTTTGATATAGAGGTTATTTTAACAGATTATTTAAAAATTAGAATGGTATATATTAGATGATTTATTAAACTGTATGTCTTAAATGATTTTTGTTAGACAGTACCAGAAACATCTATAGCAAGTTATGCTAAAAATTTGAAAGACAAGATTTCCTTGGTTTCATCTTTATATAAAGTTATTCAAGATCTACAAAATGAGGTAAGAAGATATTACTTTATTGGAGTTGGTGTGAACATTGAACAAATTGCATAGTGACATGATGACAAGAAGTAAAAAATGGAATAGAATATTTCTATAATAAAAAAATACTCTGTTCCACTTTTCAAAATACTCTTTTTAGATCTTAAAATGTTTTGTTGATATTCTATACAGACATGAAAATTTGAAACTTAATTTCTAAATGATGTTCTTTTTTCTTGAGCTTTTGTAAAGTTGAATATAACTATAATGTGCATCGTTTCAAAAAAGTAAAATCTTCAGGAAGGATGACACTTACTACAATTTTAAGCCATGAGGATTCAGATCCATCTCTTGCTATGTTCCTAGTAAAAAGGGTAGTCCCCCCCCCCATCTTCTGTGCAAAGTTTACATCTGGGAAACAATATAATACTTAACAAATGTAATACTAAACATTTGAAGTAGTGAGAAAATGCATCTTACAGTGACATATGTAAACATTGCCAAATGTTTAATGCTTGTTTTTCCTTTCAGTTGCTGGAACCAGTCTGTCACCAGTTATTTGAATTTTATCGCAGTGGTGAGGAACTTCTTCTGCAGTTCACACTTCAGTTTCTTCCAGAATTGATATGGTGCTATCTTGCTGTTTCTGCTAGTAAAGATCTACAAAGCAGTGGCTGTATAGAAGCACTTTTACTAGGAGTTTACAATTTGGTTTGTATCTAGACTTAGAATTCATTCATTCAACAATTTATATGTTACTAAATCCCCCCAAAAGGCTCTTGATGTCATTAAATTTCGTTGAAATGGATAGTATCAAAAATTTGATTATTAACATTCTTTGTATTACGTGGTTTCCCATAAGATTTTCTGATTATGGTAGAATAGTTCATATGTGAAGTTGTTGAATATGCTTATGACATGTAAACTTAGTCCAGAGTCCATGAGGATGTTTGTATAAGAAAATGTGCTACATTCTGGAATGAATGAGTCTGTACATAGCTTTTTGCTTTTTTAAAATTTTGCGGACTTTCTTTCCCAATAATTATTTTGGTCATTAAAAAAAAAAGATCAAAGGAAAAATGGATATTAATGGGCACACAGTGCTATAATAGGATATACATTTCTTTTGCTTGCTTTAGAAATAGAGGAGGACTCCCAAGTATATAGAATATGTCTTTTTGCTTCAGTGTGAGAAACTGGGTATGAATGCAGATGGGGATATATAAATGATTTCTACTAATAGATATGAATGAAGAGGAATGGATTCATACCATTGTATCTTCTGACATTTTCATTTGCTGCAGTATATGGTATAAATTCATTTCATTTTCAAAGTAGTAGGAGACAGTCTCTTTGCTGGTAATTAATTTTATCTCTGTACTTTGTTAGGAAGCTTGTGTTGATAAACAAGTAATTATACTACTACTAATGATAATATTGTATATTGTATATTATCATTAGTAGTAGTATAATTTTTGCTTATTGTATATGATGCTATGATAATGTCCTGAAAACACCCATGAGAACAGTGTTCAAGGCATTCAATATTTTATCTGTAATATTTGAGGATACTGGTGTGTATTTGAGCTGCTGGCATACATAAATTTTCAATGTGTAATGTTTTCATTCTGTAAAAATAAGGAAATTGAACTGCTGTTTCAAAAATTTTAGTTGCATTTAGAACAGCATCCTTACTATTAATATAAAAGCAATCTTGAAACTTTCATTGGGCTATATGCTTTCTTGGGCCAGAAGCAATTTTATCAAGTGCATGAAGTTATTTTTTGTGTAGTAATATATATCTAGAAATAATAAAGTCTAAAAGTTCAAGAGATAATTGCATTAAATGCTAGACAGACAGAACACAATAAATAGTTCCTGGAGCAGTGAGCGCTGAATAGGCAGAGCAAAATCAATAATGCCACTAAAAAAACCTAAAGAGCATTTTATTAGAATATACTAATAATCTAATGCATTTAAATACTTTTTTAAATGTGTGAATGGTCTCTGCAATGATCCTATATATATACTGCTTTAAAAACATTTTAAAGTAATAATCTCTAATTTTAAGTGATATATCTTGTAGCATTTTAATAGGTTTTTTAAATAAATAAAGTAAAAACATGTATTATAGCTACTCTCACTTTCATATTATTTCACACAAGATTTCCATCTTATGATTTTTAACAATTTCTTTCAAAGTAATAAAATATTATACGTGACTCAAAGGGCGCATGGTAGTTAAATGCTTTGGAGGTAAAAAAATAAGTTTTCACAATTACTCTGTGAAGATAGATGAGCATTACATAAATGTGATTAAATAAATAAGACGTTTAGATTTTGCTACATATAAGTTATATATGTAATTATAGATAATGTATAAATTTTCATCTTTGCCTATAATAATAAATATTATGGCACGATTTGGGAGCTTATGTTCTTCTTTATGTTTGTTGATTTTATGAAACACAAATGAATAACCTGATTATTCTCCTCATAGGAAATAGTTGACAAACAAGGGAACAGTAGGATCCTAAGCTTTACAATTCCATCTTTATCTAAACCTTCAGTATATCATGAAGTAAGTTTTAAAAGTATTCTTGTTTTATGTGAGCTTTGTTTAAGTCTCCCTTAAAAGAATATAATCTGGCCTTTTGACATTTAAATTAGTACTGGGCATTCTTTGGCTGCATTTACATTTTCAGGAAAGAATCAAAAGTAGGCTGGCCATATCACAGAGGTCATTGTAAAATTGGGGACTTACATTATAGTTTCCATTTCTAGTTGGTTAGAGGGACAAATTCTTTCTGAGGCTAGATTCTGGAACTTCTGCTGCTAAAACAATTCAGTTGTTCAATGAGTCATCATGTGACTGCACCTGATTTTATAACCTTTTTTGCTATGGTTCCTAACTGAATCCAGCTTCCCCTATTGACTTTCTTGTTTGAAGCCTCCTGAAAAAGTCAGAAATGGCAATCGTGATCTCAGGATGCTACAACTATTGTAAATACATGCCAGTTGTCAAGCACCTGAATGATGATCATGTGACCGTGGGGATATTGCAAGTTGTTGTAGGTTTTTTATTGTTATTTCCCCCTCTAAAATGTTTGTTTCAGACCCCCCTTCACTTTTGTCAATTTTGTTATTCTGCAGCCTGATTCTACAGTTGTTGAAATACATTTTTTCTCATTAATCTACACTCAGTAGCTCATAGTGACAAAGTGAAAACAGAAATTTTTTAAATAAATTTATTAAAAAGAAAAAAAACTGAAAAATCTCATTGGCATTAGACCCTTAGGGTATTCAGACTCTTTACTCAGTACAATATTGAAGCACCTTTTGACAGCAATTACAGCCTCAAATCTTTTTGCGTAGGATTCAACAAGCTTTGCACACTTGGATTGGGGGATTTTCTGCTATTCTTCCTAGCAAATCCTCTCAAGGTCAGTCAGGTTAGATGGTGACCATTGGGGGACAACCATTTTCAGGTCCCTCCAGAGATGTTCAATAGGATTCAAGTAAGGCTCTGGCTAGGCCACTCTAGGACATTCACAGAGTTGCCCCTAAGCCATTCCTGTATTGTCTTGGCTGTGTGCTTAGGATGGTTGTCATATTGGAAAGTGAACCTTTGATCCAGTCTGAGGTGCTCAGCTTTTTGGAACAGGTTGAGGATATCCTTCTACTTTGCTTCATTCAGCTTTTCCTGAACCCTGACCTGTCTCCCAGGCCCTGCTGCTGAAAAACACCCCCACAACCACCACCATGCTTCACTGTTGGGATATTGGGCAGGTGATAAGCAGTGCTTGGTTTCCTCCAGACATAGAATAATTGAGGCCAAACAGTTCAATCTTTGTTTCATCAGACCCAGAGAATCTTGTTCCTCATGAGAATCCTTCAAGTGCTTTTTTGCAAACTCCAAGTGGGCTTTCATGTGTTTTGCACTGAGGAGAGGCTTCCATCTAGCCATTCTGCCATAAAGCCCAGATTGGTGGAGGGCTGCAATGATGGTTGTCCTTCTGGAACTCTGTCCCATCTCCACACAGGATCTCTGGACTGAGTCAGTGATTGTTGGGTTCTTGGTCACATCTCTTACTAAGGCCCTTCTCATCTGATTGCTCAATTTAACCAGGCATCTCTCGGAAGAGTCCTGGTTGTGCCAAACTTCTTCCATTTGAGAATTATGGAGATCACTGTGCTCTTAGCCTTCAGTGCTGCAGAAGTTTTATTGTAGCTTTCCCCAAATCTCTACCTTGCAGTAGTACTGTTTGAGTTCTGCAGACAGTTCCTTTGACCTCATGGCTGTCAGCTTTGGAAGCCATATTGAGACCAGATGCTCCCATGCTGCCACATTTTGAGCCTGGAAAAATAGCTTTTGCTTTGCTACATGCATTGTCAGCTGAGAGGCCTTCTATAGAGAGGTGTGTGACTTTCCAAATCACGTCCAATCAATTTAATTTACTACAAGTCAACTCTAATCAAGGTGTAGAAACATATCAACAATGATCAAGAGAAATAGGAACTATTTTTTTGAACTAAAGAAATGAACTGAACTAAATTTTAAATTTTGTTGCAAAGAGTCTGAGTACTTATGCCAATGCAATATTTCAATTTTTTGTTTTTTTTATAAATGTAGAGACATTTCTAAAATTCTGCTTTCACTTTGTCATTATGGAGTACTGAGTATAGATTAATGAAAAAAGTGAATTTCAACAACTGTAGAATTTCAGGCTGCAGCATAATAAAATTGACAAAAGTGAAGGGGATCTGTATACTTTTTGAATGCATTGTATATTAAAAATGGAAAACATTCTGAATGATTTAACTGGATCTGATTTTTTCACATCTCAAAAGACAAGGCATTTTAACAGTGATGTATAGATTTTTTATATCCACTGTGTTCACTGAAATTAAATATACATTGGTAATTTTTATTTACCAAGATTTTAAAAATCTATATCCACATTACTTCCCAGAAAAATATTTGTAGTGTATGGGCAAATATATCCAATATTTAATATAGTTAATATAGTTAAATATTTAATATAGTTAAAAAGGCAGGGCAGATTTGAATAAAATATTTTTAGAGAACAACTTTGAAGGTATTAGAAAGCTGTTTGTTGTTTTATTAAGTTTTCATCACTGATATTTCCATGCTTTGAAATATGATCAATTAAGATAAAGATATGCAGTAGTTTTTGCTTTATTGGGAAAGTAAACGAAGATATAATAAAAAATGAATAACTAAATGGATATTATCCAAAATGGCAATGCACACCAATTTAATTTCAACAAAATGCTAAAAAGGTTCAGTTAATACAATTTCAGAGGGCTATATACTATCTATGGCAGGGGTCGCCAAACTTTTGGACCTCAGGGACCACCAAACTCATAATTTGAAATCCCGCAGACCAGAGACTCTGGGAGAATCCCAGAAAAAGTCTGCAGGAAAATTCCCTACCCTGTTTTCTACCGATCAATCATTCTTTATTTGGGATCATAGGATACCGTCTCCAGGTCTGTTCTTGGGTGGGGGGAGAGAGAGGCTTTTGGCTTCGTGCAAGGGAAGCAACAGAAGTCTTTCTTTCTCTCCCCCAAACTCTGCCGGAATGAGTCTTTGTGAGACTTGTTGCACCAGCGCAGCCTCTTGGAGAAGGCTGCCTTGCAGAGTCCCAAAGACTCATTTCTCGCAGAGTTTGGGGGAGAGAAAGAAAAACTTTTGCTGCTTTCCTTGTGTGCAGCCAAAAGCAGAAGAAGAAAGAAGCGGAAAGAAGCAGCCCGGTGGCCAGGCGAGGCATATGGGGTGAGTGGGGCAAGCTCCCCCACTCCGCCCTTTCCCACCTCCCCTCACTACCTCGTGTTGTTCGCAATGCAAGTGACGCAAGCTTTGTGTTCCCACGGGCCATGTGGGTGGCGCAGCCTTGTGTTCTCGCGCAGCCTGGATTAATTGCTTTGGGGGATGCTTTGGGGGTAACATTTCTCTGTGGACCATCAAAATTTTATTGTAGAGCACCAGTGGTCCCCAGTCCACTGGTTGCCGACCACTGATCTATAGCATTTATTTATTTATTATTTCTTGCCTTTATTACTTTTATAAATATCTCAGGGTAGCAAATAATACTCCTTCCCTTCCTATTTTCCGCTACTGTGTGAAATGAATTGGGATGACTGACCTAAAGTCATTGATGCTAAACTGCTTTCTGCTTTCTTTTTAAAAATTACTAATGCTGTCTTTAGTGATGTATTGAAAAAAAACTGTTTTGTTTAGCCTTCCAGTATTGGTTCAATGGCTCTTACTGAGGTGCTTTATCTCAACACGGCTTATCCAGGGTTGTATATAGTGGACCTCATATGCAGAGAGAAATGTTGACAGCACAAAACAGGTAAAATCTGCGATGTTGTTTTCAACTATAGAGATTAAAGTAATCTGAGCATTTCCAAATTATCCTTTTCTCATAAATTAATATTTAACAATTAGTTTTTTATTGTTGATTGACCAATGAAGAGGAAATGTTTTGTTTGCATGATTAATTATACTCCTTCAATTACCCATAATCCTTGTTTTATAGATTTGAAGTATTGACATTCCTTTTACTACGGTACAATGCTGCCTTAAGCTACTTGCCTGCGGTTTCTCTTCAGTCTTTATGTCAAATCTGTTCAAGGTAATTTTTTTCTGAAGAGATTGATAATAATAATAAACTAGTGCTATAATTATATAAGAATACATTTCACTAAAAAAACCAAAACTTACATTGGAGAGGAAAAAAACATAATTTTGACATAACTGCAACTTACCAAATCCCTCTTAAATAGAAATCAGAATTCAGATCTTCCCAGAGACATAAACTCTTTATATCCATATTGTGATTCAATTTCATTTACGAACCATTCTGTTCTATTGTATTAATAAAATGTATTACATTTTATTGCTTCATGAAAATTATTAATATTCAGTGATCCAGGAGTTATAGTAATTTGTGTAATTTGTTACACAAAGCCCTGTCTACTTCCTCAAGTCACCAGGTAAAACACACATCAGACCACATTACAGATCATGCCCCAGGTACTCAGCCTGTCTGCTCAGTCAGAGTCCAAGGTTCAGAAATGTAGAGAGGAAGAGATTTCAAAAGACTACTGTAAGATGTTTGTGTAGCATACCTGCAACTCCAAGTCCCAGGCTCCTTGCACGTTATATTGTTTTAGTGTGTAGAAGAACAAATAGCTTACTCTCTTGCAATTCTTTTCTCTCCAATCTCCCTCCTCTGAGAGAATGTCATAAATTGGCAATAGTTATTTTCTCAGCACTTTTGTAACTTTGAAAAGTTGCAGAACAAATATTCAGGAAGCAAGGGCGGCCTGTTTGATAAAAATAGTTTACTTATTGGTTTGGATCATCTTGAAGGATAATGAGCTCATCAGGAATTACCTACTCGAGAGAATCTAGTATTTTTGGAAGTGCAATATTGGGCAATCTACTAATTCTATTTTGGAGATGGAGGATATACTACTATATGTTAAAGCTTCTTTTCCCTTTGGAATTTTTTCCCTAACTGTCATGATAGTGAAATAAAATATGTTTCTAAACTTCATCACTAATATTTAAAAGATCCTGTGTTAAGCTCCTAAATAGTATATGCACTTTGCTGACCCACATATTTGGCCAATAGAAAAATTACTTGTTTCTTGATTGTTTTGGGAATAGTTCTTTTCACTTTGAAATCCATAATGTTTTAAAGCTGTATTGGACAGTGTAATATAGCAATTTTAAAGTAATAATGGTAATTTTAATATTTGTATTTCTTTTAGAATCTGTGTTTGTGGGTACCCTGCCAACAAGTAAGAAAATATAGAGGCATAAACAGCAGAATTCCAGTCTCCTCTGAATTCATGGTGCAAATGTTAACAGGGATTTATTATGCTTTGTAAGTTCAGTAAATATGTCTTGTATAATACATGTGGTAGTGAATTTTAGAGCACATTATATATAAAATACAAAATGGAATGCTTATTTACATGATAGCAGAGGCAGAATTCAGAGCTCTCACAGTTGACATTTTAAGGTAAGAATTTTTCAACTTTCTTGCTATTGTTTTTATAAACTGTCCAAACTGACTTCCTGAATGACAATTGGCAGCTGATTTTGGCCCCACAAAATGAAAAAAAACCTGATTATCATTTCTGTTAAGTAAAACCAAAACAGACATGTAGTTTCATGAGGGAAAAACTGCAAAATCTATACTAATCCTGATTAGGACCAATCAGATGCTTTAAAACGTATCCTATAGACTACCCTTCCTCTCCCTAAAATGCTGGTTTCACAAGGGGCAGTGGTGGGAATGGAGCTGACAAAGCCAGTTGTTAAACATTTATCAGCAAACCACAATATGTACATGACAATGATTAAATATCCTACACCCATAGGCTGGTGATTCTGAAATTATTACAGATAATTCTCATTTATTTATTTTTATTTATTATTTATTAATTGGATTTCTAAGCCGCCCCAGCTCCCTAAGGACTCAGGGTGGCGTATAGTAAAAATGATACAAATATGCAATTAAAAAGAAATTAAATCTAGTAGAAACCCAAAATATAATTAAAACACTAAAAACAATCCTTAAAGCTTCCCGTATAGCCCACCTTCAGTCCAGGTCAGCAAGTTGGAATAACCATGTTTTTAGGCCCTGGCGGAAGGAGCAGAGGTCAGGGGCCAGCCTGAGCTCCAGGGGCAGCTGGTTCCAAAGGGTGGGTGCTCCCACAGAGAAGACCCTACTCCAGGGGTCGCCAGCCAACGTTGTCTGGCTGACGGAACCCCGAGGAGGCCCTGTCTGTGAGAGTGCACAGGATGATGGGAAACAGTCGCCATTGATCATTTGAAGTTATGATGGTGCTGAAAGAATTGTTCTTTTGCCTGGTCCCTGAAGTAATGGCCCTCATGGTAATGTGACCAAAATTTGAATGATTGGCAGTTTGCTCATACTTAAGATCACAGAAGTGCTCAACTCCACCCACCTATCCCCAATCATAACTTGACTACCTGCATTGAAATCAACACTGGATAAAAGGAAAAATGTACGTATTAAATGATAGAAACATATATGCTAAATATGCCAAATCTTGACTTTAATGTAGTCCTATAGTTTTTAAATGTCCAAATTTCTTTTATAGGTATTATTCTGTTTGAAAATTATCTAACCTAAGCTTCTAATGAGGAATTTTGGTGAATTTCTGGTGGTTAAGATGTTGCTATTTTCCTGGTTAGGAAACCATATTGAGAAGGCAAATTTGCATTCTGGTACAATAATAGTCATGATAGAAACATTGTAACTGAGATACAGCATATGATTGTATTTTAAAAGTAGCAGACCCTCATAACTGCTTTGAAGGAGTTATGTAGAGGTGATATTAATTTTTTCCATGCATAAATTTTATCAATGTAGTCCAATTATTTCCATGGGGTCTGTCTATCTGTCTCTCCAATGTGTGTTTGTGTATGTGCATGAATATCCATACACAACATAAATATGAAATATAGTCATATATATGAAATATGAAATTATATATGTGTGTGTGTGCGCGCG
>CM019155.1:41473642-41594166 GCA_009733165.1 Naja naja | reverse complement strand
GTCTTTGTGAGACTTGTTGCACCAGCCAGCCTCTTGGAGAAGGCTGCCTTGCAGAGTCCCAAAGACTCATTTCTAGAGTTTGGGGAGAGAAAGAAAACTTTGCTGCTTTCCTTGTGTGCAGCCAAAAGCAGAAGAAGAAAGAAGCGGAAGAACACCGGTGGCCAGGCTGAGGCATATGGGGTGAGTGGGGCAAGCTCCCCACCCGCCCTTTCCCACCTCCCCTCACTACCTCGTGTTGTTTAATGCAAGTGACGAAGCTTTGTGTTCCCACGGGCCATGTGGGTGGCGCAGCCTTGTGTTCGCGCAGCCTGGATTAATTGCTTTGGGGGATGCTTTGGGGGTAACATTTCTCTGTGGACCATCAAAATTTTATTGTAGAGCACCAGTGGTCCCCAGTCCACTGGTTGCCGACCACTGATCTATAGCATTTATTTATTTATTATTTCTTGCCTTTATTACTTTTATAAATATCTCAGGGTAGCAAATAATACTCCTTCCCTTCCTATTTTCCGCACAACTACTGTGTGAAATGAATTGGGATGACTGACCTAAAGTCATTGATGCTAAACTGCTTTCTGCTTTCTTTTTTAAAAATTACTAATGCTGTCTTTAGTGATGTATTGAAAAAAAACTGTTTTGTTTAGCCTTCCAGTATTGGTTCAATGGCTCTTACTGAGGGTGCTTTATCTCAACACGGCTTATCCAGGGTTGTATATAGTGGACCTCATATGCAGAGAGAAATGTTGACAGCACAAAACAGGTAAAATGCGCGATGTTGTTTTCAACTATAGAGATTAAAGAAGTAATCTGAGCATTTCCAAATTATCCTTTTCTCATAAATTAATATTTAACAATTAGTTTTTTTATTGTTGATTGACCAATGAAGAGGAAATGTTTTGTTTGCATGATTAATTATACTCCTTCAATTACCCATAATCCTTGTTTTATAGATTTGAAGTATTGACATTCCTTTTACTACGGTACAATGCTGCCTTAAGCTACTTGCCTGCGGTTTCTCTTCAGTCTTTATGTCAAATCTGTTCAAGGTAATTTTTTTCTGAAGAGATTGATAATAATAATAAACTAGTGCTATAATTATATAAGAATACATTTCACTAAAAAACAAAAACTTACATTGGAGAGGAAAAAAACATAATTTTGACATAACTGCAACTTACCAAATCCCTCTTAAATAGAAATCAGAATTCAGATCTTCCCAGACATAAACTCTTTATATCCATATTGTGATTCAATTTCATTTACGAACCATTCTGTTCTATTGTATTAATAAAATGTATTACATTTTATTGCTTCATGAAAATTATTAATATTCAGTGATCCAGGAGTTATAGTAATTTGTGTAATTTGTTACACAAAGCCCTGTCTACTTCCTCAAGTCACCAGGTAAAACACACATCAGACCACATTACCAGATCATGCCCCAGGTACTCAGCCTGTCTGCTCAGTCAGAGTCCAAGGTTCAGAAATGTAGAGAGGAAGAGATTTCAAAAGACTACTGTAAGATGTTTGTGTAGCATACCTGCAACTCCAAGTCCCAGGCTCCTTGCACCGTTATATTGTTTTAGTGTGTAGAAGAACAAATAGCTTACTCTCTTGCAATTCTTTTCTCTCCAATCTCCCTCCTCTGAGAGAATGTCATAAATTGGCAATAGTTATTTTCTCAGCACTTTTGTAACTTTGAAAAGTTGCAGAACAAATATTCAGGAAGCAAGGACGGCCTGTTTTGATAAAAAAATAGTTTACTTATTGGTTTGGATCATCTTGAAGGATAATGAGCTCATCAGGAATTACCTACTCGAGAGAATCTAGTATTTTTGGAAGTGCAATATTGGGCAATCTACTAATTCTATTTTGGAGATGGAGGATATACTACTATATGTTAAAGCTTCTTTTCCCTTTGGAATTTTTTCCCTAACTGTCATGATAGTGAAATAAAATATGTTTCTAAACTTCATCACTAATATTTAAAAGATCCTGTGTTACGCTCCTAAATAGTATATGCACTTTGCTGACCCACATATTTGGCCAATAGAAAAATTACTTGTTTCTTGATTGTTTTGGGAATAGTTCTTTTTCACTTTGAAATCCATAATGTTTTAAAGCTGTATTGGACAGTGTAATATAGCAATTTTAAAGTAATAATGGTAATTTTAATATTTGTATTTCTTTTAGAATCTGTGTTTGTGGGTACCCTCGCCAACAAGTAAGAAAATATAGAGGCATAAACAGCAGAATTCCAGTCTCCTCTGAATTCATGGTGCAAATGTTAACAGGGATTTATTATGCTTTGTAAGTTCAGTAAAT
Organism: Naja naja; assembly: GCA_009733165.1. Lineage (NCBI taxonomy): Eukaryota > Metazoa > Chordata > Lepidosauria > Squamata > Elapidae > Naja > Naja naja. The sequence continues at coordinate 41,591,841 of CM019155.1, read as the reverse complement.
ATGTCTTGTATAATACATGTGGTAGTGAATTTTAGAGCACATTATATATAAAATACAAAATGGAATGCTTATTTACATGATAGCAGAGGCAGAATTGCTCTCACAGTTGACATTTTAAGGTAAGAATTTTTCAACTTTCTTGCTATTGTTTTTATAAACTGTCCAAACTGACTTCCTGAATGACAATTGGCAGCTGATTTTGGCCCCACAAAATGAAAAAAACCTGATTATCATTTCTGTTAAGTAAAACCAAAACAGACATGTAGTTTCATGAGGAAAAACTGCAAAATCTATACTAATCCTGATTAGGACCAATCAGATGCTTTAAAACGTATCCTATAGACTACCCTTCCTCTCCCTAAAATGCTGGTTTCACAAGGGGCAGTGGTGGGAATGGAGCTGACAAAGCCAGTTGTTAACCACAATATGTACATGACAATGATTAAATATCCTACACCCATAGGCTGGTGATTCTGAAATTATTACAGATAATTCTCATTTATTTATTTTTATTTATTATTTATTAATTGGATTCTAAGCCCCCAGCTCCCTAAGGACTCAGGGTGGTGTATAGTATAAAATGATACAAATATGCAATTAAAAGAAATTAAATCTAGTAGAAACCAAAATATAATTAAAACACTAAAAACAATCCTTAAAGCTTCCCGATAGCCCACCTTCAGTCCAGGTCAGCAAGTTGGAATAACCATGTTTTAGGCCCTGGCGGAAGGAGCAGAGGTCAGGGGCCAGCCTGAGCTCAGGGGCAGCTGGTTCCAAAGGGTGGGTGCTCCCACAGAGAAGACCCTACTCCAGGGGTCGCCAGCCAACGTTGTCTGGCTGACGGAACCCGAGGAGGCCCTGTCTGTGAGTGCACAGGATGATGGGAAACAGTCGCCATTGATCATTTGAAGTTATGATGGTGCTGAAAGAATTGTTCTTTTGCCTGGTCCCTGAAGTAATGGCCCTCATGGTAATGTGACCAAAATTTGAATGATTGGCAGTTTGCTCATACTTAAGATCACAGAAGTGCTCAACTCCACCCACCTATCCCCAATCATAACTTGACTACCTGCATTGAAATCAACACTGGATAAAAGGAAAAATGCATTATTAAATGATAGAAACATATATGCTAAATATGCCAAATCTTGACTTTAATGTAGTCCTATAGTTTTTAAATGTCCAAATTTCTTTTATAGGTATTATTCTGTTTGAAAATTATCTAACCTAAGCTTCTAATGAGGAATTTTGGTGAATTTCTGGTGGTTAAGATGTTGCTATTTTCCTGGTTAGGAAACCATATTGAGAAGGCAAATTTGCATTCTGGTACAATAATAGTCATGATAGAAACATTGTAACTGAGATACAGCATATGATTGTATTTTAAAGTAGCAGACCCTCATAACTGCTTTGAAGGAGTTATGTAGAGGTGATATTAATTTTTTCCATGCATAAATTTTATCAATGTAGTCCAATTATTTCCATGGGGTCTGTCTATCTGTCTCTCCAATGTGTGTTTGTGTATGTGCATGAATATCCATACACAACATAAATATGAAATATAGTCATATATATGAAATATGAAATTATATATGTGTGTGTGTGTGGCGCACGGTGTGTATGTGTATGTGTGTTTGTATGTGTGTGTCACAAGCTAATAACTTTTGGGAGAAGGTGATGGGTTTAGACTGGAAATGTGGAGAAAGAGTTAAAGCATGAATATCCAGATACAACAAGCCATTTAATAGTTTCAGCTAATTCTCAATTCAGAGCCACAATTGAACCCAACATTTCTGTTAGTAAACAAGGCAGTGTTTAGATATATTTTTCTCCATTTCATGATCTTTTTTGCCGTAATTGTTAAGCAAATCGTTGTAACTATTAAGCGAATCATACGGTCTTAAAGCGAACCTGGAATCCCCCATTGACTTCACTTTCTAGAAGTTGATTGGGAAAATAAAAATGGTGTTCACATAAAGCCGGGACAGTGCAACTGTCATAAATATTTTCCAGTTGCCAAGAACTAGTCATAAGTCACTTTTTTCAGTGCTGTTGTAACTTTGAATGATTACTAAATAAATAGTTGAAAGTTGAGGACTACTGGTATCTCCAAAGACAAAGACAAAGGCTATTGCTGAGTGCATTGGGTTGTGCTCCAAAAATTGTAAGCTGCCCTGAGTCTCCGGAGAAGGGCAGCATATAAATATGAATTTTTTTTAAAAAAATGGGGCAAACAGATACAACAAGCCATTTAATAGTTTCATAATTAACAGATTGAAAATGTTAGAGATTTGAATTACATCAATGCTTTATCCCATCTCATTTGATACTTGCTAATATGTGTGTATAAGAAGGATTAATCTTTCTTATAGGATCATGCGGAGGCTGTCTTCCACCACGTGTTTATTGGACCCGTGTCCTTCCTGGTTGGTTTATGCCTCCAGGGGGAGGTTACACGCGGTTGGCTCCAGGCAGTTATCAACGCTTCTTTGAGTGAAGGGGTTTTTCCTGCCGCCTTAAAGAGGCGGTGGTGAGACCCTCCTTAAGAAGCCTGCTCTGGACCCAACCGCTTTGAATAACTATCGTCCAGTCTTCAACCTTCGCTTTTTAGCGAAGGTTGTTGAGAGCGTGGTGGTTCAGCAGCTTCCGCTGTTCCTGGAGGAAACTGATTACCTTGACCTGTACCAATCGGGTTTCAGGCCGGGCACAGCACCGAGACAGCATTGGTCGCATTGGTGGATGATCTCTGGAGGGCTCGGGACAGGGTTTTCCTCTGTTCTGGTCCTTTAGATCTCTCAGCGCTTTCGATACCATCGACCATGGTATCCTTCTGCGCGGCCCGGGGGTTGGTGGGGGCACCGTGTTACGGTGGTTCTCCTCTTACCTTTCGGACCGTTCAGTCGGTGTTGACGGGAGAGCAGAGGTCCTCCCTAGGGCTCTTAGTTGTGGAGTGCCTCAGGGTCGGTTCTCTCACCTCTCCTGTTTAATATCTACATGAAACCGCTGGGCGAGATCATCCGTGGTTTTGGGGTGAGGTATCATCAATATGCAGATGATACCCAGCTGTATATCTCCACCCCAGACCAGATCAGTGATGCTCTCTCGGTGATGTCCCGGTGCCTGGAGGCGGTGCAGGCCTGGATGGGGAGTAATAGGCTCAGACTCAACCCGGCCAAGACTGAGTGGCTGTTCTTACCGGCATCTCGGGTTTCAGTTGATGTGCCATCTTTGGTCATGGGGGGAGGTGTTACCCCGTGGATAGGCGAGGAATCTGGGCGTCCTCCTGGATGCACAGCTCAGTTTGGAGGAGCAGGTGGGAGCTGTGGCCAGGGGGCTTTTGCCCAGGTTCGGCTGGTTCGCCAGCTTCGCCTTACCTGGACCGAGATGCTCTTCGAACGGTCACTCATGCGCTTGTCACGCCAGGATCGACTACTGCAATGCTCTCTACATGGGGCTTCCTTGCGGATTACCCGGAGGTTGCAGCTGGTGCAGAATCGGCGCTGGCTGTGATGGGGTATCCCGATACTCCCATGTTACACCCTCCTGCGACCTGCATTGGTTACGGTTGCCTTCCGGGTTTCCTTCAAGGTGTTAGTAACAACTTACAAAGCCCTTAATGGCTTGGGTGCAGGGTACTTGGGATCGCCTCCTGCCTGCATCACAGTCCAATCGCCCCATGAGCTCCCATAGGAGGGGCCTTCTGGGAATACCGTTGGTCAGGCATTGTCGGCTGGCGGCTCCCAGAGCTAGGGCCTTTTCTGTGGGAGCTCGCCTGTGGAACCAGCTTCCTGCGGATCTGCGTTTGGCCCCTGATCTCCGCTCCTTTCGTCGAGACTTGAAGACCTGGCTGTTTCAGCAGGCCGGCCTGGATTGACCTGGGGGTGGGTAGTTTTAATTTGTTTGTTTTTTGTGATTTTATTGTTTTAACTTTTGGTAATTTGGACTTGTTTTTAGTTGTGTTACTGTATATCCTTTTGTATGTTTGCCGCCCTGAGTCCTTCGGGAGTAGGGCGGCATACAAGTCTAAATAAATAAATAAATAAATAAATTAGGATTTTATACTGTTTGGCATGTGGCTTTAAAAAGAGTAATTTAAAAATCCATTCAGTGAGTTGAATTCATGACCACCTTGAAATACAGACCAGGAGTGGATGTCAAATGGGTGGAATTTCATCATGCATGTTGCAAGAAATTTTCAGGCTTTCCTCTGGTTTCAACAGAGTTGCAACATTTTATCTTTTTTGTTTTTTCCTGTATTATTATACTTACGATATCCACTACTGCAATACTGTTCTTTACTGATAATCACAGGAAACAAAGCTACTGAATTTCAATAGTATGGTTAGGGATCTTCTTAGGCATAAAAAAGGGTAAGCAATAAATCATTGAAATCTTATTTGTTTATAAAATACTACCTTTAAGCACAATAAAATGTATTTTTGTTCTATCATAATGACTGGTCCATTTTGAATTCATTAAAATAGATCAGAATGTTATAACAAAAGGTATAAAGAATCAATTGCTAATCTGATTTTCCAAAATACTATAGCAGTTGCAATATATATATTTCTTACCTAACATTACAGAAGGGAATAAAATAAGATGACCTAGACATAGTTAAGTGGCTAGAAATAAAATATATTCTATAATCATTGAAATATTTCCTAATATTACTAATTTTTCTTGAATGTATTATTTTTGTATTTGTAATATTATAAACCATTTACTAAATATCTGTTCATGACTAATATGCATGGCTATGATAATGAAAGAATGATCATACTATATTATAGCACGCAGTCAGTTTTCATTTTTTGGCTTAACATTCTAGTTATAATGGAGAATGGGATCTGGCTCGTAAAGCAATGGATGATGTTTTATACAGAGCACAATTGGAGTTATATCCAGAACCACTATTGGTAGGTATTTTGTGTCAAATTTATTCTTCTTTAGGTTTTAAATTTATTTTGAATGTTTTTGTAGATTTACATAATCAAAGTAGCTTACAAAAACATAAGATGTTTATTTCATCATTATCATATCATCATCATCATCAAATCTTTATTCAGTCACAGCCCAGCTAAAATGCTTAAAATAATTGAAAACAAAGCAAAGTCTCTGAAAATCATATTCTCCTAGATTGTGTGGCAGTTATAGAATTCTGTAACAAGAAACAAAAATGAACAAAAACAGATTATTGACAGGTTGAATTGTTTTTGTAATAAAGTATTTATGTAGTGGAAAAATACAAGAACAAAATGGATATCCTAAGATTGTGGAGTTTTGTAATCGACGTCACTATCTGACTGTTTCTTGACTTGCATTATCACTGTCAGAAAATCTAGTGCACCACAATGTGTAAAGTACTTTTCCTAAAGATTTCAGTGGACAGGGTCTTTGTGCAGGAGCTTCCAGTAATTTATAATCCTGATTGTGTGCTGTAGAGCAAAGGTCCCCAACCCCCAAGCCATGAACAAATCCATTGCCTATTAGAAACCAAACTACATAATTGGAGGTGAGTGACGCCAAGTGAACAAAGCTTTATCTGTATTTGCAGCAGTTGGTCTTGAATTGACTAGAAGGTAGCATTGAAAGTTTAGTATCCTGATTCTGTGCTGCACAAGTAGCCTTTTATTGAAGAGTAGTCACTTAGCGATTGTTCAGAATTACCACAGACTTCCTCAGGAACATTTACAACCTAGTTTTGAAATTCTGATGTCCATCCCTTTCCCACGTCACAGGATTACATTTTCACTATATTATTATAATTCCTCTTTTTAACAAAGGTACAAGAAATAAACTTGATAGTAATAGTCGAATCAATAATGTATGGAGCAATATCTGCAAACTCTGCCAGGCACTCTGACTGAAATTTTCACATTGAATAGAAAATGAATCAGTTTTAGGTGATGAACAAATAGTGTTAGGGTGTTCCCCAATACATTATCAAGATTGTGAAAAAAACTAAAAAAGAATAGGAACTTAGAGTTGGCATCCTTTCTTTGGGGTGCATTCTTGGATTTTAGAAATGCTGTTGACTCTACAGCTAATTCTCAATTCAGAGCCACAATTGAACCCAACATTTCTGTTAGTAAACAAGGCAGTGTTTAGATATATTTTTCTCCATTTCATGATCTTTTTTGCCACAATTGTTAAGCAAATCATTGTAGCTATTAAGCGAATCATGCGGTCTTAAAGTGAACCTGGCATCCCCCATTGACTTCACTTTCTAGAAGTTGATTGGGAAAATAAAAATGGTGTTCACATAAAGCCGGGACAGTGCAACTGTCATAAATATTTTCCAGTTGCCAAGAACTAGTCATAAGTCACTTTTTTCCGTGCTGTTGTAACTTTGAATGATTATTAAATAAATAGTTAAAAGTTGAGGACTACTGGTATCTCCAAAGATAAATCTGGGGCAAACAGTTATACTGACATTGATAAATGTTTTTTTCATTTATCAACACATTCCACAATAGCACCTGTGTAAGAGTTAAATGTAATCTGAATAGGATAGATTACAATACTTATGCAAAAGATTCTAAGACAAGTTTATATTTTAACATCTTACTTTTCAGTCTTACTTTTCAATCTTAGTTCAAACTACCACTTAAAGTAGCTGATTTAAATACTCCGTATTATTGCATGCAATTGTAGTGCTGCTTTCAATAATGTTTTTTCACTTTAGGAAGGATTTAAGGGCATAAGCCCATCATTTTAATGGATAACACTTAGTAAATTATCAAAAGACTTAAGACCACAAAGGCAAAATTAGCTTTTGTATGATACAGAACTGGGCCCTTATTATAATTACAGAGTGCTGAAATCTAGATTTCTCAGAGCAATTTGGGATTTCTGAGATATGTGCATCAAAAAAACCTTCATGATTAGAATCTTGAATGCTGAAAGCTGAAAGCAAAGCCTGGCTTACATTTAGCAAGTATTGGCAAAAATAATTTTGTCTGGGTTAATCTAATTTTCTACCTAAAGTTAAATCTGCATTCTGTGGTCTTTCTTGGTGCTATGAGTAAGCATCAATCAATACCTGTCAGGCAATAATGATCAGGCAATAATGATCAAGCAATAATGCAGTCATTGTCAATAATGGTCAGGCAATAATGGATAATGGTTTTCAGCAAAATGTTGCCTTCTTATGTGATGGATTCTGAGATTGATTCATTTTCATAGAGGAAATCTGTTTGTATCTTTTGTTTGACATTAAATAAACAAAGGAGAGAATGTATGAAAGCACATTTTGATATCTTACAGTTCTGCAGGCAGATATAGGCATATTCAACACAGTGCTTTGCTCTTGTGGCTCGCGAAAATGTATTTTTATATTGCAATTTTTATACACACACTGAAGTTTAAGTGCATCATTTCAATTCTACAAAAATTCCCATGCTATATTTTTATCAGATACCTGGAGTATTTTCCTCTTTTTATTTTTTTAACCTTCAGGTCCGTTTTAACTCTTTGCAATTGTCTGGACATGCAGACTTGACAACATGCAGTTTTCTTGACAACATTTTTAGAAACAGTTTGCCATTGCCTTCTTTCTAAGGCTAAGAGAGCATAACTGGTTTAAAGCCATCTGGTGGCTTCACTATGGCTAAGGCAGGACTGGATTCATGTGTTGGAGTGCAATAACCATGAACACAGCAGGTGTCTGTAACTTAAACTATTTTTCCCAATGTCTTAAAGACAGTTGTAGATAGATGTTGTGTTCATATCATTGTTCTGCATAGTCCAGACACATTTTTGTCTTCAAAATAGATGCTCTGCACAGTCCTATTATATATATATATCTGCAACATTATATTAATTGGAAACCATAAATATTCCATACTACAGAGAACAGCAATTTTAAGCAGGGTCCTTGAGCACTAAGAGCTTTTAACTAGTGAGAAAGCAACAATCTGTTTCTACTAGATTGTTCATCAGGTAACTGACAGAAGATGCTTTTCTGGACTGCATGTAGATACATATTTCCATCCTATAGTCCAAAGCACTGCTTCATTATTTTTCTTAGTCTCAAAGATTTCAGCTACTGAAAGAATGATTGCACAGAGGAAATAAATTGTCAGGAAAAAGAAATCTATACTCTTCAGTGAGTGGCTTAAAAAAAAAGATGAGGAAATGTAATCATTAATGGGATTTGGCAATAGCTTTTAAAGCAAATGTTTTGTGATTGAAGTCTTTAATCATCTGAACTAAAGCAGTAATTGTGAACAGATGGAAGTCAAATTACTACCTCTCTTGATTTTTGTCATATCTGATGCAATTTTTGATGTATGGTAAATATTGTTTCAATTCAAAAGCCATGTTAATGTGACAATCTCACCCACATTTTATTTAATTATTATTTTCTTTAGGTAGCTAATGCAATAAAAGCTTCATTGCCTCAAGGTGCCATAAAATCTAACAAAGAAGGTACTAAATGTATTCAGGTTGAAATTACTCCTACAGCATCAAGGATATCAAGAAATGCTGTGACCAGCATGTCTATTCGGGGCCATAGATGGAAAAGGCATGGTAAGAACTTTGGTTCTAAAAATATTAGTTATACTATAAAATATGAGTTATACCATAACAAAAAATTGATATTCCAAAATTGATGTATCATGATTATTTAAAAATTGATATTCTTAGTTATACTAATAAGAGATGCCATACATAGTATAAAAAGGCCAATTAACTTTTATGTTATTTTATTTCTCTAACATTAAGAAGTTTTATGTCTTTCTTTTTTGTTTTCATTAGCAGAAGAAACTAGGCAAAGCTTATTTTACAGTTCATCATACATTATTTGTCAACATTATACATTATATTAAAATTCTTCTGATTTCAAATATATCATTGTTTCAAATTATTGACATGATTGATTGATCATGTTATTTTCCTTAATCTAACATAAATCCCCTCAATTTTTTATTACAGCAGTGTTTATAAGTTTGTTGCCATTAATGAAAGTTTTATACTGATTATTGCATAGTGGTTTTGTTTTTCATGTACTATGCCTTATACATTATAGATACAGCAAACATAGTTGGAACTGCTAAGGTATTTCTATCTTTTGATATACATTCAGCACTAGAGAATGGATTCATAGATCCAATAATGATTTTGTGGCTTTAAGGTTAGATGCAGAATAGATAGTAATATTAGTTTATTTCAACACAAAGAAGATATAATTTACTAAATAAACTATAGCAGAGTTCTTTTCCTGTATTTTTGATTAGTGATAGGGATAGTTGCAGTTTCTCATTGCTACCTTGTTAAGAGTTTATAATGGAAATACTGATATATTGCTTCAAATCAATAACTAACCTGTAGTTTTGTTTTTGTCTAGCTAATGTAGTTTCCAATATTTTATATAAGTATAAATATATTGGTAATCCAGAAAAGATACATATCTTGCACTTTTCAGACACTACTTTTACTACTGTTACCTTTCTGCAGGAGTCATGCTTGATGATACAGGTGCTGAAGTTCAAGAGGCAATGGTTAGGACAAGTGTTTGCTGCAGCAGATAACAAACAATAAGGCAAGAGGCTTGATAGTATTAGTAAAGCAACTGACTGCAATAAAGATGAAAAGTTATTCTATTAAGAAGGATAATTTGAGAGGTATGCAAGCATTGCTGCAGATTCTTAAGTATCCAATATATTGGATACTCTTCCCTTCAGGAAAATAATTTAATGATGTAACAAAATGAAGAGGAAATAAAGTACCATTTTGGCTCCTGGTGGAGAATTTGGGGATTATTTTATAGATAAATTTCCCATCAAATTACTTTGATTTAGTACTAATATATGTAAGAGCTTCTACATACTTCTGATTACTTCTGGTGGAAAGGAGCCTACATCTGACAGGTTATTATTAGAACCTGGCTTGTTAGGAGAACAAGTCTAGAAGTTTAGATTAGTTTAGTTAAACAAATATTGGCTTGTTCAGTGTTCTGCTGGCAGAACAATAGTGGGAACAATAGAAAAATGTGTGCCAGGATATTTGTTTGATTATTGTATGACTGAATTTTGAATATTGTTAATTATCTGTGATATGTGAAACACAATATGAAAAGAAATGTGGAGACATCTTTGTAAAATGTTGGTTGATAATTCAGAAGTAAAATTTTACTTCAAGATAAATTATAATTCAAGAGATAAGTGCTTTCACTTTTAGATTTGATTTCCATATTTAGTATAATTATTTATTAGTTTGAAAGAAGTGATGTCTTTTTGGTTTTTCAATATTGCTACCTCAATTTTTGAAGTTGATTAGAATTCTTTGGATTACATATCCCTTAAGATCTGGACTAAAAAGATAGGATCGCCTATTGCAGCTCAATATGTTATGCAATTGTGAGATGGAATTATTCATTGAAATATATCATTGAGATCCAGACAAACTAACAAGAAGTATCTTTAAGAAAATCATGACCTTGTGGAGAAATTATATTTTGAGAAAATGATACAGTTTTCTGCTGTTTTCAGAAATATGTTTTATGCTCTGTCTTATTCAAAAGTACTGGTTTCTATTCTTTAGTCAATTGGATACATATAGACCTATTTCAGAATTAGAAAGAATACTAGATTTGGTGTTTATTTTTCCCTCTGGATTATAATAGAATATGTAGGAGGCTTAATTTTTGTGTCTATAATACAATGGCTGAGCATTCACATATTATAAGATAAATTAATGCACATGTTGGTAAATTGAACAGAATTCAATTATCTAAAATAGATGCTTTGCCTTAAACTGTGGTACTATGAGACAAAGTAAAGTTTGCAAGATGTGGAAATCAGACAAATTTTACTTAGATCATAAAAGTATAGACTAATGAGAATTTTGTGATAAACAATGGTAATACTGATTGGAATAATTAATCCCTATCAAAAATGGTAGGTAATTTAGTTAGTATTAATGTTAAAGCAAAGAAACTACAGAAAATTAATAGAAAATTTTGAATTTCTTTTTCAATATGTGTATATATGTATCATAGGGAAAAAACAGTTAAATATAAATACCATCAGTAAGTTAGATGCTATAATTAAAAAAAAACAGGTAATATTTTCCTTCTGCTATTTGGCATTCATACAAGTTTTTTTAAAATTTTATTTCCATGTGCAACTTCAGCTATTTTGTAAACTATGGCTTATGCAGAATGCCTGGATTAGTACATGTACAGTACATGTACTTTATGTGATCTCACCATTGTTTTAAAGCAATTTTCACTTTGTGTGATGTAGTTCAGTTATAGAAGAAGAAAAACATCTTTCCTGTACATTTCATAACATTCTGCAAAAAAGAATGGAATTGAGTATTTGGAACAGAAACCACAACCCGTTACAAGTAGACTTCTGTTCAGAGATAAACCAGGCTTTAATAGTGGTTCGAGAGTGCAGGGAAGAAAGAGGGTATCAAAAGGAGAAAGGCACCCTGTCTCAGGAAAATTGGAAATATGTTATTTTGTTCCCTAAAACATCAGACATTTGGAATGCCATGGAAGTAATGGAAATTCCATGTATCCATGTTTGACATATAAGATAAAGGTGTTGCTGTACTTCAGGTTCTATCATTATTACTTAGTGCTATCTTGTGGGGCATAAAGTCCAGAGAGTAATAGCTTTGTTGTTTCTCAAAAGAAGACCTGTCATTTTGTTCAGGTTTTTGGGCTAGAATAATATATACGTGTTATATTTATATAAATAAATAAATGAATGATCAGTAACGGGCAGACAAGCAGCCTAATATGCTATCCCCAAAAGGGGATATTTATGGAGATATTTTATTCTTTTAATTGAATTCTGTAATAATATGTTACATCATTATTTTTCCATTTGATAGTTAGGTGCTTACTTTAGTTAGGTGCAACTAAAAATGCTTATGATGGCTCAATACTTTTTCCTTCCTTTTTCCTTTTCCTTTAAAAAGTGGTTTTGACTATGTTTATATAGCATCTACACATACTTTTTCAGTTTGGCAGAGCATTTCATTTTTAAGATTTATGTCTTGATACAACTTTTATTGTATCATTTTTTAATTGAAAAGAACTAGGGGTGACATGATAGCAGTCTTCCAATATCTCAGGGGCTGCCACAAAGAAGAGGGAGTCAAGCTATTCTCCAAAGCACCTGAGGGCAGGACAAGAAGCAATGGGGGGAAACTAATCAAGGAGAGAAGCAACCTAGAACTAAGGATTTCCTGACAGTTAGAACAATTAATCAGTGGACCAACTTGCCTCCAGAAGTTGTAAATGCTCCAACACTGGAAGTTTTAAAGAAGAGATTGAATAACCATTTGTCTGAAGTGGTATAGGGTTTCCTGCCTAAGCAGAGAGTTGGACTAGAAGACCTCCAAGGTCCCTTCCAACTCTATTATTCTATTCTGTTCTGTTTTATTCTATTCTATTCTATTCTAATTTTATTAGAACTTGCTTTGTTTCAAACTTTAGCTAAATTCACTGCCCCATTTATTCCTCAGCTATTTCAGTGAAACTATCCTACATACTCAGCTATCTTTTATACTTTGGGATTGTTTTTACTTTTTTCCTCTTCCCATGTCCTTTTGTTATATATAATGACTTAGAAATCAATAAATCAAAAGTACATTGAAATGTTCATACATTTGTTAGGGTGGCACATTTCATTTTGATCCTTCATATAGAGAAATGAAATCCTAAAGTAATCTGAATTGAGTTGGAACTGCGATGCTTCGTGCTTTGAAGCAATGTAGAGAGGGCATTTGCAAAAAAAAAAAGCAATGACTCTGTGTCCACTACATTTAATTTTTATTTCATGTAAAACCTTTGAGAAGCAGGAAGAGTAATAGAGATGTTTGTGTTATAAGGAAATCTCTTTAGTAGCTCCCTGATCACTCTAGATGTTTCAGTTTCAAATACCCACATAATCCATTGGAGTTGGTTAGCTACTAAATTCATTGGAAGGAAAGGGAGGGAGGTGTGAACTTGAATCACATTTTTTTTGTAGTCATCCATTTTGTCCCAAAACAAAACAAACTATTGGCTTCATTCTAAATCTCTTTAAAGAAGTGAAAGAGTGCCGTTATCCAAAATTCTGTCACATATAAATTGGATAGATTTCATACGCTCAGTAGTGTCTATAGCTGTATATTTTTCTGTGAAAAAGCTACAGCTATTTGCGGATTTTCCAGGAAGTTTACAGAAAGTATAGAGATTTGATATACTGGTCTATTTCCTGAATTGCCAAATCAGACTAAATCCAAATATGGTCAGTGCCCATCACTTTTTCTGAATATTTCAATTCACTACATAAGTATACAACTATGGGGTCATTGTAACTAGTCAAATGTGTGCTGAAAGTATCAATCATCAAATACTGCAGAATAAGTGATAAGTGAGTTGATGATGATATATCCAAAATGCACAGTCTTCATGAATTAGGACAATTGTCATAAAGGAATCTTGCTATTTATATTTCTTTTTCCATTGTACAATCTTTCTATAAATCAAACTCAATAACTTAAGAGATTCATATATAAAAATACTTTTAATATGTAATATGTGTCCAAATGACACATTTACAATATTTTATTGATATTATTTGCATTGGAAATTGTGCTATCATTAGTTAAAGTATTGTGTAGGTTTTATAATACAAGGGTATTAGAAATAACTTTAGAATTCATTGAAAAAAACATTTTTGAAACTATTGTGACATTAATTTGATTAAAGAATTCATTTGTTTAATCAGCATTTTATTTTGTTTAATTTTATGCATTTGCTATAGAAATAGGTAGAAGAGATGTGTGATATAAAGTATGCAGCATTCACACTTTAGTTTTAATAAAGCCTTATTTGTCTTCCTTAATTCCCAGTTTATATACAGGCAATCCACAAAGAAAGTCTGGAAATGGGAAGACTGAGTGCATTGTCTCCTCTCTGCTGTATGCTTCTAGTGATAACAAGATAAATGATATGGACATTGGTCCTTGTGAGGAAGCACCACATTGTGTAGTAGAACATAGATGGCAAGAAAGAGAGCTTATCATCTGTTGGAATTCAGAAAGATAGAAATCCTTGAATTTTCAAAAAGAATACCTCTCTTTTGTAATTTGAATCTGCAAATTTTATAAAATGTCCTAGTGTAAGTAATAGTGTAAAAATATTTAATAAACAATGTTGAATATGACAAAATCGCTGGTTCTGAGATACTAATGAAAACTAGTATCTCAGTAAAATGTTCCTTATACTGTTAGTGGATTTATTTAAACTAAATGTTAATGTATTTATATATTTAACTTCTTTAGTTATGTAACAGGTACTTTTTTTCAGTTGAGCTCAGCTCCAGAGTTCAGTTTTATGATATTAGACTCCAATAGACCTATATTCCATCCCATTTTCAGAAACATTGTATGGCTTAGTATCTCTAGACATCATGAAAGAACTCCCTTTACTAATGACAGGCCAGGAAGTTAAACCTCTGACTTTGAAACCTTCAGACTATTAGGTTTTCTGTCCAATTCGTGTCTTTTTGTTTGTCTCCATGGTTTTTGTTTCAGCCATCTTTTTTCTTTCTTTCTTTCTTTTTTCTTTTTGTCTTACTCATCTTTAATTCTAGAGCAACCAGATAATACTAATGACACTACTGAATCGGGCAACTTTGTTATACCCGAGATTAGTGTCACAAATGTGGCTGGAGAGAGAACCAGGAATGGGGAAAAAAACAGAATGCCAGGAGAGAGTGATCAACATATTCAGGGTGTACAGGAAATTCCTACAGAGCCTAGAGTTGACAGCAAAGGCTTGCCAGAGATCAGGAGGCAAAAATCTGTAAGAAAAATTATGGAGGATGGAATAAGCTCACCTGGCAGAATGCAATTTTAGCACAGCACTTTGTAGCTTCATTCAAAAGGTATCAATTGAAAGGGTCATGGCTGCATGTTTTAAAGATTTTAGTAATCAACAATAGACATTTGCATGTACTTTTAGTCAAACACAATTGCATGCTTTGCACATAGAGCTGATCTCTGTGCTCCACATATTGATAGCATGCTGACAACAAATAGATTTATTTTAGCTTGGGAAACCACACTGGGAGATTTCAAATTTCATTAATGTTAAACTTGGACTTTTCAGTTCTGAGTCATTCCAGCATTTTTATTTTACACATTTGAAATAACCCTTTCTTTCAAGTGTACATAAACAATATCAATTTATTTTAATGTTTTCCCATTTGTTACATTATATTCTCCAGTGTGTTAAGTTTCCAGAATCATCACCAAATTTAACTCTTTAGTACAGAATGTGGCCATTCAGCCCTTTAAATATGAAACACAATTGGATTTGCTAAAAATGTGAGCTAAAAATAGGGCAGGTGATGCCCTATTGGCTGGTCTGCTGTTCTGATTATCTATTTCCATGATTATTTTGCTGTCTGTAGTACGTAGATACCTTGCTCATACATAGGTTTATTCCTCTTTCTAGCTGTTATAGATCTAACCTCTTCTGAATCTTGCATGAATAACAGGTGCTTTAAAGAAATCACCACACAATGAGATTGTAAGCATGCTTTCTGTTTCTTTATGTTTTATTGTAATGTAATATATTACATTGATATAATAGATGAGCTTCTTGTTTGCTCTTAAATCTTTTGCTTTGTACTTGAATAGAAAGATCTATCAAGAACCAATGAAATATATACAGTGTTCTGTCTCCATACAGGTAACGAATTAGGAATTCCAGAAGAAGAATTAATAGAAGTATCTGAAGTTGATGAAGGTTTTTACTCTAGAGTTACTTCTACTACAAGTCATTCTATTTCATCAAAAAGTAGCAGCAACACCAGTAATAAAACTATAATGGGCAAGAGTCAACGAAGGCTTGGAGGAAACAAAGCTGGAGGAAAAGAAAAAGACATCTGTGCTGAATCCTACAAAGAACATTTATCTCACAAACAAAATCAGAGGGCATTGAGTGAAAATCTAGAGCTTCTCTCTTTAAAAAGGCTGACTCTAACTAGCAGCCAATCCTTGCCAAAATCAGGAAGTCATAGCTTGGCTAGAACTAGCACTACTCTTTTTAGTAAATCCTTTGAGCAGGTCTGTGGTGGTGTGATCCCAAGTAATCATAATGGCACAGAAACAAATAGGCTTTCAGTGTGCAGTTTACAAGAAGGGAATCTAATATTTGAAACTGAAAGAATAGACCTTACAGTTCCAAACAAACAATCTAATCAGCAACGAATACCTACTATCAGCATTACTGTCTCAACAGACCAATAACCTCCTAACTAATGTTGCTGTGTAGAAGAGGAGCCATTCAATGATAGCACTGCATGTTAGAATTCCTCAAGCTCTTTTTTTTAGTCAACTAAATTGCTTCAAGTTACCGTATTTTTCAGACTATAAGACGCTCTGAAGTATAATATGCACCTAACTTTTGGGGAGGAAAACAAGACAAAAAAGTCTGCCTCTGCTTCCCAACAATTTTCCTCCTTGCAGCAAACAGCCTGGTCAGCTTCAGCACAGCCTGATTAGCACAAGCAGCTGGTTGTTGGTGGATTGGCCTCCAGGCAATCAATCAGCTGTTTCAGGCTGCAGGGATCACCATCACCGCCTCCGCACGCCGCATTTTCAGCCTCCGCATCCAGTTACTGGCCTCTGTGCCCGTTCCAGGCAGGGATCGGAACAGGCCGAAAATGGGGTGCGTGGAGACCGAAAATGGGATGCAGAGGCCAAAAATGGGGCACACAGAGGCGGCAATAGACAATGGCGATTCCTGCAGCCTGAAACAGCTGATCGTTGGGAGGCAGATCCAACCAACAATCAGCTGCTTGTGTTAATCAGGCTGTGCTGAAGCTGACCAGGCTGTTTGCTGCAGAGGCAAATTGCTGGGAGGCAGAGGTTGAAGGGTGGGGGCTGGCAGGTAGGTGGGGCTTCGGCAACATTAGCTGTATAAGATGCACAGACATTCCACACACTTTTTTGGGGGGGGGGGAGTGCATCTTATACATTGAAAAATATGGTACTTTTGTTTTACAATAGTATAACCTAAATTCTTTCAATGATTAAATGTTAAAATGGAATAGTATTGGATCATTCTAGTAAATACTTTATAATATTGATGTTTTAACATGTGGATAAATTTAAGAATTAATTTGCTCAGCAGGTAAGTTGTATTGGAAAATGAATGTGTGATAGACCTCTATCAGATGAAATCTTTGGTATCACTGTGCTATTTCTGGCTGCTGGAATTATTTTAGTCATTATTGGATGTGAATTAGAATTGGTTTGCCAGTTCCATACTTAAAAGCAAGAACCTTCTTTCTTAGGCACCCTGATACAGGTCAGTTTAAGCAGCAGCTGATATTTGGAAAACAATATTCAGATCTGTGTACACAATGTGGTATAAAAAAAATTAACATGTCATTATTGTGCCACTATTTTCAAATTGTAACTATGAAAATAGCTACAGTATTCCAATATATGCAAATCTTTTCTGCCCGTAGTAACAGCAATGAATATTTTACAATATACAGCATCTACTGTACATATATTAATATTTTCTAATACTATGAAGAGAATTTTTTTTTACCTTTCCCATCATCCCAGATCTAGACAGTTAATACTCTGCGCTGGTCTATCCTGATATGATTGATCCAGCTGCCAAAGGCATATTTGCTGTCACATTTAAACCATCACTAAAATGGGTGCAATTCATTCTTTGTATTAATTTATATGTACAGGCAGTATTGGTGTTGTAAAACTGTTTTGGGCTGAGAATATGGGTGCCAAACTCGCAGTGTCACATTATCACGTGATATATTGCGCCTTTCCCTTCCTTCGTTAAACCGGGGGTAGGCATGATCAGTGTATGTTGTATCCGACCTATGGGCTGCAAGTTTGACACTCCTGGCTTAGAATATACAATAGGTCTTGGCATAGTGCACAAAGAGATCAGTTGAAAGAGACGAAAGATATTCATCTTCATTTGGAACGGGCTACAGTTCTACTTTTATAATGCCAGTGAATTCAAAATGATTAGGATGACAGTTATTTTTTGGTGTTAAGAGTCTGTAAACCAACCTAAGAAACAACAGTACAATATTTGCTTCTGAAATTGAACAGAGATATTAATCTTAAATATTTTAGCATTTTTAAGAATAGTGTGGATTAGAATTATTTTTAATTTTACTCCTTGCATCAAACTGGTTTTAAAACTGCATCACATTTAAATCGTAAGTTTTACACTATATGGGAAATAGGTCATGACGATTAACAGATGATACAATATTTTGGAAGGAAAAGATTTAGTTTTGTCTCCTTAAAGTACAGCCTGGCATTTTTATTTTTGCATAGCCGTATTGATAATTTCCTCAAATTTTCACCCTCCTTCCCCTCTGGTTTTAGCTAATTAATTAGTTGATAACAACTTCTGGGGGATTAAAGAATGTATATGAACATTGGCATCACATTCTAGTGCTTCCTACATGTTCATGAATCTTTGAATCCTAGTGCAAGAGTAACATTGCTTATTTTTATTCCTCCCACCCACTGCTTTTTGCAGTGTTGCTTTTCAACCAAAACACTTTCTAACAAAGATTTTATACTTCTGTTTTTAAGTAAGAAGCAGTTTGATAGACTGTTTTTATATTAACTGTACCATGTACTCAGAAATTCTATTTGTATTCAAAGAGAGATTTTTCAATTTTCCAGAGACCCAATTTTTTAAATAAATAGTCGAATTTTTTTTGCAATTGTTTGTATTTGACATTTTTGGAAACTTTCCATTTTCTGAAATATCTGAAATTTAAAATGGACAAAACCTAACTAATTTTATGAAATCTCTGGGATGTTTATTATAACAGTATTAATTCATCCTTACACAATTTTCTACATATTTTATGGTTTACTAGCATTGTATTAAACATTTATTTTGAATAATTAGTTTCTGTGCAGGAATATACAGCCATTGTAGATGAAAGCTATTTGAATTTATCTTATAGTTCATTATTTAAAATTCCACAAGATGGAAGTAAAATATTTATAAGTACTAAAGTTTTAGGACTCTAGAAAACATTTTTGTTTTGAGTAAAAACTTTTTATACATTCAGATAATTTAGAATTTCCCCAAAAGATGATGAAATAAATCATCTATAAATTTAAGTTACTTGAATGTCTTCGAACAAGCATATGTACAGCTATCTATTCTATATGGTAATAATACATATATAAATGTATTGTACATATAGTTAATTACATTTATGCACAATCAAAATTGAAAGAGTAAAAATCCAGAAAATATGAAATTCATAGAAAATGCACAGTAGAGTGATACTAATAAAATGTTTCTCATAACTTTGGAAAAGCACAATGTATTGAAATATTTTAGCAGAATATTAATGAGGTATTCATATTTTGATTGAGTGCAATATATGAATTTTTTTGTGATTGACATTCTTGGTTTTCATACGTTAAACTGAAAATGAAGTAAACTTTTCTGTGGTACAGTAACTGTAGGTTTTTGTAAAGGTCCCTTTCTATTTATTGAATATATAAATTAGTTCTGTGAATTTTTCAACAAAATTGCAATTCACAAGGATGAATACCACTTAATAAATTATTAACAGTATAAAACAACAAAATGTGCTATCTACTTTTACAGTATATACTTGTGACCATATCCTGTTTTAATAACCAGGTGTTTTCTGTATTTTAATAAATGAACTGTTTAGTTCAAGTTTGTATTTCCATTATAATACTATCACCTTTAACATTGATTTACTTAGTTTGTAAATATTATTTTAGTTACTGAAATAGTTTACATTGATGATGAGATTATGATGATGTAAGTACCTGTCACATTGGATTTGAGCAGTATTGGAATTGCAAATGGTGATAGACTAACCCACTTAGTCATGATCCCAATAAAAATCAGTCCTCTGGTTTTGTTTGCTTATTTTATCCATGGCTTACAGTTTATTGTTTATTTTATTCCTATCCCTCTTCAGGTGCCAGAACAAAATAATAACTAAAAAGTAAAAACTATAATCAACAATAAATTGACCCTATTTTTAAATATTGGATACAAAAAAATCAAAAGTTAAAAAAGTTAAAAGTTTAATTAAAGAAACAGTAAAAAGAAATAGGCAAATTGAAATAGTTATTCCATAAATCTGTAGTTTAATAGGCATGTCATCAGTTACCTTCTGTAAGTAATTGCATGAGGTAGACTAAACATGAAAAAAAAAAAGTTTCGTAACTGGGATCCTGCCACTAACAAGGTCATATTCTTAGCTTAATCACATGTTCAGATAGTCCTTCAGGTTTGACCACAACTGAGTCCCAAATTTCTGTTGCTTGTTAACAAGACAGTTGTTAAGTGAGTTTTGCCCCATTTTATGATCTTTTAACAGTTGTTAAATGAATTACTACAGTTGTAAAGTTAGTAACATAATTAAGTGAATTTCGCTTTCCCATTAACTTTGCTTGTCAGAAGGTTACATGACTCTCAGACACTACAATTGTTATAAATACATGCCTAGTTGCCAAGTGTCCAAATTCTGATCACATGACAATGGGAATTCTGCAGCACTCATAATTTTTTTCCCAGTGCCACTGTAATTGAGTCGTCACTAAATGATTATAAATTGAGGACTACCTGTATTAGAAGGTGATCTTTTAAATAGCTGGGCCTAAATATTCTTTTACTTTACCTTCAACTATATCATAAATACATAATCCAGTAATTATTGATTACTCAACAGAAAGTTCAAAAGAGAAGTCTGAGTTACTATGTTAATTTACTGGATGCATTTAATATAAAAGGAAATGAAAAAAATGAAAGAACCTGCTTTGATCCGACAATTGTTTTTTCCAGAAATTTAAAATATTAATATATTGCTTATATGAATAAGGTAATATTTCTAATACTGTTTCTCCTTTTATAAAAACTCAGAGTAATAATAAAATTATCCTCCCCATTTTAGTTTATACATGTAATAACTTTCTTGCATTTTTGTAATTTTTATTGACTGTATTGGGTTTTTTAGTGTACTATTGGAACACATACACACCAACATACACCTTGAATTTTTTTGTAATTATGAATGTATGGAGTTCTTTGTAAAATTAATCAGAGTTTAATTCAAGTCTGCCCTCCAGTGTCCCCCAAATAGTTGCTTAGTGATAAATAGAATTATAATTCTGTCAAGGAGATCAGCTGACCAACATTACTTTCTAAATCTAAAACATCTGGTGTATACAATACTACAGTTAGGAGATACATGTTAAAACTATTTGCATTCCTCTAGCAAGATTGCCAAATACTATAATTTCACTAGCTAAAGTAACTGATGAACATTCAAAATTCTTAACTACAATGGATATAAAAAGTCTACACATCTGTTAAAATGCCAGGCATTTTAGATGTAAAAAAAAATCAGACAAAGATAAATCACTTAAGACTTTTTTCCATCTTTCATATAATACATAAGCTACACAATTCAATTGAAAAACTAATTGAAATCTTCCAGGGGAAACAAATAAAAATAAGAAACTTACAATAATATGGTTCCATAAGTATGCTTAGAAGTAGAGATGTGGCTGTGTTCAGAATTTAACCAATCACTTCAAACTATTGTTTAGTTGTAGTTAGTACACACCTGCCATATACAGTTCAGTTGTTCTAGCATTTTTCTGACATTTACTCAGTTGCCTCTTGGAGCAAAAGCCATGGTCTTCAAAGAGCTTACAAAACATCAAAGGAATCTTCACTGTTGGAAGGTATCCATTAGGGGAAAGGTACAAAACAGTTTCCAAGGCATTTGATATACCATGGAACACAGTGAAGTCATCAATAAGTACAGAAAATATTTATTTATTTATTAGTGGGACTTGTATGCCGCCCCATCTCCAAAGACTCAAGTGCTCACAATTAAAAAACAACAACAATAAATACTTAAAAAAAATTAAACTAAACAAGCCCCAGGACATAATTACAAAATACAAAGATAAAAACCGTCCCACCCGAGGGTCACAGCCGGATTGGTTAAACAACCAGGTCTTCAGGTCATGGCGGAAGGTGCGGAGGTCAGGGGCCAGGCGGAGCTCCAAGGGAAGTTGATTCCAGAGGTCAGGGACACGACAGAATAGGCACGTCGTCGGGGACCGCCAGCCGGCATTGCCTGGCCGCGGGACCCCAAGAGTCCTTGTCTATGTGCTCGACAGAGGCGGTTGGTATTCGATGTCGGCAGAAGTCGCTCCTTAAATAATAAGGACCCATGTCATGTAGGACTTTGTATGTTAGAGTTAGAACCTTGAATCTCACCGAGTGCAACCGCAGCCAATGCAGGCCGCGGGAGGGGCAACATGGGAGAACGGGAGACTCCCATCACCACCCAGCGCGCCGCATTCTGCACCAGCTGCAATCTCGGATGGTATGCAAGGGCAGTCCTAAATAGAGAGCGTTGCAGTAGTCGAGTCATGGTAACAAGGGCATGAGTGACTGTCACGCAGGGCATCTCGGTCCAGAAATGGGCGGAGCTGGCGAACCAGCCGGACCTGGGCAAAGGCCCCCTGGCGGCGGCCCCACCTGCTCCTCCAATCGGGCCGTGCATCCAGGAGGACCCCCAGGTTCCTCGCCCTATCCACAGGGGCAGCACCACTCCCCTATGGTCAGCGATGGACATTCCAAACTGGACGAGATGCGGTATGCACAACTCAGTCTTGGCGGGTTGAGCGAAGCATGTTTCCGTCCATCCAGATCACCGCATCCAGACAGCGAGTCATCGGAGAGGGCATCACTGATCTGGTTTGGGGTGGAGATATATAACTGGGTATCATCAGCATATTGATGATACCTCACTAAAACCACAGAATGATCTCACCCAGCGGTTTCATGTAGATATTAAATAAAGGGAGAGAGGACCACCCTGAGGGACCCCACAAGTGGCGCCCTCGGGGCCGATCTCTGCCCTCCTGCCAACACGATTGCGACCGCCCGAGTGGGAGAGCCACCGAAAAACAGTGCCCCCCACCCCCAACCCCGGAATGCATAAAGGATATACCATGGTGGATGGTATCGAAGCCGCTGAGAGGTCTAATAGGACCAGGACAGAGGAAAACCCTGTCCGGGCCCTCCAGAGATCATCCATCAGTGCGACCAATGCCGTCTCCGTGCTGAAACCAGGCCAGAAGCCCGATTGGCACGGATCCAGGTAGTCCGCTTCATCCAGGAAGGCGGAAACTGGAGCCACCACACTCTCAACAACCTTAGCCAAAAGCGAAGGTTGGAGACTGGAAGAATTGTCTAACGGTCGGATCCAGGGCAGGCTTCTTCAGGAGGGTCTCACCACCCTCCTTCAAGGCGGAGGGAAAAACACCCTCCCTTAAGAAGCGTTGACAACTGCCGGATCAACATGAGTGACCTCCCTGGCGGCATAAGCCAACCAGGAAGGGCACAGGTCCAACAAACATGTGGTGGAACTCAGGCGCATAATCCTCCACTTCATCCTCGGAAACAGGATCGAACTCATCCCAGAACACACTGGCCA
Source organism: Naja naja (assembly GCA_009733165.1). NCBI lineage: Eukaryota > Metazoa > Chordata > Lepidosauria > Squamata > Elapidae > Naja > Naja naja. The sequence continues at coordinate 41,568,304 of CM019155.1, read as the reverse complement.
GACTACCTGTATCCCGTTCCTCAGACCACTGCAAATCAGAGGACAACCCGCTCCGGATTGGCGATCTTATCCGACAGATATTGACCAAACTCCTCAGCCCTTCCCAATGGGTCCGCCCCTCCTCCAGAAGGAGAGAGCGTGTAACCCGGAACAGGGCGGCTGGGCGTTCTGCGGAGCCTATGAGGGCGGAGATAAGACCTTCTCGCGCTCTCATAGCTCCCAGGTAAGTCCTAATGTGGGCTCTTAGCTGGGTTCGATCGGCCTGGGAGCGGTGGCCCTCCACCTGCTCTCTAAGCCCCTCGATGGCGTTTCATCTCCGGAGCTCCTCCAGTACCAAGGAGCCATCCGGGATCCGGTGTGTGAGGGGTGCATGGGGACAACCCTGTCGAGGCCTCTGATGCGGCCCCTGCCAAGCGCCGCCAGATCCTCGACAGAGCTGTGGGCAAGGGAAGAGGGAAGAGGCCCCAGTTCCACCTGGAACCGTTCAGGGTCCATAAGGCCCTGGGGGAACCATCTAAGCGCTCCTTATCCCAGCAGTGGGGGTGGCTTGTTGGAAGACCAGCCGCAGGAGATAGTGATCAGACCATGGAACGGGCAAAGCCGTAAAATGGCTTGCCCTCTGTCACTCACCACCACTCAGAGACAAAACTAGGTCAAGAGTGTTCCCCCCTCATGAGTGGGGCCATAAATTAATTGGGTCAGGCCCATGGCTTCCATAGAAGTCATGAATTCCTGGGCCAATCCCGGCGCACCCCAGGGAAGGCAAGTTAAAGTCCCCAGGACTATAAGGCCCGGGAACTCCACCGCCACCCCGAGGGACGTCAAGAAGCCCAGGCAGGGCCTGTCACACAGCTGGGAGAAAGGTATCGAGAGCAGCAAGCCCACCTGACCATTAGGCCCCACTTCAGGAGAAGGGTCTCACTTCCGCCTATCTCTGGGATAGTGACCTCCCTTGGAAACAAGGTCTCCCTAATAACCACAGCCACCCCACCACCCCTTCCCTGGGCCCGACGGTGCACAACCGAAACCTGGAGGGCATAGTTCAACCAGAGGGACACCACCCTCTGGGCCCAACCAGGTCTCGGTGATACAAGCCAGGTCCGCAGCCTCCTCCTCAATAATCTCACACGGAGGAGGGTAGATTTATTAGCCATGGACCTGGCATTAAAATACACCAGCCTAAGCCCAGGGTCCCAGTTCCCGAGCTCCCTAGGGAGGAGGCCATAGGGTCAGCGAGCAACCGCCCAAAGATGGTGCACTCCCAGCATATGATATGGCCCTATGCCTCACTGTTTCCTGCCAACCCCAACCACCCTGGGAATCGGCCCCCACCTCAACCCCGAGCCCGCCCGGCCCCAACCCCGCCCCCACCATGAACCGGGCTGCAAGAAGACCCATCAACCCCCCTCCCTAACCTCTTAAGACAGCTAATTAAGAATTTTAACTGTTTCCCCTTCTTCCTAAATTTAGAATTTAGCCCACTAGTTGCGACATGCCACCTCTCGGGATCCCAAAATCTGTCATTAAGGTAAGCTCTTGATAGCGTGCAGGGCCATTTCACAGACTGGGGAACCGTCTGGAGGGCCCATAAATCTGATAGGGAGTAGGCAGGCATAACATATACATCTCAGGCAGATCAGGAGGTGGTTGGTTCGATGGAAGTATTGTAAAGATGGAAGTACAATACTAAGAGACAGACAATAGCAATAGTCAGGAGACAGTCCATGATCAGCAACTCTCTCACAGCTGCCGACGGTTAGAGTCAAATAAACCAGTCGCTGTACTGCCACCACAGTGACTTGCTAAGAATCCTGAACAGTCCCCTGCCCTCTCACTGCAGGGGGGGTTGCATCCTCCCATTGCCCTCTCACCGCAATGGGAGGCAGCCAAGTCTCCGGGAGAAAGAACAAAATACAAGTCCAGGCGAGTGGTATAGATGACCCAGGCACCATCAGTAGTGCCAAATAAGTCCAGAATGACAAAGACAGCAAGGAGACGGTGGTCATAGATGAAATGCCCAACCAACATAGGGCAGTCAGGTCCGTAGAAGTCCAAAAGAAGTATAACGTCCGCAAACTAATCACGGCCACGGGTCTGGAGCCATAACGTCGTCCCTTCTTGGGGGGGGTCACCACCGAAGGCTCTACCCACAACCCCGTCCGGGAAGGCCAGCTCCTCCAATCCGGGCCATGGCTGCGTCCCCTCCCTGAGTTTTCCGGGCCTGCAGGCCTCCATCCCACCCCGTAGATCTATTCCTCCCAGAGCTCACGCTTCTGGGGAAAGGGAGGGCTCCTCAGGGTGGTTCAAAGGTCCAAACCCCGCAGAAACGCCACCTCAACCCAAAACCGAGAGAAAAGGGGGCCATTGGACCAATGGCCTTTCCGTCCAGGGACTCCGCATGGTTAGCTTCAGGCAGCCATGGCAGCAAAGGCCACAGACCGCCACCGCTGCCGTCAGCTCCCTCGGGGCCGAAGCGCTGCAGCAAAGCCACAAGCAGTCCGACCCGCTGTAGTCACCACCGCTGGGGCCCAGCCTCGCCACACCCGTCGCCAGCAACCTGCAGCCGACGACCACCAGCGACAGCATCGGGTCCACAGCACCGGGTCCACAGCATCGGGTCCACAAACGCCGCCGGGGATGCAGGGCAGAGTAAACGACGCTGCCGCCGCGCGCCAACTCCAGCCAGCAAGCCGCGGCAAATGCAAAGGCCGCGGGGGAAGCAAGCCCAGCCACGCCAAACCGCTGGCCGCTTTCCGCCGAAACAGCTCTGGTGGCATCCCCCGACACTCCAAAGATGATTCCAGGAAGAAGACCAAAGCAGCAGAGAGTCTTTCTCGCTAAAACCAACAAAGCCGCCGAAATGCCGAGAGAGCCTTCTCAACTTCAAACCGCCATCTTAGACATGCGCAGACGAATATGACATAACTGACATTATCAAGAACTGAATGTTCCCCCAAAATTCATGAAAACTCCCCCCAAGAAAACTGGTCGAGGGCTGGCAAGAAGCTTACAATAACGTTAAAAAAGTTGCAGGCATCTGTGGCAAGTACTGGTTGTGTACTACATGTGACAACAACTTCCTGTATTCTTCATACATTCAAACCTGGCTACATTTCACAAAAACCTACATCAAGTCTGACAGAAGCATGTGGGAAAATGTGTTATGGTCTGATGACACCAAGCTTGAACTTTTTGGCCATAACTCAAAAAATGCATCATCAAAAACACACCATACCCACAGTGAAGCATGGTGGTGGCAGTATATTGCTTTGGGGGTGCTTTTCTTCAGCTGGAACTGGACTTTAGTCAAGATGGAGGGAATTAGCAACACATCCAAATTTCAGTCAATTTTGGTACAAAATTTCCAATGTTGAAGATGAAGAGAAATTTCACCAACACATCCCAAAACACATCTCCACATCAACAAGGGAATGACTTCAACATAAGATCAAAGTTTTGGAATGACCCAGCCAGAGCAAGGACTGAATCCAATTGAAAATCTGGAGGGTGACTTGATGAGGGCTGTGCATAGGAGATGCCCTTGTAATCTGAGAAATCTGGAGCACTTTTACAAGAGTGAGCAAAGGTTCCCAAGGCAAGATGTGCCATGTTGATAGGCTCCCTACTGATCTGTCTCCAATCTTCCCTTTTTGGGGAAGGTGGTTGGGAAGGTGGTTGCGTGGCAGCTCCAGAGATTTCTGGATGAAATGTATTATCTAGACCCCTACCAGTCAGGATTCAGGCCTGGATATGGGACAGAAACAGTATTGCTCACGCTTTTTGATGATCTCTGGCAGGAGTGGGATGGGGGTAGTGTATCCATCCTTGCTTTACTTGATCTCTCATTGGCTTTTGATACCATCACCCATGGTATCCTTCTGAAGCACCTTCAAAGAATAGGAGTGACAAGCCCTGTGCTATCCTAATTCACTTTCTCCGTCTGTGGCCGCCCTCAGTCAGTGTTGATAGGAGCGGTCTAGCCCTTACCCACTGCTTTGCAGGGTCCTGCAGGGGTTGGTACTTTCTCCGCTCCTATTCAACATTTACATGAAGCTGCCAGATGAGATCAACTGTCACCATGGACTGAAATATCAGCAATATGCTGATGATGCTTAGTTGTATATCTTAGCCCGTGGTGAGTTAAGCAATGTTGTGACCTCCCTCTTGCAATGTCTGGAGGCTGTTAGGGACTCTGGGTTTGGGGTTCTTTGGCCCATGGAGAATTGCCACCTTTGGTCTTGGATGGGGTAGCACTACCCCAAACAGACCCTGTGCGTAATCTGGGAGTTCTCCTGGTCTTGCGACTCCTGCTTGTGCACCAGTTATACCCTTTCCTGGACCAACAAGCTTTCTCACGGTCACTCATGCCCTAGTCACCTCCCGTCATGACTATTGCAACACACTCTACATGGGGCTCCCCCTGAAGAGCATCTGGAAGCTTCAGTTGGTACAAAATGCAGCATCCCACATGATTTTGTGCAGACCTCCATGTACATGTTTCACCTCTCCTGCATTGGTTGGCAATTTGCTTCCAGGTGCAATTCAAGGTGCTGGTTGTCTCCTTTAAAGCCCTTCATGGCTTGGAACCAGGTTATCTGAGGGAACATCTCTTGCTAGTCATATCTACCTGACCCACTAGGGTGGGAAGGCAAGGAACGTTGTGGGTCCAATCCCCTAGGGCAATGGTGGCTAACCTTTTTGGGCTCCTATGCCAAAAATTGTGTGCGTGCTGGCGCTCGCACACTCACATGCCAGCACCCAGAAGGCAATGCTACGCCCTCTGCGCATGTGCACGCAATCCCTCCCTGCCCCACCCACCCACACTGCACCTCCCAGCTGATTTTCATCTGGTTTGAGGCCTTTTATGGCCTCCCAGAGGCTTGAAAAAAGCCTCTGCAGGCCGAATAAGCCCATTTTGTCATTTTCGGTATTACAGGAAGTGACAAAACAGGCCTATTCGGCCTGCAGAGTTTTTTTCAAGCCTCTGGGAGGCCAAAAAAGGCCTCAAACCAGCCAAAAATCAGCTATAAGGCGTGCGCATACGCAGTGAGGTAAGTTTGCCTGCAGCTCGCGTGCCAGCACAAATGGCTCGGCCCTAGGGAGATACATCAGAAGGTCCAGAAGAAGGGCTTCCTCCTCGGTGGCTCCCTCTCTCTGGAACATCATTCCTCCAGAGATTAGGTTGGCCCCATTCTAACACTCTTCCAGAAGGGGTTGAAGACATGGTTCTGCCAGTGGGCTTGGGGAACCCAGAGTGGGATGGAGCCCACTAAATGGCTTGTATGAATATGTGTTGTTGCCAGGAGGGGGTGGGTAGGTGGCTATTATTTTATTTATTTTATTATTTTCTTTTATTATTATTTTTATATATTTTTATATTCGTATAAGCTGCCTTGAGTTTCCATAAGCAAGTAGGTGGGAATATAAAATTTCTTTTAAAAAAGATTGCTGTCATAAAATCAAAAGATGCTGTAGCAAAGTACTACTTTAAGGGTGTGCACACTTATGCAACCATGTTGTTATATGTTTTTCGTTATTTTGCTCCCTAAAAAAGATTAGTTTATTTTTCAATTGAATTGTTCACTTGACAATGTTTAAGGTGGAAAAAATTCGGAAGTCATTTATCTTGGTCTGATTTTTTTTTATATTTCAAAAATTTTAACAAGTGTGTAGACTTTTTATATTCATTGTATGTTCTTTAATTCTATGTAATATGACATTTGTAAGAAGATATTGTATATAAACAAATTTTATGTACAAAAATTATCTATTACAATATAAAAGAAATTAATGATAGCTATAATTGTTGGACAATAGACAGTATTATTTAGCAATTAGAATTAGAAAAACAAAAAGTTTTGTTAAATCCAGGAAACAAAGAAAATGTGAGAAAGAAGCTAAAACTGTCTCTGTCTTTATTCCCTAGGTTATAAGAGGGATGGAAGAGAAAATAGTCAGGCTTTGAAGATTCCGATAAAATCCCATTGTTTCTGTCCAGTGGTCCCAATGGGCCTTTCCTACTCAAAGGGTTGACAGACATTTTCCCATAAGGATCTCAGTTATTTGCAAATTTTTCTTTTTTATAGGGGTTTTTTCTTTTACATTAGCTGTTTAATTATGGAGTATGCAAATTTTCCTAAAAGGAAAACATTTTGAAAGTGCCAACCGGGGGGGGGGCGCCTTTCAACTAGTCACTATCTCTTAGCCCAAAGTGTGGTTTTTGTAAGGAAAATAGGAGGAAGAATAATATTGGGTGCATTTGCACTCTGAGAAACAAATGGCCTTCGTATTTCTAGGTGTACAAAAAACTTTTGATAATGTAGATTGGCAGTTTATGATATCACAAATGGAACAAATGAGATTTGGTGGAAAATTTGTTGAAGCTATAGAGGCAATATATCATAAGCAATCTGCCAAAGTAATGAACCAGGCAAAGATGTTCACTGTCGCCTTTGCTGTTTGTCCTGACTCTTGAAGTATTAAATAGAAATATTAGAGATGATACTGAAATAAAAGGAATGAAAATAAAAAAGAGGAATACAAGTTACAAGCATTTGCAGATGATCTGGTTTTTATATTAGAGGAACCATTAAAAACAGCACCTAAACTAATAGAAAAGTTTGAAGAATATGGACAGATGGCAGGTTTGAAAATAAATAAAGACAAAACTAAGATTTTGGTTCAGAATATGGTGGAAAAACAAAGGAAATAATTAATAGAGAGATTGAATATCCAGATCACAAATAAAGTTAAATATCTAGGAATAAAATTAACAGCAAGATGTGGAACATTCAAAGAAGATAATTATTATAAAGTCAAACAGCAGATTGTGACAATTACCAAGGATTTTATATTTGTTTCAGACAATTCCAATTAAACTAGGGAAAGAGTACTTTGAAGATTTAAACAAAATAATATTGAAGTATATATGGCAGGGAAAAATTGTTACAAGATGCTAGATCAAGAGGTTTTAGTTTACCCAATTGGGAATTATACTATCAGGAGGCAACATTGATGTGGGTGAAAGAATGGATTGTTTTAAGGAATACTAGACTGTTAATATTAGGTGGTCATGATTTATTATCGGGATGACATGCCTTTTTATGGTATAAGGAAAGCAAAACACATGGGTATTTTAGGAGACATTATATTTGTGATGCTTTATTATTAATATGGGAGAAAATAAGGAAACAACATTACATGAAAATACCAGTCTGGTTGTCAACTATAGAGCCATTTGCATATCCAATTGTTTATAGAATGGAACAAACAGTAAGGTATAGTGAATATTAAATGAAGAGGGTGAACTCAAATCTAAGCAAGAACTAGAGAACAAGGAATAGAGATGAATTGGTATTCTTATGTGCAAATACATTCTAGATATGATAAAGATCGTAGGATAGAAGGTTTTTACAATCAGCAACAAACTAGCACTTAGCGCATATTCTCCATCTATTCTCTGCTATTTTAGAGAGAATATAATGACAAGCTGGGCAAAACAGGGCGAGGACAATGCAGCAACTACAAGGTCCTGGCTGTTAGGAGTCTTCAATCAGTGAAGGGCTCAGATGGCCAGGCAGCTTGTGGTAATGGGAACAGGAACAGGAGCAAGGCAGCAGACCTGTGGGGGGCTGCCTTGTGTCTTACAGCTGCCATTTGACTAGTCACATGGTAAAGCAGCCATTTTGGAGGATTCACTTACATGTCTGAGAGCACTTGGGATTGAAGTTGCTGGCACATGGATTAAGGCCATTTAAATGGAACAGGATATATATAAGGTTTATTACATACCTGATGAAGTTATTGTGGTTTCTGAGGAAACTTGAGGTTTTTCATGAAGCTCTGACACTCAATTTGGTTGGTGCTCTCATTATTCCTTGGAATAAAAAGGCAATGGGATGTTGGACCAAATTTTGCCTTGTGGACTCTGTGCACATGGATCTTGCAGAGTGCCATGGTTTACTGAACTACTCCAAGAGATGAAGCGACACCAGAGATGCTTAGAGCACGGATGAAAGAAGACAAAAAATGAAGTTGACTGAGCAACAGAAAGAGCCTATTTAAGACTAAACTTGTGGCCATAAGGGTGGCAAAGTGGACTTACTCCTCTACTCCTAGTGCATCTGCAGATATCTATCCAGTGGCTTTCTTTTTGTTTTCGGTAATCAGGCTCCACATGGTTGAGCAGCTGCAGCAGCTTCTGCAGGACTGCAGTGAGGAACATTTTCAGTAACTGTCAAATAATCAGAATTCACTCTAAGTTTTATTCTGGCTGGGCAGATCCTTGGAAGTGATAGACTTATATCTGAGCTCTATTATTTGGGAAGCGTTTGAGCCAGATGATCCCAAGGAAATAGACAGGGTTCTCCTGGCCCAGACTGAGTAGAGCTGTCCCATCTTTCAGGAGGCTTTAACCAAAAATGTAGGGCATAGTTCCAAAACCCAAGTCCCTCTGTTTGGTTAAGACCTAGGAGATGGAACAGCCCTTTTCTGCCTGGGTTTAGACCAGGTACAATACTGATGCTTGCTGAACACTTTTGGAGGACTCGGGATATGGCGATGCAATTGTGCTATTGATCTTTTATCCGTTTTTGATACCATCAATATTAATATCCTAAATGGACTACAGAGGTTGTGAGTGGGAGGCACCATTTTATGATGGTTCTCCTTTCTGTGACTGCTTTTACAGGTGAAACTCAAAAAATTAGAGTATCATGCAAAAGTTCATTTATTTCAGTAATGCAACTTAAAAGGTGAAACTAATATATGAGATAGACTAATTACATGCAAAGCAAGATAGTTCAAGCCGCGATTTGCCATAATTGTGATGATTATGGCTTACAGCTCATGAAAACCCCAAATCCACAATCTCAGAAAATTAGAATATGACATGCAATCAATAAAACAAGGATTGTACATAGAACAATATCGGAACTCTGAAAAGTATAAGCATGCATATGTACTCAGTACTTGGTTTTTTTTTTTAAATTTATTTATTTTTTAATTACATTTATATGCCGCCCTTCTCCGAAGACTCAGGGTGGCTTACAATTTTTGGAGCACAACCCAATGCGCTCAGCAATAGCCTTCATTCCATTGTATATGCCTGCTTATTACTAAGCGGCATTTTTACAAAGTCAGCTTATTGCCCCCAACAATTTTGGGTCCTCAATTTACCTACCCCGAGAGGATGGAAGGCTGAGTCAACCTTGAGCCTGGTGGGATTCGAGCCTACAGTAATTGTAGACAGCTGGATCTTAAGAGCAGGCATTTAACAGCCTGAGCCACCAAGGACTTCAGGTTTGGGCCCCTTTTGCAGCAATTACTGCCTCAATGTGACATGGCATGGAAGCTATCAGCCTGTGGCACTGCTGAGGTGTTATGGAAGACCAGGATGCCTCAATAGCGGCCTTCAGCTCTTCTGCGTTGTTCTGTCTCATGTCTCTCATCTTTCTCTTGGCAATGCCCCATAGATTCTCTATGGGGTTCAGGTCAGGCGAGTTTGCTGGCCAATCAAGCACAGTAATCCCACGGTCATTGAACCAGGTTTTGGTGCTTTTGACTGTGTGGGCAGGTGCCAAGTCCTGCTGGAAAATGAAGTCAGCATCCCCATAAAGCTCATCTGCGGAAGGAAGCATGAAGTGCTCTAAAATCTCCTGGTAGACGACTGCGTTGACCCTGGACTTAATGAAGCACAGTGGACCAACACCAGCAGATGACATGGCTCCCCAAATCAACACAGACTGTGGAAACTTCACACTGGACTTCAAGCATCTTGCAGTCTGTGCCTCTCCATTCTTCCTCCAGACTCTGGGTCCTTGGTTTCCAAATGAGATGCAAAAGTTGCTCTCATCAGAAAAGAGGACTTTGGACCACTGAGCAACAGACCAGGTCCGTTTTTCTTTAACCCAGGTAGGACGCTTCTGATGACATTTGAAGCCCATGTCCAGGATCCGTCTGTGTGTGGTGGCTCTTGATGCACTGATTCCTGCCTCAGTCCACTCCTTGTGAAAGTCCCCAACACTTTTGAATGGCCTTTTCCTGACAATCCTCTCCAGGCTGTGGTCATCCCTGCTGCTTGTGCACCTTTTTCCTCCACACTTTTCCCTTCCACATAACTTTCTATTAATGGGCTTTGATACAGCACTTTGCGAACATCCAACTTCTTTTGCAATTACCTTTTGAAGCTTTCCCTCCTTATGGAGCGTGTCAATGATGGTTTTCTGCACAACTGTCAGATCAGCAGTCTTTCCCATGATTGTGATTCCTACTGAACCAGACTGAGAGACCATTTAAAGGCTCAGGAACCCTTTGCAGGTGTTATGGCTTAATTAGCTGATTAGAGTGCGACACTGAGCCTCGAATATTGCACCTTTTCACAATATTCTAATTTTCTGAGATTGTGGATTTGGGGTTTTCATGAGCTGTAAGCCATAATCATCACAATTATAGCAAATCACAGCTTGAACTATCTTGCTTTGCATGTAATGACTCTATCTCATATATTAGTTTCTCCTTTTAAGTTGCATTACTGAAATAAATGAACTTTTGCATGATATTCTAATTTTTTGAGTTTCACCTGTAGTTGGTATTGATGGGCAAGGAAAGAGTGAACCCTATGTCCTGCAATGTTGGGTTCCTCAGGACTTTGATCTCTCCCCTTATATATGAAATTGCTGTTTGAGATCATTACAGGGTGTGTCATAACAGTACAGAGTGTGGTATGATCAATACCCTGATGATACTAAGTTAAACATCTCTATCCCTGGCTGGGCAAGTGATAATACCACAGTATATCTAAGTGCCTGGAAGCTACAAGGGTCTGGATAGGGATGAACCAACTTTGGATCAACTCTGGCAAGACACAGTGACTCTGGGTTTTGGTCCTCAGAGTCTGGTTATTTGTCATCTTCGACTCTGGCAGGGTTGCCCTCTCCAAGATCAAAGTGGCATGCAAAGTGGGGATTCTTCTGGATTCTCAGCTTCTGCTTAATGAGCAGTTAGCAGCTTTAGTCACTTTAATCCATTTGAATTACTGCATTGCGTTTTACAAAGGGTTGAAGATCACTCAGAAGTTACAAGTGATCCAGAATACAGCAGCATGCACAGAATTGGATCTTCACTGGTTTGCCCATGTTGCACTTCTGTTGTGTGAGTTACATTGACTCCCATTTTTCTTCTGGGTGAATGGATGGGATGGAGAGGAAATTCTTCAGCAGGAACTAAAATCCTGAAGCCCCTTAAAAGTTTCCCTTCCCCTCTCGGCACAGAGAACAAATCCTTTATGGATTTACATTTTATGACAGTTGGAAGTGATTTATGTGCCATAAAGCACCCTTTCCCAGACTGTTTTAACTTTGAATGATCAAATGACCCACTGATATTCAAGGGCTACCTGTATTCTTGTTAAGTATCATGGGATTTTTAAAAATAAATTATGTATCTGTCTACACATGTAAAATTCAGAGATGACCTTTAGCAGTTCACATGAAACCAATAAGATTACAGAAATTTGGATTACCACATTCAGGTTTTTGTATCTATTGTTTCTGTCTAGATTTTTTGTGGGTCCAGATTCCTTAGTCTTAATCTAAGCAGCTGTGGCTGAATCTATCTGATGAAGCTTGCTCAGTTACACAAAATCTTCAGTTATGCTCTCCCTACAAAAAAGAAAAGGTTTTATTTAGACATTCAGACAATGCAATAGTAGCAAATATCTATTATTATTATTATTTATGGGATTTATATGCCGCCCTATCTCCCAAAGGACTCAGGGAGGCTTACAATAGTAAAAAACATACAGTACAAAATTTAAAATTTTAAAAAATATTAAACAAAATCCCAAAAAACATCAATTAAAACCAGCAACAACCAATATACACTAATAAAACCAATATAACCACCCCCCCCCCCAGTCCAGGTCAGCCTGTTGAAAAAGCCAAGTCTTCAGGTCGCGATGGAAGGATCGAAGGTCAGGGGCCAATCGCAGTCCAAGGGCAGCTGATTCCACAAGGTGGGCGCTCCCACAGAGAAGGCTCTCCCCCTGGGGATCGCCAGCTGACACTGTCTGGCCGACGGCACCCCTGTGGGAGCGCACGGGACGCTGGGCAGCCGTTACTGGCATTAGATGTTCCCGTAAATACCCCGGCCCTAAGCCATGTAGGGCTTTATACGTGATTACCAGCACCTTGAATCTCACACAGAGGGCAACCGGCAACCAATGCAGTTCACGCAGTATCGGGATACTCCCATCACAACCCGTGCAGCCGCATTCTGCACCAGTTGAAGCCTCCGAGTGGTCCGCAAGGGTAGCCCCATATAGAGAGCACTGAAGTAGTCTACATGGGAGGTAACGAGTGCACAAGTGACCGTGCGTAAGGCATCTCGGTCCAGGTAGGGGCGCAACTGGCGCACCAGGCAAACCTGGGCAAATGTCCCCCTGGGCACGGCTCCCACCTGATCCTGCAAACTGAGCCGTGCATCCAGGAGGACACCCAAGTTGCGCACCCTATCTACGGGGGGTAACACCTCTCCCCCCATAACTAAAGAAGGAATATCCTGGATAACCCGAGATGCCGGTACGTACAGCCACTCGGTCTTGGCCGGGTTAAGTCGAAGCCTGTTCTGCCCCATCCAGATCTGTACCGCTTCCAGGCATCGGGACATCACGTCGAGGGCATTGCTGGGTTGGTTTGGGGTGGAGATAAAAAGCTGGGTATCATCAACATACTGATAGTACCTCACCCCAAAACCATGGATGATCTCACCTAGCGGTTTCATATAGATGTTGAACAGGAGGGGAGAAAGGACCGATCCCTGGGGCACCGCACAAAGGAGGGGCCTTGGGGTCAATCTCTGCCCCCCTGCCAACACTGACTGCGAACGACCTGAGAGGTAGGAGGAGAACCACCGTAAAACAGTGCCTCCCACTCCCAACCCCTTGAAGCGTCGCAATAAGATAACATGGTCGATGGTATCTATAGCTTGGGTGTAGCAGAAAGGTGAACCTGGTTCATTCTCTGAGCTTGTGGTTTGGTTTCCAAACATTTTGTTACCAGGCTAGGTAACATCTTCAAAGGAGTTTAGGGGAAGTCAATGTTCTTCTGTTTATAAGGTGTGGGTGTATCAAAAGATGGGTTACAGATGGGTTAGCTGTGAGTCATTAGTGAATCTTGTGATGGGTCTGGTGATAAGGAGATATCAGGTCAGGATCATTGGGAGATGAATTGCTGCTGGGGAGGGTTGCGCAAGGGTTGGTGCTGTCTCTGGTTGCTGTGGGTTGATTTGGATTCTGAGGGGTTCGTAGGCTGGTTGTAGATCAATGTGTCTGTTGATGGAATTGCTTGTGGTGTGCCAGGCTTCTATAAACTCACAAGAGTGGTGGGTGGTAGTATAGCTGATGATTTTTGTGTTGGTCCAATTAAACTGGTGCTGTTTGGTGTCAGTGTGGGTAGAGGTTAAGGATTTGGGATTGTGGAGTTTGATTGCCAGCTGGTGTTTGTAGATCCTGATTACATTGTTACAGAAGGATGAAAGAAACAATGTAATCTACAAAATTAACTGTAACCATTGTAACCAATTTTATGTGGGACAAACATGTCAATTAAAAACCAGAATCAGCTGACCCATCAGAAGACCCTCACTTGACATACCCACACCTGAAGGCCTTATAAACAGAAGAACACTAACAATGACATCACCTAAACTCCTCTGAAGATGTTACTAGCCTTGTAACGAAACATTTGGAAACTAACCCACAAGCTTGGAGAACTAACCTTCACTCTCACATTCTAGATATTCTAGAAACAAATATTAGATCATTCTACTGTGACATTCTTTCATTTACGAACAATATTAAAGCTGCCAGTTTTCTGGACTTTATTTCATCACAAGCAATGAATAAATTTTGCACAAATAAAACATTCTAAGTAAGCTTTGACATTCTGGATAAATTAATACTGTATATTAATTCTGAAACAAATTAAATTTCTTTAAGAGTGATATTATACATATCTACTAATTATTTCCTTCTTTGCAAAATATAGCTTATTAAAAAATAATTTAATTTTTAATGGCATGCATGTTTAGATTATACAGACAATAGCAAAGGTTTGCTTGTAGTTGTCCTATAAATTCTGAGCTAAGCAATTTGTTCTAAGTCAGGGACAACAACTCACTTTTCAACAAGCCAGCAAAAATCTTGTTAGCAACGTTCACTGAACAAGGCCATTTCTTTTTCCTGGACAATCTGTATAGCTTTTTGAAAAGGTAGAATTATATGTTGAGACTGGCAATTTGAAGAAGTAAACTACCACCTTTCCCATCTTTAACCCACAATTCAATGGCTGCAGCAGGGCAGGTATGAAGTCCTTCCTAATGATGGTACAATTCTCATGTAATAACTGCAACCAGGACCACTAGAAGTGCTGTTGCTAAGTGGAGCACCATATGATGTTTTGCCTAATGACCACTTTGCTGAGTAGTAGACATTTTAGTCCCAATTAAAACCATTGAGGACTATGTGTATTGAATTTAATAACTGCTAATAACACTTTTAACAATAGAATAACTGTTCTTAAAACATAATATTTCAACTGTAGTACTAAACAAACTATGTAACATATTTAGCATGGTTTTTTTATTTTTACCAAAGCTATGCAACTAAAGTTTCTAGAATGCAAATTGTTAGCAAATAAGTAAAATAACAATAAACATAGATATAAATATACAATCTACTTCAGCTGATATTCTGGCCTCAGAAAATCCTTTAAGCCATCATATATGGTGCATACTATTCTACAGAAATAGTTCTTTCAGTTTACTAATTTCATCTTTGGCCAGATATTCCATTTATAATAATATAGAGTACAAATACTTAATATATTTCAAATATAAATATTTATGTAATATACCTTTGCATGGAGTGAGAGATTATGGCATAAATCTTTTATTTCCTATTAAAGAATCTACAAGAAAATAAAACAAAGTTGAAGGTCAATATTTTATAATAAATATTTTTTTAAAAAAATTATTTATTCAATGTTTCAACAATTAAAAACAAATTTCCACATTTTGCAATGATATTGTAACAGTGTTTACCTTGATTAATAACATCCATAAGTACTTTATCTATAAGTATATGAAATTCTTCCTTATTCTAAACGTTTTTATATATATATATATATACATATATATATGTATATATATATACATATATACATATCAGTTGCACATAAGCTATATTACTTCATAGTTTCTTATTCATTTTCAGTTGGCATCTTTACGTCTTTTCCTTAGCCATTTGAACCATACATCCCATATCCTGAAATATTCTTCTTCTTCCTTGTTTTTTAGTAACATCGTTAATCTAATCATCTCAGTGCATTCATATATCTTGTTGATTATTGCTATTTCTGAGGGAGTCATAGCCTGTTTCCAGTTTTGGGTGAAGGAAATTCTAGCAGCAGTTATAATATGGAGTATTAGATATTGATATTTTTTATTTAAGCTAGGTTCTAACATGCCTAACAGAAAGGTTTCTGGTTTAAATTGATCTTTTGTTTCGTTAACTCCTTTAACCAGGATTTAATTTTGAGCCACCAGTACCTCCGTGCTTGAGGCCAAGTCCACCATATGTGAAAATACATTTCCTGGCTATGACTGCATCAGCAGCATTTAGCTATCATGTTGGGAAACATACTGGCTAGTCTTGCTGGGGGGAGGTGCCAATTCTTTCTGGTTTGTATTTGGGGCATATATTGTTACCAACTGGTCTATAGTTATCTCAAAAAGTAGCATCCTTCCATCCTCATCATTGTAAATTTGCCTTGGGTTTAGCCAATCTTTTATATATACCACAACACCTCTCTTCTTTTTATTTGTCAGGGCCAGATGTAATTTAGCTAATTTGGGAAATTCTAAGACATTTCCATGTTGTTTTGAAATGTGGACTTCTTGCAAACATATGATATCTACATTTTGTTTTTGGAGCTTTGCAAATACCTGTTTCCTCTTAGTTGATGTGTTTAATCCATTTATATTGACTGATAATAGGGTAGCCCCTCCATCCATTTTACTGTTTGTATGTAACAACTCGTTTCTTTTCTTGTTCTAAGTTCTCTACACAGCCTGTTGTTTTCTTCCTCCTCTCAACTCTTCTGTTCTCATTCCTTCTCCTTTTCCTTGGACGTTAGCTCCTCTTGACTTCTACTCTCCATTTCCTCCTTACTTTCTTGTTCCTCCTCCATTCCCAAGTAGCGCTCGTTAAACTCATACGCCTTGTCCAATGTATTGATTTTAAATTTCTTTTCCTGCCAGGATATTAAAATTCCTTCAGGGGTGAGCCACCTGAATGGGATCCTGTTTTTAATCAATTGAGATGACAGAAATTGGTAGTTCCTCCTCTGCTCTCTGACCCTCCTGGGTATTTGCTTCAGAGTCACCACCTCACTACCTTTATATATTAATGGCTCATCCCTCATCCTTCCATATAGCAGGTCTCTGGCTGTTTTCTTTGCAAAGCATACATGGATCTCTCTTGGAAGTTTATGCCTATGCGCATAATGCGTGTTTACTCTGTACACCTCATCTATATCATTCCAGACCTCTTGCTTGTCTTTCTGGAGGGCATCCACTATCAATCTGTCATGAGCGTACATAGATCTTATTTTCTATCCTCAATGACATTCTGGAATCTGAGAAAAAAAGCCGCTTTTTCTAGTTCTAAATGAACCACTGCCTCTTGGAGTTCATTGTACAATACTTTCCAGTTGTGTTCAGTCTCTGCTTACTTCTTTTCCACACTATCAGTTCTGAGTTCCATGATAGCCAACAGCATTTAAGGAACTGATAACTGAGATTTCACAATGTGTGTATAAAATAATAGTTTAGGAGCATCTAACAAAATTGCAATAATTCTTTTGTATAATTCCTTTTTCTCAGGGAAAATCAGTGATAGATTTTTTTAAGCCTGTGGATTTTATTTTTCCTATATAACTGCTACGTCAGGCATTATTTTTCTAATACAAGTCAGGCAAGCCAGCTGAATGACTATGGGTGAATCTGTCTCAGCCCAGCCCACCTCAAAGGGGTTGAAGGAGTATGTTCACTGCCTTGAATTACTTATAAAGTAAAAAAGATGAGATAACATTTTTAATAATAGTACCCAAAGGTGGGATTTTAAAAAAAAACTGATAATAACAATGCCCAAATTGGCTACCCTAGAAATGTTCCGATCAACTTTCAAAAATGTGTTTAGGTTACCATAAACGTCAACTACACGTGTTTAATCACGCACAAAGCAGGAAGGGGATCCTTACCAGCGAGCGTGACATCAGGAAATGCTTTGACACTTCCTGTAAAGAAAAAACGCGAAAGCCCAGTCAGGCAGTCACGTGGATTGAAGGTTGATACACGGAGAGGGGGGAATTTCCATGGCAGCGCGCGACTATTTACAGTCAGTTACTGTTAGAGGCAGCGTCACTAATCCCTTAAGAGTACAGAAGGACCATATACCAGAAAAAGACTCTTTTTACCTATTGTAACGTTAATTCATGATTCATGACCTCAACCAATATTACCGTCACCTTTCCTCTTCACCTTTACCGGCAAACTCTCCAGTTTCCTCCGCCTCGGTGACGCTCCCTCCTCCCGACAGCCTTCTGGCCGCCTGAAAGGAAAGCCCCGCCTCGAAGGCCGTTGCGCATGCGCTATAGGGCGAGTCCTCCTAAGGTTAGGACTTTTTAACCGTTGCCATCGCGCTTCGGCTGTTTTTGAGCTGTAGCTGTCATGCCGAAGCTGAGCAAGGAAGCGAAGCAGCGACTGCAGCACCTCTTCAAAGGTGGCCAGCTGGCCATCCGTTGGGGCTTCATCCCTGTGGTACTTTATTTAGGTCAGTGCGGAGGGGGAGAGTCGGTCTTAAAGCGACGCCCTGCCAAAAATGACAAGGACTTCCGTTACCCTCCTGAGCCACCTCTGTAGAGTCCGTGGCGGCTCAGGTGGGCCTCTGTAATCGTTTCTTGCAACACAAGGAATGGGGAGTTGAAGTCAAAAGGAGCCTTTTCCCCGGTGGTGATTGTTGCTCCCTTCGAATTAAATTTGCAAGATAGGTGGTCCAATCGGTTTCCTTCTAGGCAGCACCCGTTGACAGAGGCTTTTTAAAAGAAGAACGGCAACTTTGGGGTATGAAAGAATAGAAACTAAATGGTAACAAGTTCAGTTTACTCTCTCTTTGAAATGTAATGGAAAAATCTTAAAGACAAGCCAAATAATTAACAGAATTAGTGCCCAGCAAAAAACCAGTTCTGATGCTTACACTTTATAGGATGTTTCTCTCTAAAAAGAAAATAGATCAAAGAATGGAAGAATTTACAGCACATCTCTGAAGTATTGTCTATTGCCAGTAAATAATAGTTTGAGGTAGTATTCTGCCTTAAATCAAATGTGCCATCCCAAGATCCTGTTACTGTAGAATAGGTACTTGTGGAATAGATACCTTATTTGAGATTGATACAGAAAGGGTGTTCTCTTTTGTATATCTCTCCCAATGGCACTTTTTGGATAGTCTTGAATTATTTTATTTTTACCATATTTGTTTTACTATATATTGAATGTCTATTGATCAAAATTGCAGTGAAATATGCAACCAGTTTATTCATAAGATTTGTGTCCATGTATCCATATATATGCCACATATACATAAAATAACATTTTCTACAAAGGTTTTCATCTTGTTTAAGATCAAGGCTGTTGAGAAAGATGGCACATGGAGATAATTATTTTCATATACAGCTCTGCCCGTAATCTTTCAAGGAGTTGCTCAATGGTGGAATGGAGTACAATTATGAAAAACAGCTAATGGATAAACTAAAGTATGTCTTACAGATATTCTGCAAGAAAAAAATCATACAAATGAAGTTTTGCATATTTTTAAACTACACAGTTTAATTCAGAGTTTGAGCTTATTTTCTGGAAAAATAACTGAAAGATACAGTGGCCTCCTTTGGATCGTAATTTCTATTATTTGTTGGAATATTTTTTCACAAGCTGTGACTGGGTTTACATAGTATGCTAAACTATACCATGATGTAGTTTTGTGAAACAATAGAGCATTCAGTAAACTGTGGTCTAGTGTATGAATAAATTCAGCCTAACAATATATCTGAATGAAAGCTTGCAAAAGTATGAATGAGAAAGGAATGGAAGATGGATGACAAATGAATGATGATAAACAATCCAAAGAGTTGATTTTTCCTGCTGTTGCCCATATTTGAAACATAAGTGTGCATATGGAGTATACTATAATGGAATTGTATTATCAATTTGTGTCCTCATTCACTGATTCACCCAGATAATAATTATTGAAAAATCAAAGCTTATCTGTGCAAAATGTTTGAAAATGGTTATAGAACACTACCACTTGCTGTTCTAACTTAATATTGCTTCCAGTTCTAGCTATAATCCATTCTTGTTATGTGTGGTAGTTATGTTCTATGAAATAAGAAATAGAGAACTGACGGTATGAATGCTGAAACAGCTTTGCCTAGTTTGACCTTACCTGGGAGCATGCACACTAGGTGAATCAGATTTTTTACCACTCTGAGCATGTTTGTAAATGACTGTGAAAGCATTTCAAGTATTGATTTATAATAATTAATCATAATGAGGATCGCCTATAGTGTATCTATTAGTAAGCGATTTTCTGAGATGACATATCCTATAGTCTTTTTTCCCTAATAAATAAACATTCCATTTTTAATAGGAAAACTGAAATCCTAATTTATATTTAGTATTTTACATGTAAATTAAGCTTATATCTGCTTCTGTGAGATAAGTGGATAATAGTGGGAATCATGAGGGAGAGAAGATTAAAGCAAAAAGCAGAGTGAATGAGTATTTGCTCCTAAAAGATTACAAAGGTAATTGTATATTTGTATAATAAATTTATGATTCATATTTAAACAATAGGTATATTCTGAGTAGCAGTTTTACAGTATACATTAAAACTACTAGTTATTGAACCTGGATACAGAATTATATTTAGATGAATTTTTACTAAAATATTCCTTTCATTCTCATTTTCATGTGACTTTTTGTTATTAATTGTTCATGAAAAACTTTTAATACTGGTTTGAGAAAAAGATAATCTGTTTTAGTATATTGCTAGAATATTCAAAGTTTTCAAATGAGAGGATAAAGCAAGCAAATTTAATAAATATTTTTATTTTGTTGGCGGTACATGTTTTTTGCAATCTCACTAAGCAAATAGCTTAACTTGCTAGTACTTAAGACAGCTCTTTTCTGCTTCTGCTCAACAGCAAATAAAATCCTATTTATTAGCAAAAATAGAATCTGTTCATGGTTATAGATATAATGACAAGAGGTCTTTTAATATTCTTCATTCCCACATACATATGTATTGTTAAGCATATAATAGGAGGATTCATACAACAAGTAAGCCACAATATTTGAGTTTGGTCACTTGTTAAACACAGTATGTGAACCTAATCTGTGGAATATGGGAAAGGTACAAGACAGCGATGCATTCAATATAATTCGTGGTTAATTAATTAACCAACAAATATATTTTATATTATGTAAAGAAGGCCATTAACATTTTCATAAAGTTCACAATTTTTTTATTGTAAATAGGTTTTAAGAGAGGTGCAGATCCTGGAATGCCTGAGCCAACTCTTTTGAGGTATGTGATTATTTTTAAACGCCCTGCAAAGTACTGTAGGCTGCAACGTATATTACCCGTGGATTGTTTTATGAAGTTCTGTTATGTTCTGTTAATGTAGAATTGTATAAAGTTTTATTAACTTCACATTACGTAAAATTTTGCGTTGGCACCTACCTTAGGAACGAGCATGCCCCTGAAATCTCAGGGACTCCCATCCGGATGACATTATGGAGAGCATTAAAGCCCTTTTGCCAGGCTCTGGTTAGGGTAACTGAAGCCCCTTACCCATTATGTGATAAGTCTTTCTGTGTTGCTGGCCAGATTAACAATCTTGTTCATTTATAGAATAGTTTTATTTTGTCTTTTTACTAGCTGTCTTATACTAAAGCCACTCAGAACCAGTTTGGAATCAGTAACATCTACATTGGATAAATAAAATAAAAATAAATAAACTTAAAACTCTATACTCCTGAATAGACATAAGACAAATAATCTGCAACTATTAGTTAACTTTACTGGTAAAAACTTTGCTAATTAAAAATTACTGGAAAAAATATTAATATAAAACATATGCTTGTGATTACTAATCCTATATGATTTATTTTAATTGCTAGATTATAGAATTTCATGAAAAGTATTTGATAACACTGCTTCTATATTTATGATAGAAAGCATTACATTGTAAAGCTACTGATGTGAGCTACATTGTCATCAGTACATAAAAGAATTTTCACCTTTGGAATTATGAAAGTTATCTAAAGTCTCACTAAAGTCATTAAAACTTTTTATCAATTTTATTATAAAAATAATTTGCAATTTAGTACAGCCTATGGTCTAATTAATGTTTAAAACTACTATAATTAAGTTACATTTTATTTCATTTATCTATTTCAAATAAATCTTCACGTGGTAGTCTATTCAATTTTATATTTTGTCATATGTCTATGATATTTTAAATATGCTGCATATAATCTGTTAAATTTGAAGTGACTGTTCCTGTGGAATATTAATCTTACCTCAAATTTAAATAATTTAAAATGATTTAACAGACATGTAGGTTTTTTTCTCTAAATTATCAATGATCAAATTGAGTCCTTAAAAAGCTTCATTTAAATTAATATTAACTTGCTCATAATTGTGTAAATTGAGTTTATATTTAAATTGTGTATAGAAGCATGAATTCAGCATATTTAAAGTATATCTGGCGTTTGGTTTAAAAAATAAAGGTTATCACACATTTGTTTTTTCTTCTGTTTAATTATGTCTAATTCTTCAAGGTTACCAAGACAAATCTCTGCAGTTTTCTTGTTGAGGTTCTTCAGAAGTGGTTCCTAGAGTTGAGAGAAAGTGATTTCCTTACAGAAACTTATACAATGTCAACATTCATCCAGTCAATTAAAGTGTAGATCAAAAAGTAAAAAAAAAGTTTAAAAGGTGCAGTTAAAAACAAGGCATGTTTAAATAAACAAACAGCTGAGAGGAAAAGATGAAAGACCCAACCCTCCAATCGCTCCTACCTTGAATTGCAATCTTCAAGATCTCTCTTCTCAAAGATCATCCAAGGGTTGTATTGGGTCATTCCTAATCGCTCCCATTCAAATCTGGGGGCCAAACATCCAGCTTTGGCAGCATAATCAAGTGTTTGTCAACAGAAAAAAAGAGATTGCCTGCTTCTTAGCACATAATCTTGGAGACGCCTACATGCTTTATTATGCTCGCTGTCTTAGAGTAATAAAGGTTTGATAATGTATATTCCCATCATTTTGAAACAAAATGAATTCATTGGAAGTTATTTAGAAATCACATTATGCTACAGTGATTAAGTTGCTGGACGTGGTATTTACATATTGTAGCTGTCTCAATCTCACTGATAGATTTTATTCTTTTTTTCCCTTCTAGTCTACTTTGGGGTTGAAGGAATTAATCAATGTATTTTAAGAGTATGCTTTTGAAGATGGATACATTCCGGAGACTAGAAGGCCACTTACGCAATTTTACTGTCCAGCTGTTTTATCTGATAACATGTAAATAATTACATTATTTGTGTAATGTATTTATCACATTGCTATTGGAATAAATATTTAGATTTTAAAAATTATATTGAGGCAATCTAGTGGATTTTTTTTCAGAATATAGCATGCTGTGTCTCTTATCTGTTTCAAGATGGATGGGTTTATTTATTTAATCAACTGTCAAAATCACTGATGAATTTGATTGAATCTTGCCTTTATATTAATTAGAATCTGAAGTGTTAATTTTTTTTTCAACATGAGTTGAGAGCAAGATCTTATTTTTAATACCTGAAGGAAAATAATGCAATATATTATACTTTATATCTGTGCTTCCAAAACTTGGGTAAATTACCCAAAATTGGATTAAATGGTTTTTTCTTTAGGTAATACAGAAACTAATTACCCAGTCACAACAGGGACATTTAAATTGACTTAAAGTATTTTATCTATATTAAGTAAAAAGAAATTTCTGATAAGCATTACTTGGCAATAAAGGGAAAAGTTTGGGAAGTTCTACTTTAAGCTAATATAATTGATTTCAGTAATGTTAACAAATCCACTGAACTCATTTGAGAATTCTAACATAATCCTTGGCAAAATTATTAACTGTCTAAAGAAATTTTTGATTTTCTGGAATATTGGAAGTTGTGGCATAAGTTGTGGCATAAGTCTAAATAATTAAATTGCAAGAAATGTTATTTATTTTCTGATCTTTCCACCTGTGTAGCATTAGTGCAGGCCAGGCTCAAACAATTTAATAAAGAGAGGCCAACCTGATAAATAAAAATGTTAGGTCATGAAGAAATATTTGGCACGTTAATCTCTACATTTGGTGCCTAGTGAGGATGCAGTAACACTGAAGTTGACAGCAGACAAGAGGCTCAAAGGTCTTTAAACCAGAAACTATTGCTCCATGGCTAAAGTCACTTGCAGATTGTATAAAATTGGATAGGATAGCTGTTATCCAAGGGATAGAAATTTTTGTACTGAATGTGGAGAGCTTGTAGAAATTGGCTAAAAATAACAAAAGTTTAAGCCAGATAGTGGATAGTTTATGAGCCAAAAATTTAATGTGGCTGCAAGAAAGGGTAATTTTATTCTGCATTAACAGAAATATAATTGTTGGCTGCAAGAAGTAATGATTCCACTTTATTTTATATTGGACAGATTATGTTCGGTACTGAGCACTACAACCCGAGGCAGATTCAATATTGGAACATGTTCTGTAAATGGTAATGGAACAGGGGACTAGAAATTAAAATTATGAAAAAAGATAAGAAAAGATGGTAGGATGATGGGATATAATAGAAGTCTTTAAATATCTGAAAGGATGTCACATAGGAAAAGGTCAGGACTAGTTTTTTCCCTTCTAAAATATGGGATAATGGATTTAAATTATAGGAAGGTAGATTTTGATAGAATAAAATTATAAATTTTTTTTAGAATTTTAGAAAAAATTATAGAATAAAATTATAATAAAATTATAGGAAGGTAGATTTTGATAGATAAAAAAGTGCTGTTTCAAAGTGGAAACAACCAAGACAGATCATTTGTTGCTTTCAATCAACTCTGTCGTTCTATGAAATATCTATTTAAATAGTTCCAGGGTGGTTGAATGAAAACAGGTTTGGCAAAAAATGATTTATCCTAGATAGTTGGTGACTACAAGGCTTCCCTTTGAATGTCACTTTTGGAATGACAGTGTCGCATAAAGGACTTAATATTTAGAATTTCAAGGTAGAAATGGTGTAAGTCTGCAATATAATTGCCATGCATGGAGATAAAGTTTGCTTCCATTATAAACTCGCAGGATTTTTTTCTTTTAAAAAATATTTTAATATATTAAATTGATTCATAAAAATATAATTATACATTATTTAGTAAAGTTAAATTAAGTTGAAGTCAAATTATTAAAATATGTAATAAATATATTAAATACCATAAATAAGTTATTTCTATCATAAATAAGTATACATCTAAAAAATAAATTCTCTTAGGAGAACAACCATGACATCTGTTTCAGATGTGGATATGTGATATGCCTGATTTCAAGCATTCAGGCATTACAATTAACTCGTTATAGAAGGCGAATAACTCTTGAAGTGGTCTCCATAAATAAAGTAAAAGCTTGAAGAATAAAGTGCTTGGTCACTATCATATTCCAAGCTCTCTGTTCTCTTAACTTTGCAGCAAGAGTTTTCTGAGTGTCAGGAGGTGGTGTGCTCACAGTCTCAGGATTGTTCATCTGTTAAAGGGAGGGAAGAAGAAACAACATGTTTATTTTTTTGTGTGCAAGAATGTTTTACACATTTAATCTATATATTACACTTATTACAAGCAAGAACTTTCATTTTGGTATTTGGTAATTATATTTTATCTACATTATGTTAATTGAGGTATTCTCACTATATTCTTTAATTTAAAAAAAGCCAATTAATGCCCCAATGCGGTTAGGACACCAGGCTAGAAAGGGGTGATTGTGAGTTCAAGTCCCGCCTTAGCCTAAAAGCCAGCTGGATAGGACACTCACTCCTAGCCCAACCCACTTTGGGCCACTCACTCTCAGCCCAACCCACATCACAGGGTATTGTGGGGAAAATAGGAAGAACAAGATTGAATATGTTCACTGCCTAGTCTTATTTGTAAAAATAATAAAGAATATAAATAAATAATAAATTAATTTGTATTGTAACGAATGTAGCAGTTATGCCCATTGTCATGATTAGGCCAGCATTTCTGTGGCAGCCATATTGAGAGTGATAAATATCTTTAATCCAAATTTGCCCATTAGAGATTTAGTTAATTATTATAGCAACTAGACAAAGCAGAGGTTAATGGATTTAAGAAACCATTAATTAAAAATTTCCATAACTTTCTGTATTCTGATAACATGCATGTTGATCAAAGTGATTATATATATCCGAGAACTTAAGATTTGTATATTAGATAATAACGTTTCAATTCCAGGCATTAACAATGAACTGAAGATATGTGGCTCTGCTGGTTCTGCCAAGCATTTATATTTTTCAATATCAATATCCTAACAGATCACCAGTTGAGGTGAGACACAGATGCACTATTTATGATTACTAAGGAGCTCCTGTAGTACTTATTGATGCCATCAGAATGTTGAGGATTGAATTTCAATAAATCACTTTAATAAATAAACCAATAAAAATACAGTAATTAATATTATATAGCAGAACAAGTGTGCAAGATCAAATGTAAATACTGCTTACCATTGACTTCAAGGTTTCTGCCAGGTGCTGTGCACCTGTTGATATAGAAACACTTCTTTGTGTAGTTTCTTCTATATATTCCAAGAATGTTCTGAATGCATAGAGGCCACTTGAAAGTTTTCTTAGACAACTTTCCTAAATAAATGAAAAGAAAAGTTATTGTTGTTTCCAATAGATCACTAAATATTGTATAGTACATTCAATTATTTTTGTTTCCCTGTTATTCTGCTGGTTACTGGATGAGGCAGTTGTTTAAAGTATTTATGAGAGGTTTGCTCTGCTTATGTACAAAATGTTTAAAAAGATATTTAAAAAAAACAAACCTTTCCAGTGTATATTGATATTCTACTTGCCTTTTGGAATCCAGGCTGGTAGCATCCATCTTCTTTAATTATCCTTGGAAGGTTGAGATTATTTTGTGCCATAATTTCCATTGTACCTTTACATGCATTTTGCTCTGTGCACAGCTGGTAAAACATAAAGATATAATTGATTGAAGGTGATCCACTATAATTTTATATGGCTTTCTGACTCTTTCAATCAGTCTGTATTAATCTTCTCAAATCAAACTGTTTTGGAACTATAGTTACTAGAATCCTTAGCCATGGTAACTAGGAAACGTAAGAATGATAAACCTTGCATATCTGGAGGTCTGATGGTGCATCTAGTAAAGTAATATGTAATGTTACATTTCACAATGTTTAACAGCAGGCAGAAATCTGGAACATTCTACCTACATTGCTTACCAGCAGTAAGGTTTAAAATTTGAAATGGTTTGCCATGTGTATTGCTAATGGTTGTGCTAAGTTTTACACTAATTTAAACTTCACATAACTGGTTATTTAAGAATTTTAATTAATGTGCTTCTTAGTTTTCTTTCTCCTTTTTTCTTACAGGCCATGCAAATATGTTTTGCAATGGGGAAAAAACCTTAGAGATTATGTGCTGTTGCAAATAAATAGCCAGCACCGATTGTGGGAGGAGATGAAAAATCCAATCACCCCCATCACTTGTTTTGAAATTTAATTCTTATTGAAAACGCTTCTACTATTTTGTCCATACTACAAATGTTAAAAGCTTGAAATACTAATGATATGTTCAGAAAAATATCAAGCTACTTCTTGTAGAGCTGGAACAGCTGTTTTGTGCTCAAAATGGGGCATTTCTGGCTGGAACCATTCCAGATTAGAAATACGTTGCAGGACACTAGAAAAAAAGAGTACAATGGATGTACAAATCCTCACCTACACAATGATAATCTGCATCACAAATATCTGTGTAGGCTATATTGTCTACAAATTGTAATTTTCCATTCAATAGGAATGTTATATCTATAGCAGTGTGATGGGTCTCTTCCTTTTCAGAAATACATGGAAATAATTTCAATTTACTGGAACTATTGCAGTATACAGTCAATTGTCCAAAATATATTTTCTCTGAGCCACTGAAATCCTGACTGAAAAAGACTAAAATAGTCTATAAGGAATTTGCTTAATCCACAAGCAAATACTACCCAAATAAAGAATAAGGGTCTGATACACTGAGCAATTTAGAAGTGCTATGAAAAACAACCATGCCTTTAAAAATGAAAGTGAAAACATATTTGCTTGACAATGAACAATGCAGAAGGTAACTTCCTCTTGAATTCCTCTCCCATAAAATTCCCAGAATTGTCTTAGCATACTTGAAGTTAAAACTAATATTTATTCAATTTTATTTTTAATTAGGAAAAAAGGATACAACCCTTTCTTATATAGACAAACAGGACAATCTTGTAATGAATGCACTGCTGTATATCTAACAATCCAGCAAATGAAAAAGACTGCATAATTTTTGCTTCCAGAAAGTATTTTGAGTAATTTGAAAAAACTAACCAAACTTGTTTATATCATAATGGCTCAGATCCATACAGAAGTTCACTTCTAAGGAAGTGATCCATGAAATCTTATTCAATAATTAGCTGATTTCTGTTTAAATAACCACACAATTAGCAAATGTTTTAACCAGTTACTGCTATTAGATAATAATATTTGTATGTTCCCAAACAGCATATTAAAGCGATCCTTTGATGGAACCATAAAACAATATGCAAACTATCAAGTTCATACAAGAGAGAGGACTGGCGGTGTCTATGCTCGAGTAGGTTATTGTATCCTACTCAAGGTTTTGCCTTTCTTTTTCTTCCTTTAACAAATGCTGTCCTAGGTAATTCACCAGCTTCTTTGGCAAAGATCGGACTCTAATTGGCAAGCCATATGAGTACAAATCCCATGCCGCGCACCAGGCAAGCTTCATACTGCAAGGCTCAAAGTCATCTAAGCACGGGAATCAAAACGACTCCCGGCCTTTTCAAGAAAAGGTGCAAACAGAAACCCGCTCCGAGAAACAGAGCATCCACCTAAGTCGAGGCAGATCTTCCCTTGATAAAAGCCACAAGAGCTCAGATCAGAAGAAGGGCCACACTCCTTTTTCGGTTCCTTACAAAGACCAACCTTCAGCCTTCCTTAGCCTGCGCCCGAACTCACCTCTTGATTCCACGTAGCCGCAGTACCTTGCAGCCAAAGAGCCAACTCGGTCGGAATGTTCAGCTGGACGCGCCCGGCTGCCGAAGTTCTGGAGGAGGGGTCCTCGCCAAATTCCTCTTCTCCGGAGGAATCTCCGATAGGGAAAGCGTGGGCTCCAAAGAGCAGCAGGAGGGCAGCAGCGGCCCAAGAACAGCCTGATGAAAGAGACAGAAAAGAGGAAATGGAGTGAGCAGGTCTTTTTCGGTCAAGTTATAGACGCTCCCTTGCCAATTCGTTTTAAACTTACATCCCGATAGTGCAAGCATAATAATCTTTAGAATTTAGATCTTTTTTTCTTTTTCTTTTTGAAATATGCAAGAAGCTTTGTAGTCTGCGTGGCTGAAGTACTGAATGAGTGGTGCCACATTTCGAATCTACTGTATTTATTGAAAGGCTCTGGGAAAATCCATGGTTAGTTAACGTAGAGCAGTGTTTTTTTTTTAAATTTTTTATACTACATCGCAGAGGAAGGAAACAGGAATACAGCAAAAGCTCGTAAATCGGAATTCTTGGCTTAATTTATGAGACAATTAAAAAAAACCTCATGGATATCCATTGTTTTTTTTTTTATTCTGAAGAAAGACCAAGCTTTTGGGATAATATGGCAAAAATACTTATTTAAAAATCAAGTTTATTTCAAGAAGTTTTGATCTGATCATGCACATCTATAGTGAGCCTCATGGAAGTGTAGGGATACTTTTAAAGAGACTTAGAATACTTCATTGTTTAAAGTAGCTGATGATTTTACATGGGGCAGAGAGGAATAATGACAGGCTTTTTCCCCCAAATAAAATAAAATTAAAAACCAAGGAAGGTATTTCTGCAATGAATACAGTTTGTTTAGTTTCATGAACCCAGACAATTGTGATTTATACATGAATAAAAAAAATCAGTTTCATGAGAGAATAGAATCTTTCATTGTCAGAGTAGAGTTGGCTTTAAGATTGGTGTTAGAGGAGCAGGGAAAAGGTTTAGCCCTGTGATTCAATGAAATCTAGAAGTGTGTTTTTAATTTCTCTGTTCAGTGAATGGCTGCCATTAATTACTTTAGGTTAAAAAGTGTTTTGCAATTGAAAATATTAAATTATAAACAAAATCTCTCTAAATATTGAGCACCACATCACGCTAAATGATAATATAAAGTAATTTATTTGGTTTGGCTTAGCTCAGGAGTGTCAAACTCGCATCATCAAAGTGTCATCATGTGTCATATTGCAACGTTCCCCCCTTCGCTAAACTGGGTGTGGGCTTGGCCAGCATGTAATGTATGCAATCATGGGTCGCAAATTTGACAGCCCTGGCTTAGCATCATATATGGATCCAGATCAATTGTAGATTGAGAATTATAGTATATGAATTTGCATTATGTGTTAATCAGGCTTGTTTAATGAACTATCGTCAGTTCATCATTCATCCCCATCTATATTTGTAACAATGTAAATAGTTCATAGATAAGTTGCTGTATATTATATTTTGATATTCAACTTATTTATTATTGTGAGTTTTTTCTTTTCTTTTTATGTTGTATGCCACCCAGAATCTTTTGGGATTAGGCTAGATTATAACTACAATAAAATAAAATGAATAAAATAACATTCATCATCCATTAGTTTGAAATCATGACACTTAGTATTATCATTCCAACCTTTGACTGTTTTCTGTATTTAAAATGTGACTCCAGCTGAAATGAAGTTAAGATGATTCAGCAGATGCTGATTTGATTAGGATCATTTTGCCTAGGATCATTCCAAAATACAAATCTATAGTGGAACAGAGAATATATTCACATATTTTAACATGTTCTCAAGCATGAGTTATGCTTTGCTTCCATTTTTGGAAAGCATCCTCATGTAAATTGTCCAGTGATTCAAAACTGACAGCAGATAGAATTAGCCCTAGCTAGTTTTTTTGGATGGGAGACTGCCAAAAAAAAATCCATTTAGATTAGGAAAATTCCAGAAGAAAACAATGATAAACCAGAATAAAAGTATGTTGAGTTCAGTTTCAATCTTGGTGACTACAGAGACAATCTATATAGTTTTCATGGCAATAATATTTCAGTGATCTTTCATTATATTTTTCTGGGATCTTGCCAGTCTAACTGGATTTTTTTTTGCCCCCCCCATCCAAAAACTAGCCAGATCTGATTCTGCTTAACTTTGAAAAATTACATAACATTGGCTAGTTACTTTCTCGAAATAATAGTCTTGAAATTTTGATTACTTTTGAAATCTTTTAGATCAAATTCTTATATGCTTAGTGCAATATACTATGGTGTTAAGATAATTAAACAAAAACCTGCACAAAGAGCCTCTTGAAGGCAAATATTATGCCAAGGTCAGATGCAAGTGCATGGCAAAAACTTCCAATCATAAATATTGCACCTGTCTTGGATTCCTATCTGTGTAAGAGGTCAGATTGCCTTGTGTATTGGTAGCTAACAGCCATGCAAAGAGGAAGAGGGATCAGGTTGGAAATTAGCTTTGATGACACAGTTGCAAGAGGCCTATGACTAATTCCCACTTAAGTTCCATGAAACTTTATCTGTCCCCAAAGGAAGGCAAGCAGTCTAAGGAGTTTCTTATAGGTAGAAAACAATAAAATAATCAACTTGAACTTTTCAGGTGTGGATCTGGTTATTTACGTCTGACTGGTTTTTTTTTGGTATCCTTGAGTCATTGTAACTTTTGGTGACTGCCTGGACAAGTCCCTGCAGATTTTTTGGGTAGTATTTCAGAAATGGTTTTGCCATTGCTTCCTTCCTAAGATTGAGAGAGAGTGACTGGCCCAAGGTCCCTGGTTAGTGGGGACTAGAATTCAGTTTTCTGATTTCTACCCTGACACCTTAACTGTTACATCAAATTGGCTCTTCAGATTGCCCTACTTTCTTCAAATGTAAAAAGCTACTTTCCCTCTACAAAATCCTGCTGTGAGAGATAGAGAGACTCAAACTTTCATAATCAATTACAGCTTTTGCAGTGGCTGTGGAAGAATTACTGGTTGAAGAAGAGGGAGTCCCTCTAGGGGGAATAAAGAGACATTTCAGCTTAGAGTTGGTTAAGGGGAGGAAACACCTGAGATCAAACCCTTAGGTCTATATCTGCTATTTCCCAAGGGAAGGCAGACAGTCTGGCATGATTCTTGTAATATAGATGATCAGCAATAAAATATCTACTTGGACCTATTCACAATGGTTACATTAGCCAGGAGACTACAATGCTGTTTTAAAATAGTTGTTTGGCAGTCAACAATTGCCAGTCCGTCCTGTTCACGCTTGTGTGCTATCCAGAGTATATCACTGGGGGGCAGATTAACTCCATACTCAGACTTGAGGGCATTCTGCATCATAATCTGGGGCTTTCCCCACCACCAATGACATGTCACATTTGGGCAGATTCAACACTGGTTGAATTTATACTGCCACTCAAAGCGCTGTTTCCCCCATCACACTGAACTGGTACCTATTTATCTACTTACATGTAACATGCTTTCAAACTGCTAGGTTGGCAGAAGCTGAGGCAAGTGACAGGAGCTCATTACGTCATGCATAGGATTCGAACCGCTGGAGTAAAGACCATCTCCAGTTTCTTTAAGTCACTGAGCACCTAGCCTTATGAAGCTTGACATTACCTGACAATGGCAGTTAAAGCATGCAAAGCCATGTCATTCTGGAAAGGATTAATTAATATTTACATGCTGTCATCTTAGCATTATACCAAGGGTGTAGAGCTCAGTTACTTGAAAATTATCAATATAGAAGATACATTGCTTCAGCTTACATAATGGACTAAGACAGTTTTCCTCAACATGATCACATTCCAGTTGTGTGTGTTCCAGTTCCATAAGGCCCAACAAGGAATATGTTGGCTGGGAGTTAAGTCCACATATCTCGAGGGACCACATTTGGGGAATGTGGGCATTATTTATTTTAATTATCATTTATTGAACAAGACTTAAAGTTTAGTTCATACATTCCAAATTACAATGCATACTTTAGTACTGAAAAAAAAACCCACCACATTGACTCCATGACTTAATGTGATATAGCAATTTGTTAATCAACTTTCACTCACAATTTATTCTCTCTGTATGAATTTAGTATTTTAGTATAAACTAACTGACATCAAGAAAACCTTCAGTATCTAACATATATAATACTAAACAATACCCGGATTTTCGGATATATTGCTTTTTAATTTAATAGAACTGACCTCTTAACTGGCTTATGAAAAGCTCCTGAAACACATCCTTTTAATTTATTTATTCGACTTGACTGATTTTAACTGTTGTTTTAATTGTTATTTATTGCTTACTTTAATAGACTGATTTTAAATTAATTTATTGTGAACTATCAAGAGAGTTAGTAGGTGATGCTACAATATGTTTAATAAATTCAGTATAAAAATAATATGATAGTTGGATGTCATAAAACTTAAAAAGGTGTAATAATATATTTTGTTTTATTTGTCCTTTGTATTTTATATTTTTAACTTTTCTTAATCACCCTGCATCATCTGGTTGGTGAACGATTATATAAATTGAATGAACATACAAATAATGTGGTATTTATTATTTTGATTGAGTTGCTGTGGTTGGCTAACCATGATTTATAATTTAGTGTATTATGCATATTCAACAAATAGGAACCTCCAACATTGCAGAGAGACACTTTAGGCAGGTCTGGTCTTGGAGAATCTCTGCCAATAAAAATCCATCATCAGCAACATTTTGTTGAGTTTCATGGAATTAGGATAACCTATTCTTCCTGGCCAAAGTACAAATAGTCCTGACTTGGATCCTTAGATTGGACACACCTGGAAAGAACGGGCATTTCATATGCAAATAGCCAGTGTTGCCCATTTTACTTGTACCTACAAAAATGCCTGAAAATATAATTGTTGGGTATATTTCATACCTACTGTATATTCATATATTTTTAATGTGTTGTTTAAAGCATTCTGCCATAACTTGGTATCCTCCAGATATGTGGCTTTGTTAGTAAGGGTTAGGGTGAGTATTCTAATATGTCCGTAAAGCAGAAAATTAGAAAAAGTTGTTCCAAAACCTTTTTAGTAGAAGGTACTGTTGTTTGCAGGTGATGAATTGAGATACTTCTACATTTCCAATGTTGTATTTCATTCCTAATCTCTCAAAAGCAGCTTTAAAATGACTTTCAACATCATGCTAAAAATACTGAAAAAGGAGTAGAAGCCATTGTTGTGGACCCAGCCTCTGCACATCCTACAGTAAAAATCTCATCCTTTCTCCATGCAAAAACCCTCTTGACCTGAGTTCCTCAGGTCTGTATTTCTTTTATGGGAGTTGCTACAAGACCCAAATTGGGGAGGATGTAAACTTTTCTTCTAATGGTGGGAGGAATTCTTTAGAGCTCCAAGGTTTCCAAATAAAGCCAACCTTGGAACAGTTCTTCCTGCACTGTCCTGTAGCCAGAAATAAATATAATAACATTTTGTTAATTGTATGTCCATGACCCAAAGTGATCACGCATATCAACTTTGTTGATGAAAAACAGGGCTGCAAGCCTAATTCCAATCTTAGGTGTATCTTTTGAACTTGGAATCATGTCACAACTGAACTCCCTATCTTTATTTTAGTTTTTCTGATGTAACAAAATAGGAGTTTTGCTTTTATTGCATGAAACATACTTGGTTCCCCTCTCTCGTCACTTGAATAGAAGAAGAATGGAAATTTGTAAAATGCCCTTTTTCTTCCCCTTTTACTTTCATTTGATTAGATATTGCTGTAAAGCATCTATCTAAAGCATAGTAGATGCTTTAGAGCAATATACTACCAGTTATGCAAATAAATTACACACACAGTGACTTAATGGGGAACTCTCTGGAGGAACTGCAAGGATTTGCTGCATATTGAATTAACTGAATTAGTGTCAATTTGTATTTTTATTCCCCAAGATGGCAAAACCCTTGAATAATGATACCAAAGCTGATGAAAGAAAGCTCATGAAAGTTGGATTATTATCAGTGTTGGAATCTTTTTTTGCCTCTGTCCTAACATTGTGTTAACACATTTAAAGAACCCTCCCATGCCTATCTTGAAGTTTCATAAAGGAAAGAAATCCACTGATCCAGGGTTGCGTGTAGGTATTAATTGTGCGAACTCTGTTTTATCCAGAATCGGTCCAATTCCTCTAATGGCAATTTAAAGAAAAAGAACAAAAGTTCTCCAATGATACCAGCCCTTTTATTATACATGCCATTTTGTGTTTTTTTTTTACTTTTTTTGCTGTCTTTATTTGAGTTCTAATTAAATACTTCAGTAGTTTTATTCTGTATTAGATTATATTATAATACTGAACTACCAGGATAGATGAAATCCACATGATAAATGGGATCATAAATTAACCATCAATTTAATGATTAAAATCATATTTAAAACATTATTTTAATTTTAGTAAATTAAAAATATTTTTGAATTTCTGCAGACATCTAAGGAATTAGGCACTACCCCCACCATAGACTTCCTTCTTTTGCTATTGTATTTATTTCTGATATTGCCATGTATTCTTTAAGAAATATGCTGCAATTTGTTGGTTGCATCAATGCTTAGCCTAAAATTAGATTGTCAGCAATTTTTAGGAGGAAGTTTCCACAGTTTTTTTTCTTTTTTGTGATAACATTCCAAAAAAGATTTTCCCCAGCAGAACTAGTGACCTATTTTTTTTCCAAAAAGAGGACATTAAAAACTATTATTAACACATCTAATTTCTGCCATGTTTGTATTAATTAAAAAGAACAACACAACAAAAAGAACCAATTTTAGTATACTTCAAATACTGTCATTCTGTATGCTCTCAATTAAAACATTAAGGTGAAAAAGACTTGTGTGGACTATATAGGTGTAGTTAAAACAAATTTGATTGATTTACTTGAAATTCTTTTCCTTGCTTCTATCTTAAAATCAAATCAAAACCATTTCAGTCTTTGAGGGGAAAAAAACAAATCATTTACTTCAGATTTTTAAAATGGGCTTCAGAAGAAATATTTTGGGATACCGAATTTATCTCCTTCAGCACACCAAGGATTTATAAAGTTTTCATCAATTAGGATTATTCATAACATAAATATGTAAGAAATTCTAGATATAATATTCACCAAGACTGGCCTTATGTGAAAACACACAGAATCCCTACCATTTTTCATCACTGACACAAACAGAAAGAGATATTGAACAGTTCACTAGACTGAATTATATTAAAAAGTACATTCATAAAACAGAAAGCTAGGTTGAAAGTAGCAACATTGGGGAAGAAAATCACACACAAAAGTCAGGAGATTCCACTGTTCACACCCTGTAATAAGCTGCCCAAGAGTCAGAAATCTGACATGACTACAAAAAAAAATGCTAAGACTTTCATAAATCACTTTGTTTCCAAGTTGTGAAGGCTTTATCTATTGCACCTGAGGCACTATCCCCTAAGGAGAGCACAGGTAGGGTCAGGGAAGGTCAACAAAGCAGAACATGAGAATAAAAACAGGTCTTATGGAAAGTACTAGTAGGCTTAGCCTATAGACAAAAAGATGGATTCTTTGCATATTTGAACAGCTATAACACAGAATATCACAAAGTCTTGATTGCTTCTGTTTTGACTTGTATTAATACCATATGTGTATGAATATCCCTATATATATATATTAGTTAGAGAAGATAATTATTGGTTGAATATTGGAAAAAGTATCTTAATACACGGAGCCAGATCATTTGATGGAAACAATCATTTGGAATAGAGTTGGTATTTCCCTCGCACCCTGTTGGTGCTGTAGATCTGGATTGATTGGGCAGATATCAGACTTGTAGGACCTATTTTATATTTTTAAAATTTGAATACTAATATTTACTAATTGGAAAGGTATATTAAACCTTTTTCCACTTTTGGTTCAATCATATCTAATTCTGGGACACTGCCTGTACAAGTCACAGCAGTTTTCTTGGCAAGGTTTTTCAGAAATTATTTGCCATTGCTTCCTTCATATGGCTGAGAGACAGTAACTGGCCCAAAGTCACCCAGCAGCCTTTACCTCTAAGGCAAGACTAGAACTCACTGTCGCCTGATTCCTTAACTCTTACACCAAATTGATTCTCAAAAAACATATACCTAAAATTAATTAATTTAACAACTCAGGATTTCTTCTGATTACCAACTATGCAAGAATGGGAAGCACTAGCTATGTAGGACAACCTATTTATATGACTAAACTGAACAACAGTTTACTTAATATTCCCAATTTGCAGGACACAATGAACATAAAATAGCCAGTTGAGCTGGGTTTGTATTACTAAAATGTAATAGTTTGCAACATGACAGTGTGTTTTTCAAACACAATAATTTTGTTACTGTTATTACTAAAAACAAGCTAAAAATATTGTTGATTTACAAATCATATGATGCTGAGAAGATTTCTCTGAGAAATCTGTTTCTCTTCTCAGTAATTTACAAAGACTCCTCCAAGTCTTTCTGTGAGTAAAGAGGTACAGTTTTTATCAGTACCAAATTAACAGTTCTATAATTTTCTATTGAGAAGAAGCCATTTAAGGTCACCAGTTTGTTCTGCTTCCTTTTGCTGTTTCTCTGTTATATTATTTTCTGAATGTACATAGTCATCCAATAAGGGTACTCTGCAAATTGAGTACTATTAGACCAAGTTTCAGAATTGTCAGACATGGCAGAAGGTAGATCGGAAAAGACTAAAACATAGGTTCAAGTTATACTACTTCCAGATAGTGGATAAGAAAGTAATAACCTTTTCGATGTTCCTCCGCCCCCTAAAAAAAATTCTACTAAATTTCTACTAAA
The DNA here is from genome assembly GCA_009733165.1 of Naja naja. Lineage (NCBI taxonomy): Eukaryota > Metazoa > Chordata > Lepidosauria > Squamata > Elapidae > Naja > Naja naja. Next base: position 41,530,976 of record CM019155.1, on the reverse strand, counting down.
AAGATAAATATTACAGTTTCTTCTTTGCAGGAAACAGAGTTTCTACATACCATATGATTCCACCCACCCCTCCCAAAAAACATTCTTCAGGATTTTAAATATATCTCTGTTATAGCTTCTGAGAAACATCCATTGCATATTTGTTCTATTATACACTTCTTTCCAAAGAAATGGATGATAAGACGATTAGTCATCATTCATTATTATCTCCACTATTAATATGAATCAAATATTTTCCCTCTCAAATCTAATATTTCCAGTGAAATATCACTAATTCAAACATTCTGTCCTATGGTAATTGGGTCTTGTAGTTATTGGTTACTATTGCATTGGTTGAATACTCTATTTTGTTCTGGAAAACTGACAATGAAAGAGGCTTGGGAGATCTGTTCAGAAAGAGCTGAAAAGAAGAAATCTATTTTGCATTTGCTATCTTCCAGTTCTTCCTAATTAGATCTTTTTATTCTATGACTGCAAATCTATAGTTATTTGAATATATCTTTGATTGAAGTAGTAACTGAAAAACACACACAAAAAGCTTACTCCAAGTAGGTGAAAACCTTCTAGAAAAACTTCAAACTTCATATCAAAACAAAATCTTTTTTATACTGATAGGATACAATATGATATTAGATTCCATCATAGTGCTTATTTTTCTGGTCTTCAGAATTCTTACTCAGTTTATATAGTATTCTTTGTGTATCATTTCTATTCAGATTTATGCCAAATGCTGCAGACCATAACAAAATACATGCACGAACGTACATGCCACATAATACAGGTGGTCCTTGATTTATAATTTAGTGACCATTTGAAGTTACAATAGCACTTTAAAAAGTGACTTATGACCATTTTTTATGCTTAGGACGATTGCAACATTCCCATGTGAATCATGTGGTCACATGATCAAAATTCAGTTGCTTGGTAAGTGGTCATATTTATGATGGTGGCAATGTCCCAGGATCATGTGATCACCTTTTGCAACCTTTTGACAAGCAACCATGTTACTAACTTAACATCTGTAGCAATTCACTTAACAACTATGGTGAGAAAGATAATAAAATGTGGCAAAATTAACGTAACTGCCTTGTTTAGCTCCAGAAATTTTGGGCTCAATTGTGGTCATAAGTTGAGAACTACCTGTAATTTTTCTATACCAAAATGGGAGAAATATATTCCAAAATCCATATTATGGCAGTTAGATTAATGCATGTTGAGAAAACATAATTTATGCTTTTGAGTCCCCTCTATTTTTTTTAATCAGACAAGGTGGTAAAGAAGAGAAAAGAGAGAATGACAGAGCATGCTATCATCAATATGAAACTATCATAGGGTCATGAGAAATCTTGTAATGATGTTTCATTGCTACAAAAATTTTGAGGTAAAAATGTGTATCAAGATCCAATCCCCTAACTGTTAACTTTCATTACATATTTTAATGTTGTGAAATCTTTAAAAATTACTCTTTTTCAATCCACTACTGAATATATTGCATAATGTAGACTTCTTAGTCATAGTTTCAAAAACCACAATAGCTGGTGGGGCTGTTCAATACACATTTTTGCTACTACCTATGTAAAAATACCATTTTTATTAATGTTATGAAAAGATGAAAACAGTAATAAAATTATAGCGTGATTCATTGATTGTCTGTATATCACCCAGAAGACTTAACATATTCCTAGAACATCTGTTCTTAACTTCAGTAATGACAAAAATGCAAATCCACCCTTTCAAACATATATCTAACATTGCACATAAATAAGCACAAGACAGACTGCATTGTGGAATTGCAATATACATTCCATCGCTTGTTCTATGTGAGCATAGTGGCTCACCAGATTAGGCTGCTGAGCTGATGATTGGCAGGCTTGTATTTGAGAACTGGTTGCTGCCACTGGATGGAGTAAGCTCCTGTCACAGGGTCCAGCTCCTGCCAACCCAGCAATTTGAAGTGGGTGAATGTGAATAGGTAAATGGATACCATTTCAGTGGGCAAAATAACATGAACATGACAGGAGCCATCAACAGAGCATGCTCTCAGCAACAGTGATATTATTGTTCAATCCTTTCCACCCAGAAGTGCTTCAGCACTTCCAACATAACTCTTCCTTACCCCTTCCCTTCCTTACCCCTGTCCCTTAATAAATACAAGAACATAAATTGTGAAAGTAAAGATGAATATCTATAGGTATCATAGGAAAAGAATTAATACCGATAGCTAACTGAAGATTTAATATTCAGGTCCATTATTTTTAATATTAAATTCAGAACATTTGAAGGGATATTTGAGGACTGGATTCACACATCACATTAAACACAGTTTACTTAAATGCAGTCTGTTAAATACAGCACAGTTGGCTGAATTTCCAAAAAAAATGTTAGGCATACACCATAATTTACAAAACACCCTACCTGAATCTATACAATATGATAAGGTAAAATGTAAAACAAAATATTGTCTGGTATAGCAAAATGTGGAGACCCAGTCAGTAAGTATTGCTTTATATATTACATTGCATGTACTCTGATGTTTGCAACAGCAAAAGCTGTTGGCATATTGTTGGCATAATATATTCCTGGCATAATATATTCATGAATACATGAGAGTACCCAAAGATAAATAGCCTTAGATAGATTCAAATGTAAGTTGGTTGGTAATTAGCTTGTAGCTGTGGAATAGGTAGAGATGGGCAAAGAGCTACAATAACAAATATCCTTTCCTCAAATAGCTTGCATATATAAATAGATATGGCTACCCTTTTCCCAGGTTCCAAGTTCCTTACATGTATTCATTGGAATGATTAGTCACAAGGACTGAAAATACCATTTGCTTTAATAATCTATTGTAATGTTTATCAGATCCATCTCATATTTTCTGTATCATTGTGCATGGGAGGGTTTTTCCTATTCCATGGAATTGTTTTCTATAACACTGATTTTTCATTTTCTTTGTATGTGCTTTATGAAAGTTTGCCAAGGAAGCATATTTTCAATTTTCTTTACAAAAAGCAACTTCTAATGAATTGAATACTGCCAAACGCACTAGATAATACCATCAAAAAATTTTTTATCAATTACTTCTTCACCTGAGGCCAGGTGGATTCTGGATTCTTTGCTTTTATAGTAACTCTTGAGTAGCCTAGCTTGACTGTATTCCAGGTAGCTTCATGCATTTCATCAGGACATGATTGTTTAATATCTTCTATTATCTTCTATATTGTATTTCTACAACACTCTTGGCCCATGGCTTATAAATCACAATGGCTTGGTTCATGCAGGATGGTCTAAATAAGTGATGGCAAATCTATGACATTTGTGTCAAGGGTGACATGCCACAACATTTTAATGACATGCTAGTGTTGACTAACATCTGACAACTATTCTCGAAACATACCTTATTCAATTATCGGAGGCCATAGGGATGTGGCTCTCATGCGACTTCCAGACCCTCCAGATGTTACATAAAAGGATCATGTGCAACTTCCAAAGCCTCCAAAAATTGCATGAGAACATGTATACTTTTGTGTCATTTTTGGAGCTTGCAGAGGCCATGGAAGAGCATTCTCCAAAGCCATTTCAAGAACAAAAACCTGATGCAACCTGGAGCTGCTTTAGCTAGGCCAGGAGGCCTGTCAACAGAAAGAGAACAGCACTTAGAGATAAGCAGCATGCTGAACATCCTGAAAATCACTCACATAGTTGGACCACATTAAAAAAAAAGAATATGTAACAATTGTTTCTTTTTTGTTCTCTCTCCCTCCCTCCCTCCCTCCCTCCCTCCGTGTGTGTGTGTGTGTGTGTGTGTGTGTGAGAGAGAGAGAGAGAGAGAGAGAGAGAGAGAGAGAGAGAGAGAGAGAGACAGTCAGTCAGTCAGTCAGTCAATCATATTTGGCATTTTTCTAATTTTTGACACTAAAAGTCCAAAAGGTTCACCATCACTGATTTAAACACAAACAAAACATATACATTATAAATCAGAAGAATATATGAGACAACCTTGGAATATTTATGAGTTACATGGGTTAAGTTCTTAAAATGCTTTGAACTTCAACATTCCTCAGCACAGCCAGCAAAGATAATAGAAATGATTGTGGGAATTTAAATCCAATACATTGGGTGCCTAACTATAGCTAGAAAATGTGCCCTTCTATGTTGATAGAAATCTAAATAATATATAAAGCTATTAAAACTATGGTGCCATTTTAAAGTGTACATGTGCACTTAATGAAGTTTGTCTACAGAACAATGACAAAGCAGAAAATATAACCAAAAACATTCTTGATATATGAATATTATTCAGTCTTGTGGTTTGCTGTAAATCAATAAATATTAAGTGATACAATATAGTAATATTCTAAATAACTCAGAGTTAGGAGAAACTTGTTAAAATGGTAGATTTATAGAATACAATGTTATAAGAGACTTTTGGAGACCATGTGGCCCAACTCGTCCTGTCCAAGGTATGGATCTACAAGAGAACTATTTATCCTCTCTTTACCGAAACAAAGTCAATCTGTTCCCACTGCTGAATAGCTTTTACCATCAGAATTTATCCCTAGTATTTCCTGCTTCCTTGTATTTTAAATCTATTGTTTCTGGTCTACTGCAATGAAAGTGAACAGTCAGTCCATCTTCTATCTGGCAAGTATTCATATACTTGAAGAAAAGCTATTCTGTCTCCAAGCTAAATTTATCAAGTGTCCTCAAGTGTCTTGAGCAACATAATATAAAAAAAACATGTCGAGACTTTAGAAAGTGTGCAGAGAAGAGCAACAAAGATGATTAGGGGGCTGGAGGCTAAAACATATGAAGAACAGTTGCAGGAATTGGGTATGTCTAGTTTAATGAAAAGAAGGACTAGGGTAACATGATAGCAGTGTTCTAATATCTGAGGGGCTGCCATAAAGAAGAGGAGGCAGGTCAACCTATTCTTCAAAGCACCCAAAGGCAGAATAGGAAGCAATAGATGGAAACTAATCAAGGACAGAAACTAATCAAGGACAGAACCAACCTAGAAATAAGGAGAAATTTCCTGACAGAATAATTAATCAGTGGATCAACTTATTTACTAATTTATAAATACGTTAACAGCACAAAACTTATAACAAAATTCAGTAAACAGCTAGTCCTCAATCTATGAACACATTGCTAAGCAAGACAGTTGTTAAGTGAATTTCATCTCATCTTATAACCTTTCTTGCCACAGTTGTTAAATGAATAATTTCAATTGTTAAGTGAGTCACATGGTTCTTAAGTGAATCTGGCTTCCCCATTGACTTTGCATGTCAGAAAGTCAGAAAAGATGATCACATGACCCAGGACACTGCAACTTTCGTCAATACATGCCAATTATCAAGTGGCCAAATTTTGGTCATGTGACCACTGGGATGCTGCAATAGTCATAAGGATGAAAAATGTCATAAGTGTAGGAAATGACCAGGTGAAGCCCAAAGATGGGGTCAAATACATCATCAATTTGTAGTCACTATATTCCCACAAGAGAACTAAATTCAGCATCATGTGAAATCTATTGACTCTTATCTAGCATTCATTTTGCTTTGACCATTAGTAGATCAGATTCTTGTGTAGAGATAGAACATAATAAACTTGAAGTGCTTTGAACAGCTCCTGTTCCTGTTACTTGTGTCTATAATAAGTCATATTTTTCAGTGCCATTGTAACTTTGAATGCCAACTAAATGAATAGTTGTAAGTCAAGGACTACCTGCACACTTAAACATTTCCTTCAAGCTTGCCCAGGAACCACTAATGTACACTTATTGGTTTTGATTGTTTAGGCTACCCTGAATTCAATGTTAGTTTAGACCAGCCTATCTTTTATCATTTTCTATACCCTCAAATTAATCTTGAGAGTTACTGCAAATTACTCAGACTTGTCATAAAAGATTTTTCCTTTTTTCTAATTTGGAGACATGATGACATGGACTATTTTTGTGAATGCTATTTATTGTTGACTGGATTCAGTTAAATACTCCCTAATTGGCCTGGTTCACACAATGTGTTAAGCAAAAACTAAATAAACCACATTGCGACTTTTTGAAATCTGTGAACTGCTTGATTACAATAAATTATGTGTGGGAGTATCAATGCAACATTTTTCTCTACTCTTGATTCTAGCAGGAATTTCTACTGGGATGGAATTTCAATATTATCTTTGTTTTATTAATATTATTATTTTTATTCTTTTATAAAATATTTTTATTATTATTGTTTTTCCTGCTAATTATTTTATTATTAATATAGTATGACAGGCTAATAATTTGTAAATAGATTTATAAGTTGAATAGTTAAAATTCTTTTGGCCTGTTTTGCAAGGGGTGCGAAACTAATATTGTTGTATTATATTAATCAGCATTCAACTAGGGAGGACATTGTGTGTATATGTGTTAGTCTTTTTTTACAGACACATTTTCTTTTTAACGTGTTTTTTTCTTCTTTTGTCCCTTTTTAAAAACACATTGATGTTTTGAATTCTGAAACAGAAACCAACAGAGTGTGGGCCTGTGGGCATGGCTTAATGGGCGTGGCATGGCTTGGTGGGCGTGGCAGGGGAAGGATACTGTAAAATCTCCATTCCCTTCCCATCCTGGGGGAAGGTTACTGCAAAATCCCATTCCTTCCCCACCCCACTAACCTGCTTTCCAGGTCCCTTCTCCTGTGCAGGGCAACCAAAGAAGATCCAGCCAATCAGCTGGGACTCAATGGGAGGCAGAGAAGAGATGGGGCAGGGACAGTCATAGGTGGCATTGGATGGTTCTCCAAACTACTCAAAATTTCCGCTACCAGTTCTCCAGAACTGGTCAGAACCTGCTGAATACCACCTCTGCTTCAAACCCAAGAATATATTAAGGTAGAAGCTTGTCCATCCCAAGGATAAAACATCCAGACACAAACTGAGCAAAGTGGTATATGCAGTACAATGCAGTGAGCCATGTGCAGATCTGTACATTGGGGAAACAAAACAACTACTTCAGAAATTCATGGCACAACATAGGAGAACAAATACATCAGGACTATATTCAGAAGTCCATCTGCATTTAAAAGACAAAGGACTCTTTTGAAGACAGCAGAGTCCACATTTTGGATAGAGAGAACTGCTGATTTGAAAGAGGGGTCAAAGGTTTTTGTCAATAGAGCAATCTCTCAACATCTATCTCCAATCTATGACACAGTCCTTTTAACAGTTCCAAGAACGCTCCATACCTATTTGCATGACCCAGGTGACCCTGATGACACAGATAAACCTCCAGGTGACCTTAACTACATGCTAAAACAATGCAAATTACCAGCTGTCTTCAAGGAGTATAAATTCTTCCATTCCCCATCATTCAGTCAGAGCTGAAGAAGCTTTTTGGATGAAAAGTGAAACAACTTCAATAAAAACCAGAAAGTTTAGCTGTCTCATGGAAAAGTACTTTTGGGACAACCATGACCTGGATGATTGAGAATCTCCATAGGCAACAATATAGCATATTTACTAAATTAATAACAAATGTGAATATTATTTTATTAGACAATGTGAGATTAATTTTATTGCACAAAATTACATTATGTAACTATTTCTTAAAGATATTTGGTATGATAGTTGTCTATACAAGATTGCCATCACTAAACGATGTTGCCAATGAAATAGGGCTTTACAATCATGTCACTCAGTAACAGCAATTCAGATCACAATTGCTTCTGTAAGCTGACACTAGTTGTATAACTATTAAAAAGCAATATGAGAAAAACAGGACCTACAAAAAAGAGGTATTCTCTTTTGTAGTGACAATGCTTATTTTGATGACAGACAAATTGAGGATAATTTTGTATTGCTTACACAGAAGGAAAAAAGTTATGAATGAAATATAGCAACAACAAGGATTGCAAAATTCTAAAATATCCTGAAGATGAATAGTATCAGTCAAAAATAGTTTCGATCTTTAATTTATGTCATTCTAACTTCCTTTATCCATTCTTTGAATATCAGCAGTAACAATATCTATGTAATAAATGACTATGGCTCTTGAGAAAGCCTCAGTGTACTCTACTCCTTTACTCAAGAGAAACTTTCTGCTTTCCACATTCTATTTACAAATATTGAGGTAATTTAAATTTTGGTTCCTCTTTTTCTCACTTTTTTTGTAATCACAATTCTTTTTTGCTTTCTCTTCCCTTGCAATATTAAACATTCAACAGTTTAAAAACAGGGGGAAAGAGAAGTGAATGAAAGACAGAAAAAACATAAAAAGATGAAAAATTTAGAAGAATTTAAGTCACTTGTGTTCTACTTTATGGTACCCAAGGGCACTCAAACTGATGGAACAGAGTCTTGAAGCATAACTAGGACAGATTGCTTGAGATAAATGCTTTGGCAATACCATATTTAAATACAGATAAAATTCCAGAATTCCTGCCTTTGTTTATTATCAAAATAAGTAATATCTTCTTACTCTTGTTTCATTTATCAACATTCACAATCTCTTTTGAAAACCCATGCAATAATGATTAAAATTATAGTCCTATAAAAGTATCAGTGCAATTTATATCAATTTAAAAGAGAGGAAGTCATGCTTTAGATTTGCAGTCTAAAAAGACAAGACACAGGATGAGGAAGGAAATGGTAAGCCTTCAAGAGATTGTAAAGTATTAATTAGGATTTGTAAACAGTCTGGGCCAAGATTATCTTCCCATGGCTACTATTTTTGTTTGAATAATAATCAAATGCTGTTTAGTCTCTGAATCAGTGCATAAGGCCAGAATATGCTATGTTTCAGTTCTCTCATCCAATTCTGGTCAGAGTTAAATATTCTGTCTGTCAGGGAGAAGCCAAGCAGTTTCCTGTAGCTGCTTTTTTCTGGCCAATATAAATAACTCAATTATTCATTATGTTCTGAACTGACAAGGTTCATGTTCAAAACAATGTTTTCATTTTCACTTGTCTGCGTATTTGTAAGTATTTATAAGGACAATTCTTCTTGACAGGAAGTCCTCGAGTTATGACCACAAATTGAGTGCAGCATTTATGTTGCTAAGTGAAACATTTGTTAAATGTGTTTGCCCCATTTTACAATTTTTTTTGCCACAGTTGCTAAGTGAATTATTGCATTTGTTAAGTTAGTAACATGGTTATTAAATGAATGAATAAAGATTTCACCTTCTCACCCATTTGATAAATACACACTTTAATAATTTAAGTATTTAAATTAGCATTCCGCAAATATACATGAGATTTAATAATCAGGCTCAAACTATCACAAAAAGGGCTTATATACATAACTTCTAATCTTTGTGTGGTGCCAGCAAGGTGAGTGGCATACAATTGTTGAACTGTGCTCATGTTGGTCCCACAACATTGTGCAAAGCATAGCAGCAGGATAATTTGCAGAAGGCATTTCATTTGATATTACTATTGGAGGCAAAAAATATTTCAAAAATTATCTTCGGAGAGCAGAATGCAGCTGTGTTTGTGAAGCAGATGCTGTGGGGCAGAAAGACAAATATTCAGAATCTAAGACCTTGTACAATCAACATAGTAACCACTGAAAGCAGCAACAGAGGTAGTCTTCAACTTATAACCACAATTTAGCTCAACATTTCTTTTGCTAAGTAAGACAGTTAAGTGAAGTTTGCCCTATTTTATGTTGTTTCTTGCCATAGTTGTTAAGTGAATCCCAGCAGTTGTTAAATTAGTAACAGTTATTAAGTGAAACTATCTTCCCCATTGACTTTTTCTGATCAGAAGGTTGCAAAGTGTAATCACATAACTCCAGGACACTGCAGCAGTCATAAATATGATCCAGTTGCCAAGCATCTGAATTTTGATCACATGACCATGGGGATGCTGCAATGGGCATAAGTATGAAAAATGGTCATAAGTCATTTTTTCAGCACCATTGTAACTTTGAACGGTCACTAAATGAACTGCTGTAAGTCTAGGACTATTTGTAAATTTAACAGACTGGGATAGCCATTCTTTTCAATGATTACTTATAAAGAGCTCACTGAACAGCTAGGTACAAGATGCTGTTGCTGACCAAGTACTGTGCTTAGCCAAATTATGTTTGCTTGTTTGGGGCTTAATACCAAGCCCTAAATGCTGTGATTTGTAAACCTATAGATTTTGGCTTAAATATGAGGTGTAAGTCCAAGGATTCAGATAACCTCTAATTTTGATCCTTGGATTGGAATTATTAACCTAGGAAAATGATATTAATTTCAATGAATTCTGGCCAAGGAACTATGATAGGAACTGCTGTTGGCAGTTGAGAAAGTTATATGAAACCAAGTTAATTCCACAAAACATAATTAAACACACTGACATTGCAAAAATGTAGCCTCAAAATGTATGTAAATATACCCATATTTTTTATCCATTTTTACCTCAAAATATATTCAATCTCATGGATGAAATTGCCTGTAGAATGACAGGATTATAGATCAGAAATATGAATGATTCCCTGATCCATGTTTTTCTTTCTTCTTTTACTCCTCTGCCTAGTGCTAGAGATAGATTTTCAAGTTTTAGAGATAGTTTTTCAAGTATCTTTTTGCTATTCCAACATGATTCATATCCTACAGCTTGTGAAGTACAAGCTATCTCTTTTGCTAACTAAAAGTGAGCCATTTCTTGGCATAGCATTAAAAAGGTTCAGTATGTTCTCTTAAATTTAGCATGACTCATCATTTTCAGTTAAAAATAAATAAATTTCTAATCCCAGAAGATATAAAAACATATTAGTAAGGCCAACAGAACTCAAGCAAATATTACAGTAATCAGTAAGACTAACCCAGCAACTCTGATTCAGAGTTCTTTAGATCACTCCTGGCTAGGAAAGGAGAACAAAATAATCTCACTGAAATTACTGTAAGTTAAGAACAAGCTTTTCTGAAAGAGATTCAGAAAACAGAGAAAAGTTGAATGGATAAAAGATTAGCCATGAAATATCCTAAAGAAGGAAAACAGTGACCCTAAGAAATGAAGACAGGAGGACAGAAATGAAGTTATCAATTTTTTATACAGCTCTTTTAAAGGTACAAAAAAACCTACAGGTCATCTTCTACTTACAACTATAATGCAGCTTGCCAAGTGGTGACTATTATGTACTATGGGTGGAAGAACAGAGGCGACAAGGAAAACTTTTGCTAATGTTTGTTGACAATTCTGCTAACAATGACTGCAGCTTCAGCTAACAAGTAACAGATCAGCTAATAAGCAACAGCTGACTCTGTCTGACAGCTCTTCTTTTATAGTCAGCGGTCAGATGGGCCAGCCAATAGGAACAAATCTCTTCTCCCGCTAAAACAGCGGACCGGAGTGAAGACTTCAGTTCACAACAGTGACAGCCTTAAACAGGATGGTGTTGCTTAATGATCCCTACCTCCTACTCTCTCTCATGTATTGTTAAGTGAATGTGTAATATTAAGTAAAGCACAGGTTGTCTCGTGGGTGGGGGAGATCCTGAGAGGCCTCACACAGGCCTTGGCCCATTTGCCCTGTGTTAAGTTTGCATGAAGAGGCAGATGCGGAGTACTTCAGCTCTCAAATTTATTAGTGACTTCAGCTCAGAACGGACCTGACTGGCTTTGCTGCGGCTGCTATTTATAGCCGGCAGCTGCAGCTGACAGCCAATCAGAGTGCAGGGTTTTCCCGCACTTTTTAAACCAATCATCTCCAGCACTTTACAAGAACAATTCAAACTAAACCAATGATTTCAAACACTGCATACATAACACCCCTCCCCACTAGGTTTAGTCCATACTCAAAACCCCATCTATCTAATGTATTCTTTTAAATAGGTGGGGCTCTTACGTGTACGTTGAGACCTACGTGGTTCAGGTGTTTTAGGGTTCTCACCTTGTGAGGAGGGAAATGTGTCTGTTGACATTTCCTTACTTGGACTGCTAGTAATGGTAGAACCTGTTTGGTTACTACAACCTGGTCTCTCCTCCCAATCCATCTCCAACCCAATGTCAGCACCTAAGTCAGGTAGTGATGTGCAATCTTCCATTTGTGAAAATGGATGTTGGCACTGTGACAGGTTTTGGAATGGTTCCTGTCGTGTTAGCTCGTTACACATGGGGTTGACTCTTGCTTGCTGATTACTCTCATAATCCTCCCCTTCCCCCCTAGAAGAGGCTGTAGGTATGAGGACCAGAGAGGAACAAGGGCGATGCTCCTGAGGTAATCTGGATCTTAACTGATCAATGTGCCTGCTCCAGAGGACACCATCCTCCGTTTGTACCCTGTAAGACCTGGGGCCTGTGATTTGGGTTATCTCAGTAGGAATCCATAATGGTTCACCCATAAGGTTCTTAGCATAAACAGAATCACCCACAGTGAATGTGCGAATTTTGCTAGTGGAATCTAGTGGTGCGTTGGGTGCGTAAGTGGGATGAAGGCGGTCAAGGGGGGGACCTGAATTTCCTACCCATCAACAATTCAGCTGGGGTTAAATTAGTTGAGGGGTTGGGAGTGATATGCTGGGCACTGAGTAGTTTTTCAACTTTCTCAGTGATGTCCCCTGGACCCAATTGCTGAAGCTTTTCCTTGTTAAATCGTACCATGCGTTCAGCCCGGCCGTTAGCCGAAGGATGCCCAGGGGCTGTCAGGGCATGTCTGATACCCTGCTGTGCTAGATATGATTCAAAAAGGTTGGATGTAAATTGAGGACCATTGTCAGAAACAAGCACATCAGGTAACCCATGAGTTACAAAAAGCTTTTTAAGCTGTTTGATGACAGCTTCAGCTGTGGTGGATGCCATAGGGATAACCTCTAGCTATTTGGAATATGCATCTACTATAATAAGGAAAGTGTGCCCTCTGGCAGGGCCACCAAAATCAATGTGAATCCTGGACCATGGGCCCCTAGGACATTCCCATTCCTGTATGAGGGCAAGAGGTGGGGTAGGTCTGACTACCTGACAGTTGGGACAAGATGCAACCCAGTTTTCAACCATTTTGTCAATACCTGGCCACCATACATAACTCCTGGCCAATCCCTTCATTCTGACACTTCCCGGGTGACCCTCATGTAACATTTCCAAAACCTCTTTTTGTAGTTTTGCAGGAATAACCACCCTGTTACCCCACAAAATACATCCTCTTAATACAGATAATTCAGTTTGCCTGGATTTAAAAGGTTGGGCAAGTTGAGGTAGATCTTGAAGTGGCCAACCTTTCTTAATCCAGCCTATAACAGGAGCCAATAAAGTGTCTTTGGCAGTCTCTCTGGCAATTTCAGCAGCATGTACTGGAAGCTTGGCAACAGTTTCTAGAAAAAGGTGTGAGTCTCAGGAGCAGGGTCCTCAATGTGAAGTAAGTGGGCAGCGACTCAAAGCATCTGCATGCCCAATGTCTTTACCAGGTCTGTGGATCAGTTTGTATGAATAAGCAGCAAGAAATTCAGTCCATCTCAGCATTCTTGGTGACAGGATCGTGGGTGTTGGTTTGTCTCCTGCCACGATGCCTAAAAGAGGTTTGTGATCTGTGACAATAGTGAATGTTCTCCCATATAGATACTCATGGAATTTCTTGACAGCTGCTACAATTGCCAAAGCTTCCTTGTCCAGTTGGCTGTAGTTTCTCTCTGCTTTAGTCAAGGTGCGAGAGTAAAATGCAATAGGGGCTTCTCTCCCACTGGGAAGCCTGTGGCTCAAACCCCCCCCCACTCCAAAAGGGGATGCATCACAAGTCAGTACAGCAGGCAAGTTCTCAGAGAACTGTATCAGTACAGAATCAGACGTGATTTGTCTCTTAACATTGTTAAATGCAGCTTGTTCCTTTCTGCCCCAGACCCATGCAGATTTTTTGTCCAGTAATCTGTGTAGGGGTTCTGCAATGGTTGCCTTCTGAGGTAGAAACATATGATAGAAGTTAATGAGTCCCAAGAATGCTTGCAAATCTGTTTTGCATTTTGGCCTGTGGGCTTCTTTGATTGCCTGAACTTTGGCCTCTGTGGGGTGGATGCCATGTTTATCGATCATGTAACCCAAGAATTCCACTTTATTTGTTCTAAGTGTGCATTTTTCTTCTTTGACTTTTAACCCCCCTTTTTTGAATCTGATTAAGACTTCTCTGAGTCTCTCATGTAACTGAGTGTCATTTTCAGCAGAACTTAAAACGTCATCAAAATAGGGCACCACCCCTGGCAACCCTTGTAACATCCTTTCCATAAGGCTTTGGAAGATGCCTGGTGCCATGTTTACTCCAAATTGCAACCTTTTGCATTTGAAAGCACCTCTATGGGTCACAATGGTTTGGGCTTCTGCAGTGGCATCATCAACTGTTAATTGTTGATATGCCTGTGCCAAGTCCAATTTGGCAAAAACTGTGCCCCCTCCAAGAGAATGTAATAAATGATGCACTACTGGAACTGGATATGCGCTCTGTTGTAGCGCATGGTTCAATGTCCCCTTGTAGTCTCCGCAGATTCTCACAGACCCATTGGCCTTGACTGGTGTGACTATGGGTGTCTCCCACCTGGAGTGGTCAGTGGGCTCTAAAACCCCTTGGGCTATTAGTTTATCTAATTGTGCATCAATTTTTTCCTTTAAGGCAAATGGAACCCTTCTGGGTTTTAAACGGATTGGTTGTACTTTGGGTTCTAGGTTAAAGGAGATAGGGATCCCCAAGTACTTGCCTAATCCATCGCTGAAGACCTCTGGAAACTCAGACTTCAAGGCCTCTTCCCACTCAGTGTTGCTCACGTGATTGATGCCAGTCACCTCAATGCCCAGTGGGTTGAACCATTCAAGGCCCAGCAGACTTGGGCAATCCTTGTCCACGATGGTCAGTGGTAGGTGCTTGGTGTGGCCCTTGAATTTCACGTTGAATTCTCTTGTTCCAACTACTGGAATCTTGTTCCCTTGGTAGTCTTTAAGAGTCACTGCTTGCTTCTTGAAGTGATTCTTCTGGATGTTAGGAAGTAGTCTGTGAATAGTGTCCCATGACACCATAGATAGGTAAGAGCCTGAGTCCACTTCCATTTGGCAAGGCCTTCCTTCAATAAGTACCTTGACATGCACTTTTCTGCTTTTTAAAGGGGAAGAATGACCAATAGTTACTGTTTGATGAGTTTCATTCTTCCCATTTGCTTCTGTACTGCCCCATTTTTCTCACTGAAGTTGTTAGGTTTGAATTCTTTGTCTTTGCTTACAGCAAACTTCCTACTGTTGGGTGGAGTTCTGGATAATTTGCAGACTCTTGCTAGATGTCCTCTTTTTCACAACGAGGCAAATGGTGTCTCGAAACTTGCATTCAGTGCGGGGGTGGCTTCCCCCACAACCTCTGCAGTAAAAATCTTGCCTCTTTCTTCCCAGGTCTTTCTTTTTCCGCTCCATTCTGAGTCTGTAAATTCCTTCCTCCACATCACTGCAATCTGACTCAGAATCTAGTTCCTACAATGATTTGTGGTGGACTTTTCCACATCAGAATGGCTCGTGGCCTTGTTAATCTTCTTCATTTATTTATTTATTTATTTATTCGACTTATATGCCGCCCCCTCTCCAAAAGGACTGGCGCTTACAACTAAAATACAACAATAAATAAATTAATTAAGAGAATATTAAACATATTAAGCCGAATTAAAATTTAAAAACCCTTAGTTAAAATAACCCCATGGCTGCTGTTGAGGGCTTGGTAGCTTCGGCTGAAGAGGCTTCTTTTATTGCTTCTTTCAGCGTGATCTTAGGTTTCATTAATAACTTGCTCTGTAGCACCTTGTCTTTAAGGCCTAAAATGAAACGATCGTGCATGGCCTCCTCTAAACTGTTGAATTCGTATGCACTCCCAAAGTCTCTTAAACTTGCCACAAAGTCATTTATACTTTTGTTTTCCCCCTGATCGCGATGGTAAAACTCGTGTCTCTTAATGAGGCGCGATACTTGTGGCGCGTAATGGGATCTTAACAACCTTTCCAGATCAGGCCAAGCCATTACCTTCACGTCTGCTGCTCCTGCAAGTGCCTTCGCCATCTTGAAAACTGCCAGACCGCAGTACATAAGGAAGACCGCCCTCTTCCACTGCTCAGAAATGGCGGCAAGATCGTTTCCCTCCAAATACATTTGGAAACGATCTGCATACGACTCCCAGTCTTCTGCCGTCAGATCAAACGGGGCTGGGGGGGTGTTCAGCGCAGCCATCTCGCTCTTCTTTGGTTCCGCATTGCCTTCTTCTTCAGGGGAATCCCACCTTCATCGCCAGTGTTAAGTTTGCATGAAGAGGCAGACGTGGAGTACTTCAGCTCTTAAGTTTATTAGTGACTTCAGCTCAGAACGGACCTGACTGGCTTTGCTGCGGCTGCTATTTATAGCCGGCAGCCGCAGCTGACAGCCAATCAGAGTGCAGGGTTTTCCCACACTTTTTAAACCAATCCTCTCCAACACTTTACAAGAACAATTCAAACTAAACCAATGATTTCAAACACTGCATACATAACACCCTGGGCCTTCCAAGGCCTTACTCACCCCAGCCTTGCTTCCCACCTCTTGGACTCCCTCACAGCCCTTGGGCTCGCTTTACCATCCCTCTACTGGGTCCCTGAAGGCGTTTTCCCCCACCTCTGGGTTTCCACAGGCCTTTTCCCTCCTTCTGGGTCCCAGCAGGACCTGAGCTTCTTCCGCATCCCTCATTTTGCACATTTTTTGAAGATTTCCAGAGCTTTAGAAATCTTTAGAATGTATCTTTGTCAGGTGATCACATGATTCCAGAAATGATGGCCACTAGTGGGATGATATGGGTCTCACTTCCCAAGCTTCTTGGGTTGTTTTCTTCTTTAGGATTTCATCCATGGAATCCGTCTCAATCTCTTTCTAACTTTATTGAAATTAGTCTTGAAACTCTAGTTTGACTTTGTTTTATTGCTTGTTTTAGTACTTATTACTTATGCTTGCATAATGTTGAATTCCAATATTGTATGGTCACTTCCCTTCCCCACCCAAGGTTCCTGTAACTTCAATGTCTTCTATCATTTCATCTTTCTTATTGATAATTAAGTCCAGAATGGCTGACCCACTAGTTCCCTTCTCTATCTTTTGGAAGACAAAGTTTTCTTCCAGGTTTGTCAGGAATCTGTTTGGTCTTCCACTAAGTGCAGAGTTTGTGTCCCAGTTGATGTTAGGGTAATTAAAGTCCCCCATTATTATTGTGGTGTGCTTCCTATTAGTTTATTGACTCTATTTCCTCTATATATTTGGGTGGCCAGTAATATACACCTATAGCAATGCCAGTCTTTTCCTTTTACAGTATATTGAACTAAATGCATTCAAGACAGTTTTCATCATTGTTCTGCTATATTTCTGTAGAAATATAGGTTTTTTTTAATAGAACAACTCCACCTCCACTATTGTTATGTCTGTTTCTTTTAAACAATTTAAATCCCTCTAATCTAGTTTATATTCCATTTATGGGTTTCATCCTCCCAAGTTTCCATTATGGCAACAGTCTTATACCTGCCCTCATGTACTTGAATTTTTAGTTTTCACTGTTTATTTTTCATACTTTATGCACTGGTATATGCATTTGAGTCCTTTTTGACTGACTCTGTATTTGTTTTCTATATATCCTCTTTTGTGTCTGAGTTTTGCATTCATCCTTAACACCTGTTTGATTAGTGCACATAGTATATACAGCACACAGGATCAAAACTTGATTTTTCTTAACAGCAACCTTAATATTCTTAATCACACAAGCATCTGTGTTAGAAACTGTAACAAATGTGTTAGTTTTAGATTGCTGGGGACAGAAATGTTCTGTTTCAGTTAACTTTCTGTTCCTATTATTCAGTATAAATGTTTTTCTAGAAAACCCCTGAATTTAGAACTAAGTAACTTAGTCCCTTTCTATGATGGATATAAACCATTCCTTTTTCTTCATCAGAAAAACTGTAAGTATCACAACTAAGATAACAAACCCTTCTGCTTTACACCACTCTTTTATCTACATATTGCCTTCTGCTATATGCTGGCCTTTTCCTTTTTGCTCCTTATATACAGGTAGTCCTCAGCTTATGATCACAATTGAGCCCAATATGCATGCTGGTAAGTGAGAAAATTGTTAAGTGAGTTTTGTCCCATTTTACGACTTTTCTTGTTACATCTGTTAAATGAATCACCACAGGTCTTAAATTAGTAAGAATGTTATTTAGTGAATTTGGTTTCTCCATTGTTTTGCTTGTCAGAAAGTCACAAAAGATAATCATATGATCCTTGGACACTGCAATCATCATAAATGTGAGTCAGTTGTCAAGCATCCAAATGTAAATCACGTGAGTATGGGGATAATGGTCATAAGTGTGAAAAATGGTGATGTCACTTTTTCTAGTGTCACTGTAACTTTAAACAATCACTAAATGAAGTTGAGGACTACCTGTATAGTAAACCCTCTGAAAAAGTAAGATTACAGTCTATCATACTAAGTTCCTGCCCCGAATTCTGGAAATCCTTCTGCACAGAAAATACATCTTTTTTCACACAGGTACCGCAATTAGAGCCAAGATGCACAATAACATCAACATCACAATCCTGACAAGCATTCTTATGCCTCTTTTCTCAGTTAGCAATAGCACTAGGCAGACACCTCACTTCTTTCAAGACTTCCATATCCTCTCCTCTCTCCGGCGTGATCTAAAAACCTGGTTGTTTTTACAGGCTGGGCTGGACTGATCTCCTGGGGGAGAGGGTGGGATTTAATTCAATTTTAATTCGGTGTTATTCTTGTATTTTGGCTTGTCTAGTTTAATTTCTTTTTAAATAATTTATTGTTCTGTGTTTTTATCTGTGAGCCACCCCGAGTCCTTTTTGGAGAGTGGCGGCATACAAATCTAAATAAATAAATAAATAAATAATTGACACCTTTTACAGCTGAGTCACCAACCAGAGGTGGCTTCTCTTTTTAGACACCTTGCTAACCTTACTTGACTGATTTGCAATACCTTATTCAAAACAACTTTTTCCTCAGACATCACAATCCCCTGTTCAGTTGAGTCATCACTGTCATTAGAAACAATTGAACCTGCCACCTTAGTATTCCTATTAAGTTCAGTAAGGGCACTGTGTCTATTATGTAGGGACACACTTTCTCTGTTTCTTTTCTCCCCTACCCTCAGATGTGAATTTTTTTCTCATATGTGGATAAGATTACACATACACACACACACAGAAAGAGAGAGAGAGAGAGAGTTTTATCTTTTTCTCCTGTATTCATGTATCAGGGGTACCAAACTGATGGCGAGCAGGCCAGATGCATCATGTGCAGACCACGCCGACCCCAATTCCGCATATGAGAAAAATGTCATGTGACAGCAACATCATGTTGTGGGTTTGACCCCTGTGGTGTACATAGATATAGGATTTGGGGCAATTTTACTTCAAGGCCAAGACAGTAACTATTCTGGCTCAAAAGAAAACAAAGGCTGTCTTAAGCTTTTACTTGGGCTTAACTAATTTCCTTTTCTACCCAGGTTAATTTGTTACCATTCAGACACAAACCAATCTGCTTCAGGATTTCATAGTTCCATCTCATAAATTTTTGGATAATGAGGCAAAGACAAAATAGCAAAAAAAAAAAGACACTGTATATGGGCTTTAAACTCTGGAAGACTGCTGGATGGCAGAGTATAGATACAAAAAACACTAACTTTTTGCTCCTATCTAGTCCTCACCCTAGGAAGAAAGCAATTGCAAACCACTTCCCAAAATGTTGCTTTAAAAAATGTATGGTTTTGTCAGGTGTCAAGATTCACTTTAAGGGGTTCTGCTACTCTAATGGATGTATACAGTAGATAAGTTATAACAAGTATTCAACAATACCATAATCCTGGTAGTGTGTAAGAATATGTGAAAGAATATAGACCTGGTCTTGGAAATGAGGAAGCAATGAATAAACGGTGGATTGGAGGACGAGGAATTTCAGAAAAGGTTACAGAATCATCATAAAGAGAAAAGTGTGAGAAGAAACTTAAAGTAATCCCACCTTTATTCTGTTAGGTTAGGACAAAGCAAGAAGAAACTCTGATAGGCTTTCAAGATTCTGCTTAGAATAATAAACAGCATTCCTAGAATCCCTGCCATGCCTGTTTCTTGACCTTGCCTACCTCCAATTGCTGACAGAATAAATGAAATGGCGTTTGCAAGAAAGCTAATACAAAAGAGTATGTAGGATGAAAACTGGTGTGGACTCTGTGGAAATAGTTGACATTGGTGATTATATCAAATCTATCTAGTCCAGAAGTGGTACTCAGCCAGTTCTGACAGGTCCTGGAGAACAGGTAGCGGAAATTTTGAGTAGTTCAGAGAACCGGTAAATACCACCTCTGGTTGGCCCCGCCCCCATCTATTTGCTGCCTCCCAAGTCCCGGATAATTGGAGTCCCAGCTGAACGTCTGGGTCTTCTTTTGTTGCCCTGCACAGGAGAACGGAGCTGGAATTCAGATTAGTGGGGTGGGGAGGGAATGGGATTTTGCAGTATATCTTTCCCCTGGAGTAGGGTGGGAATGGGGATTTTACAGTATACTTCCTCTGCCACATCCACCAAGCGATGCCCACTAAGCCACACCACACCCACCAAACCACACCATGCCCACCAAGCCATGTCCACAGAACCGGTAATAAAAATTTTTGAATACCACCACTGATCTGGTCCTATTTCTGACCTTGTTCCTTTACTTCCTTCTTTATTCAGCTGGAACTGAAATTTCTCCCTACTCCTACCACCTTCTAACCAGGAGAAATAGAGGGGAAGGGATTTTCATGTTCTCCAATGAATTGTCAATAAATGATAGACTTTCATTTTGGTCAGGAACCAAGTCAGAATTCTCCTCTTGGAAATGAGCAAGTTGGATGGGGATGACTCTTGAGAACAAACAAGTGGAAAACCCCCATTCCAGGTAACTTGTCAGTAAGCTTTCAGTTCTAGTCTTTCCCCTCAGCTTTAGATAATGGAAGTTTGAGGAAGGATCAGTCCCTATTTCCATGTAAGAACCAACAACCAAGAGAAGAATTTTCATCATTGTTAAATCAATGTCAATCATCCTTCCTAGCCCAGTAGTTTCTTCCCCAAGCTTTGAAAAGGGAAAGAAGATTCTGTTCTAGGGCAATATCTAGGGCCTTGGTGGCTCAGGCTGTCAATTGCCTGCACTTAAGATCCAGCTGCCTACAACTGCTGTAGGCTCGAATCCCACCAGGCTCAAGGTTGACTCAGCCTTCCATCCTCTCGGGGTAGGTAAATTGAGGACCCAAGATTGTTGGGGGCAATTAGCTGACTTTGTAAAAGTAATAAGCAGGCATATACAATGGAATGAAGGCTATTGCTGAGCACACTGGGTTGTATCCCCAAAAAAATTGTAGGCCCTGAGTCTCCGGAGAAGGGCGGCATATAAATGTAATTTTTAAAAAAATCTGCCATCTTTACCTTCAGTTGCCCTCTCCTTCAGAGTCTGAAGAATCTATAGGTACTGAATCCTAATTGTAAGGTCAGGATGCTTGGCTGTGATACAGTATTGAAAATGGGACTGTTCTAGAAATCAATGGTGAGTTACAACTGCTTCACAGGTTATTTATGTGTTTGGGTTGTATTTCCAGTGAATCAGATATTCCTATCTGGAAATCAGAAATACATTTATCACAAATTTCTTCATTTCCCCCTAGCAAGGTGAATAGGAGCAACAGAGTGAAGGTGCACAAGAGCCTAGGATCAGGAAAGGAAGGTAGAAAATTGGATGCATCTTCATTGTTTCGGAAAGCTATTGCTGAGAAAGTACCAGTACAAGAAATTGTCTGATGATCTTGGTATCCAGATTTTTAGTTTGTGTTATTAAAGAAAAAAAATCTGGTAGGAAACCAGACACAGTCTCCAAGTGAGAAGTATCTTGGCCATCGTTCAGCAAAAGATGTCAGAAGCCCAGGCAAATTCCAATTGTTTCTTGAGAAGCTACCATCTTCATGGAAAAAGTGGAAGGCTCCTGGGGATATTACTAGTAACTGCATAACATCTAAAATAGTGACTTGTGAGTAGAAGAATGAACCAAGTTATTCTAAAAGCAGAATTAGCCATAAGCAGAAAGTCAAACTAATTGCTTTTATGATAGCTTATAACATTACTCAAGGGTAGTATTTGTCCCAGCTTTCCTCCCATTCATATCCAGCTGAGAAAAGAGGTTTACATTGAAAAACTGATTACCCCGCCCTCCAAACGAGTCTCTCATAATTGTATAATTGGACGGATATTGATTCTAGAAAATATGATGGATAAATAGAAGGTAGAAGGAAAACTACAAGTGGGTTTGAAATGAACTATTTTAAAGAAAAGGCTAATATTACAGTAATCCAGAGAGCATCCAGGCTCTTGACTGGTGGCAGACTTTTGTTGACCTCTGGTTTTAATAAACTTGCATGTATAATTTCTGTTATGTATGTAGGTTTGAATGTTATTGGTTTATTTGAACTGTTCTTGTAAAATGTCAAATGGTATTGGTTTAAATAGTGCGGGGAAGAAACCCTGCACTCCCATTGGCAGGCATCGGCTGCAGGCTATAAAACAGCAGTAGCCAAGCCAGACGGGTCCATTGAGCTGTAGTCACTAATAAACTCTTTGCTGGAACTCCTCGCGTCTGACTCTTCATGCAAACTTAACACTGGCGGCGAAGGTGGGATTTCCCTGAAGAAAGGCAGCCGACGAACAACAAGCAACTGGCGAGATGGCTGCGCTGAACACCCCCAGCACCGTTCGATCCGGGACGGAAGACTGGGAATCGATTCGGATCGTTCCACATGTTCCTGGAGAATGATCGCCGGCATCCCGAGAGAGCGGAAGAGAGGCGGTCTTTCTCCGCGCACTGTGGTCCGGAGTCTTCAAAATGGCGAAAGCGTTGGCGGAGAACAGAGCTGAAGGTAATGGAATGGCCCGATTGAGAAACTTTAAGAGCCCATTCGCCCACAAGTATCGTGCCTCATTAAGAACCGAATTTTACCGTCGGGATCAAGGGGATAGCGAGAATGAATATTGACACGTGGCAAGTTTAAGGGACATTGGGGTGCTTGTGACTTTACCAACTTAGAAGAGGCCATGCGTGATCGGTTTGTTTTAGGCCTAAAGATAAGGTCTTACAAAGCAAACTTTAATGAAACCTAAGATCCGCGTTTAAAGAGGCCATTGAAGAAGCTGTTTCAGCGGAAGCCACCAAGTCCTCAGCTGCGGCCATGAAAAGATTAACAAGGCCTCAAGCCAGGCCTCAAGCCATTCTGATGGGGAAAAATCCACAACAGCTCATTCTTGAACAAATAGACTCTGATTCTGATGGCAGTGAGACAGAGGAGGGGATTTTTAACTCAGAATGGAGAAGAAAAGAAAAGACTCTGGGAAAAACAGGCAGGGTTCTATTGCAGAGGCGTGGGGGGGCCACCCCGCACTGAATCAAGTTCTTTGACTCCATTTGCCTCGTTGTAGAAAGCGGGTCACATAGCCAGAGTCTGCAAATCATCCAGAACTCCACCAGTTAGGAAGAAATTTCCTGATAGAGACTTTAAGCCCAACAATTTCCTTGAAAAAATGGGGCTGAAATTTAGAAACAAATGGCAAGAATGAAACTCACCAAACAATCACTATTGGTCATTCTTCACCCTTAAATAGCAGAAAAGTACATGTGAAGGTGTTTATTGAAGGAAGGCCTTGCCAAATGGAAGTGGACTCAGGCTCTTATTTATCTATGGTGTCATGGGACACTATCCACAGACTCTTTCCCAAAATTCAGAAGAAACATTTCCAGAAGCAAGCACTGACTCTCAAAGACTACCAAGGGAACAAGATTCCAGTAGTTGGGCGAGATTTCAGCGTGCAGTTTAAAGCCACACCAAGCGTTTGCCCCTGACCATGTGGACAAGGATTGCCCAAGTTTGCTGGGACTTGAGTGGTTCAAGCCACTTGGCATCGAGGTGACTGGCATCCATCGTGAGCAGTTCTGACTGGGAAGAGTCCTTGAAGTCTGAGTTTCCAGAGGTCTTCAGCGAAGGACTGGGCAAGTATATGGGGACCCCTATTGCTTTCAGCCTAGACCCCAAGGTGCCCCCAATTCGTTTAAAGCCCAGGAGGGTCCCATTTGCTTTAAAGGAAAAATTGATGCACAATTAGATAAGCTCATTGCTCAAGGGGTTTTAGAGCCTACTGACCACTCCAGATGGGAAACACCCATAGTCACACCAGTTAAGGCTGATGGGTCAGTGAGAATCTGTGGTGACTACTAAGGGGACACTTAACCATGCGCTGCAGCAGAGCATATCCTGTACCAGTTGTGCATCATCTGCTCCATTCCTTGGCAGGGGTACAGTATTTGCTAAACTGGACTTAGCTCAGGCATATCAACAATTAACAGTTGATGATGCCACTGCAGAAACACAAACAATTGTGACTCATAGAGGTGCCTTCAAATGTAAAGACTACAATTTGGAGTAAGCGTGGCACCTGGCATTTTCAAAGCCTTATGGAAAGAATGTTGCAAGGACTGCCAGGGGTAGTGCCTTATTTTGATGATGTATTAATCTCTGCTGAAAATGACACTCAGCTTCAAGAAAGACTCAGAGAAGTCCTTACCAGATTCAGAAAAGCGGGTTTAAAAGTCAAGGAAGACAAATGTACACTCAAAACAGACAGAGTTGAGTTCCTGGGGTATATGATTGACAAGCATGGCATCCATCCTACTGATGCCAAGGTTAAAGCAATCAAGGAAGCCCCTAAACCTCGATGCAAGAGCAGATTTGCAAGCCTTCCTTGGACTTATTAACTTTTACCACATGTTTCTACCTCACAAAGCATCTATTGCTGAGCCCTTACATCGCCTGCTTGATAAGAAGCTGTTTGGATCTGGGGCGGAAGGAACAGTCAGCATTTAACAGTATTAAGAGACTAATCGTCTGATGCTGTGTTGATACAATTCTCTGAGAATTTGCCTGTTGTTCTGACTTGTGATGCATCCCCTTTTGGAGTGGGGGGGGTTTGAGTCACAGGCTTCCCAATGGAAGGAAGCCCCAATTGCATTTTACTCTGCTTTGTCCAAAGCAGAGGAATTATAGCCAATTGGACAAGGAGGCTTTAGCAGTTGTTGCAGCTGTTAAGAAATTTCATGAATATCTGTATGGCAGGTCATTCACCATTGTTACAGATCACAAACCTTTATTAGGCATTGTGGCAGGAGACAAACCTACACCTAATATCCTGTCACCAAGAATGCTGAGATGGACTGAATTTCTTGCAGCCTATTCATACAAACTGATTCACAGGCACAAGGACATTGGACATGCTGATGCACTGAGTCGTTGCCCACTCCCTTGCCACAGGAGGACTTTGAACTTGAAACTCACACCTTTTTCCTGGAGACCGTGGCTAAGCTTCCAGTCCATGCTGCTGAGATTGCCAGAGAAACTACCAAAGATGCTGTAGCACCTGTTATGGACTGGATTAAGAAAGGTTGGCCTCTTCAAGATCTACCTCACCTTGCCCAACCTTTTAAGTCCAGGCAAACTGAATTATCTGTATTAAGAGGATGTATTTTGTGGGGTAACAGGGTGGTTATTCCTGCAAAACTGCAAAGGGAGTTTTGGAAATGTTACATGAGGGTCATCCTGGGATTGTAAGGATGAAAGGTTTGGCCAGGAGTTATGTATGGTGGCCAGGTATTGACAAAATGGTTGAAAACTGGGTAGCATCTTGTCCCAATTGCCAGGTAGTCAGGCCTGCCCCACCTCACGCCCCCACACAGGAATGGGAATGTCCTAGGGGCCCATGGTCTAGAATCCACATTGATTTTGCAGGCCCTACAAGAGGGCACACTTTTCTAGTGCTAGTAGATGCATACTCTAAATGGCTAGAGGTAATTCCCATGACATCCACTACAACTGAGGCTGTCATCAAGCAGCTCAGAAAATTATTTGTCACCCATGGGTTACCAGATGTCCTTGTTTCTGACAATGCCCTCAATTCATCTAACATTTTGAATCCTTTCTAGCTCAACAGGGCATCAGACATGCCCTCACTGCCCCTGGCACCCTTCGCCAATGGCCGGGCTGAACGCATGGTGCGCTTCACCAAAGAGAAGCTTCGCAGCTGGGTCCTGGGGCAACACTGAGAAGCTTGAAAACTTCTTAGTGTTCAACACATCACTCTAGCCCATCAAATAACTTGTCCCCAGCAGAGTTGTTGATGGGCAGGAAACTTAGTCTCCCCTTGACCGCCTTCATCCCACTTACGCACCAACGCACTCACTGGATTCCACTTCCAAAGTTCGCTCTTTTAGTGTGGGAGATTCTGTCTATGCTAGGAACCTTATAGGTGAACCTTTGTGGATTCCTGCTGAAATAACTCACATCACGGGCCCTCGTTCTTACAGGGTACAAACGGAGGATGGCCTCCTCTGGAGCAGGCACATTGACCAACTTAGATCCAGGTTTCCTCAGGAACATCGCCCCTGGCCAGAATGTGACGCATCTGGTCTATGGGCCGGAAGTTTGACAGCCCTGGTTTAGATGGTATTTTCTTGACTCTATGAGCCTTTTGCTAAAACTAGAATGAATCTGTATATATATATATATATATTTGGCTGAATTTGGGTGCCCTATTTTTTTTAATTAAATTTGCTTCACCATAACTCCCATTTCTGAAATACAAAAAACCCATTGGTCAGTATCAACATAATAACTATTTAGGAAAAGGATCTGGTACTAAAGTAAAAGTAACTATTTAGGGTGAACTAAAATGCTTGCCACTGAAGTCCAATGGTAGATAATAAACTTTGTGACTTATCAAATAAGAATATTGCTGCCTATATTTAATTCTGCTGGTTTAGTATTGGTAGTTTCTGTTTAATGGTCACTTGCTGACCATTCAAAGTGATGTTGGACCTCCCCAGCACTACTTACTACCCATTTTAAAGTTCTGATTTTGTACACACATGTGTGCACACATGCACACACACCATGGTCATATGATTACGCTTTGGGTGCTTGGCAACTAGCTTATATTTACTGCACTTTTGGGTGATATTTCTGATTTATAGCATTTCCAGCAAAAATGCTTATTGGTAAACACAAGTTTGTTTAATGATCATGGGATTTTCAATACTTTCAAAAAAAGTTCATAAAATCAGGCATGGTCACATAGTGTCACACTTAATGACTACTGTGCTTTACAACCATAATTCTGAACTCAATTATGGTTATAAATCAAGAACTACTTGTAGAGTATTAGGGTAGTGAAATTC
The DNA here is from genome assembly GCA_009733165.1 of Naja naja. Lineage (NCBI taxonomy): Eukaryota > Metazoa > Chordata > Lepidosauria > Squamata > Elapidae > Naja > Naja naja. The sequence goes on along the minus strand of CM019155.1, from coordinate 41,503,726 downwards.
TGAAATTTGAAGTCTATACACCTTAAAATTTTTGAATTTGAAAAACACTGTATAAGGCTATGATTGTTAGAGATAAGTTAATATGCCTGTGATCTGTCCTGTTACTTATTATGGCAATATGTTTTGTGAATATTGCAGATGCACTGGAGATAGTTATGGAAGTTTCAGTAAAGTAACTGGCAGAAAAAAAAAAACCTACTCCTGACCTAATATCTTTTGGGGGGGAATCTTTTGAAAGGGATGTGAAAGAGAAGAGTAAAAAATAATCAGAGGGAAAAATAACACAAAACCTAAAAACATGTTTTAAGCATCTCTGCAGTTTCTATGATTGTTAAGTCTTCAATTTATTATTCCTTTGCACTACCCTTGACAAGAAGGGTGGAAAATACAGGCTAAGCTTGAAGTTTAGTTTTTTGGTAGCATGCCTCAAAGTATACTCACAACTTGGGGGGTAATTATGTATGAATAATGTTTGATTCTAAAGGAAAAGAATATAGATGGTTAGTTGATAAATCAATGCTGTCTTGGTTTCCCCTTGAAATAAAGATTTCAAAGACAAAACTGTTAATTCTAAAACAAATTATAGTTATACCCCCTAAATCCCAGAATTATTCTTGCATATACAGATTCCAATATAAGAGAACCTACATTAGCCTAAAAGAAAGTCATAGCTCACTTCAGAATTTAAACAATAATTACTTACATCTATGTAACAAACTATTCCTCTCACAATTCTTGATAAACCTTATGCCTCATTTGTTGTCTATTCAAAATTCTGGGAGATAATTCAAAGTAAATGACTGAGGTGAAATATTGTATAAGAACTGTGTCATTGCTAGTGAATTACAGCCACCTTCTGGGAGAGTGTATTGCAGCAATTTTTAAAAATAATGGATCAAATCCAAACTGAACATTTTTAGCAGGGCCTTTACACAGGGCAAGACTTCCTTGAAGCAAACTAAATGCCTAGATTTTGGTAATATGGGACACCCTTATAGGAAGTATCTTCATCTTTTCACTCTGAATCACAGCCCCAGACATTCCTGGTGATCTCCCAGACAAATATTAACTAGGTTGAGTCATGCTGCTAAGTACCTCAGATTTGAACCATCTACAGTCATTTAATGAGACTGAACACAGATTGGTAGGAAAAGCTTTCTGACAGGAATGGCAGAGTTCTTTGTAACTGGTTTCTTGAAATGGTAATAGGGGAAAAAAAGCCTTGTCGATACCAAACTGATTGTGTATTGTGTTGTATGTGATATAAAATAAATATGTATTTATGCCTCTGTGTTAACATTTTTCTGAAATTGGATAAAAGATCGATTTCTATAAAAATGTCAGAGAGGTACATTTTGCCTTATCCTAGCTAGAACAGACTGAGATATCTGAGATCAAATGTGATATGTATTTTTGCCTTCTTTGGTTATAAATATCCAGAAATCATAGCACCTTATTTTTGCACATAGGAATGTATGATTTCATTTAGGTTAAATCAGTAAAAAGTCCAAGACACTGCTGGGGTGAGACAAAATCCTTCTTTGGTTCCAAATGGTCTCCAACTTTTTGTGTAAAGGCACAATTTCCCCTCAGATTTGTGATCCAGATTGGAAGAAAGACAATCGATATTCCAGAGACCCCCTTCAGAACTTAGTCTTAAAATATTGGGACAATGAAATAATCAGTAACTCTTTGCTACTGTGTATCTCAACTTTGATACCATTAAGATTATGGACTTCAGCTCCCTGAATTTCCCAGCTAGTATGCTGGCTAGGGAATTCTGGGAGTTGAAACCCATACATAAAAGTGGCAAGATTGAGAAACACTGCTTTAGTGGAGGAAAATTAATTTGGAAAGCAGGCACACACAAAGAGCTGTTCAAGCAGATCATATTCTTATCTATCTATTTGCACTCAAAGAGAAATCTGACAGATTTGGAAAATTAATTTGGAAAGCAGGCACACACAAAGAGCTGTTCAAGCAGATCATATTCTTATCTATCTATTTGCACTCAAAGAGAAATCTGACAGATTTGGATGGCATCAGCCTGGGAAAGCCTTCTTCATGCAAAACAGAAGGCATTATAGAAATTATGACTAACACATTTTGGTAATTCCCAAAATGAAATCCTTGGCAATTCACAGTTAAGGGATGCACAGAGACTGCATTAGGGGATTGCCCAGGGAAATCTCTAAGACACCCTGCCACATCTATTCATGCTTTTCAATGATTGGAATGAATACCTTTATTTTAATTTATTTATTTATTTATATTTCCTATTTCTAAACTGCCCATCTCCCTCAGGGATGAAACTTTGGTATTGATATGATAAAAGGAACGGACAGTGGGGTTTTTTTTAAAGTGAAACTGTAGCTTGATAAAAATTACCTGAAGACATAAGTAGAAAATTCTATTCAATAAAGTCCTGCATTTATTTTTAATTTAAAAAGGAGGCATAGAATAATGATTGCAGAATTGGGAAACCTATTTTGATTGCAACACGGTAAAAGTAAAGTTAATCCTTCTTAATATTCATGATTTAATTTGCTACAAGAGAAATATTATCACTATATAATGATAAAACAATAAGAGAAATAGGAAGCTGAAACCAGGTGTGTTTTTCATTTTCTAAAATTATTTCTATTAAAATATTTTACATAGATAAGAAATACTGTTTTTTCTCCATTTCAAGTTTAAACAAAAGTTTATACATTTTAGCAATTACATGTCCATCATACAATTGCACAATCTTATTTTGCTCTATGCTATACATTTTTTCATCCATTGAAAATCAGTGATAGCTATATACATTGCCATTAGCATTCTTCTCCTCTTCTAACTTAATTTGATATTTGCTTTGGTGATTTTCCAATAATTCCTGTTACATTAACCATTTAACTTTGTCTATTGTTTCTCTTCTATAAAATGCTTCTTGCACTGAAATCCATGTTTGAGCATCGCATGGATTTGAATCTATTCCACATGCTATGTGGAATTTGGCACATCTAATAAAAAGGTTTTTAAAAATCACATTAATCAAACCATAAATATCCATGTCATCCAAATCTCAAGTTGTGATCTTCTAACTCTAAATATGTTTCATTTCTCTGCAGCTCCCATTCTTTCATCCAAACCAAATAACAAGCTGTAATAAACAGTTTCAAGTCCAATAAATCCAATTCTACTCTTTCCTTTGCATTTTGTAACATTGTATATTTAGCTTGTAATTTTTCCCCTTTTTGCAGAATTTTTTGCCATTGCTAAAAAATTGTTAGCTGTCAAAACATTAATATAGGCAAAACATTCATTTTTATCACAGAAATTCTCTCCAAAATGCAGTTTAATTTCTCATCTTAACATGACCTTAATTTCATTTGATAGCTTAAATAATTATTTTGAAATCATATACAGTTCATATTTATCAATATGAGTATTTTATTTTTTCTCAATCATAAATCTTTCATTTTTTATTTTTCATTATTAACATTTTCATCTTCTAATAATTAATCAAAATCTGTTCATTTATCTTTAACTTTCTGATTAATATATCTATTCTTTCTCCCTAATGGATCCATGTGCAAATACCCTTAAAATTTATTTATCAGGTTTTTAAAAAAATCTTAACTCCCATGAATCTATCATCTTATCTCATGTTTCTATTCATTTCCTCTGGAAACAGTGGGCATCCTTGGTTTGTCCCTTTTTGAATCTCACATGTTTTGTTAATTTTCCATTGAAGTGTAAATTGATCCTACCCATTAAAAACAATATTTCTAAGGTTTATATGTTCCAGAACTCTAAATAAGAAAATCCAAATCAAATTCTCAAAGGCCTTCTCTGCATCTAAGTATATCAATGCAGCTCATTTTTCATTAGGTTGCTACCATTACTCCACAATATTTAACATACTTCTAATATTATCTTCCAGTTGTCTTTTAGATAAAAACCCACATTGATCTACCTGAATCAAGTCCGATAAAATTATATTCACCCTTTTAGCCAAAATTATTGTTTACCATGGGTCTCTTCAGGAATCAATGTAAAATGCTACCTCTTTCCAGCTATCAGGAATTTTTCCATTCTGTGAAATAATATTCATTCTTCGTTGTAAAGTTTGTAAAATTTCATTATCAAAACATTTATAGTAAAAAATGACAGACCCTCTGTACAGATGCCTTTCTGGTTTTTAATAATTTCACAAACTTCTCTTATTGTTATAAGCTCATTCAAAATTTGCCTCTGATTTTCTGTGATTTTAAATTTTGTTTATCTAACTATTCATCCACTTTTACCAAGGAATGTCTTGACCTTCAAATAAAGAAAAATAATACTGGTGAAATTCTTTTCTCATATTTACATTATCTATTATTACAGTATTTACTTTTGTAACTGTAATATTACTTTCTTTTTCTTTTTACAAGTTAACATGCCAACCATTTCCCCAGTTTATTTACAAAATCAAAGTACTTTGTTTCTCATAATTCATCTTTATTTCCATCCTTTCATTTATTTATTTATTTATTTATTAATGAGACTTGTATGCCGCCCCATCTCCGAAGACTCGGGTGCTCTAAAATAAAACAAGGAAACAATAAATAATTAAAAAAGAATTAAACTAACAAGCCCCATTAAGATGCAATTACACAAATACACAATAAAACTATAATAAAAGCCATCCCCCAAAGGGTCACAGCCCGGCTTGGTTAAATAACCAGGTCTTCAATTCACGGCGGAAGTTGTCATTGTTAATATAGATAATTGCTTCTGTAGAAAGTTAATTTGATGGGTAATAATTGTCCTCCCGGGGGAATTTTAACTCTTCTGTATTGCATTTAGAATCACTTGCATTTTCTCTTGCATTTTCTTTTTAAATTCAATGTTAAGTTGTGAAGCAACCATCCTGGAAGGAGCTGCTAATGATCGGGTCTTTCTGTCTCTCTTCTTAGACCACCAGCTTACCTGGCCCAAATAAACTAATATATCTTGTGGGACTGATGAGAGTTTTTTTTTAATTACATTTATATGCCGCCCTTCTCCGAAGACTCAGGGCGGCTTACAATTTTTGGGATACAACCCAATGCGCTCAGCAATAGCCTTCATTCCATTGTATATGTCTGCTTATTACTAAGTGGCATTTTTACAAAGTCAGCTTATTGCCCCCAACAATCTTGGGTCCTCAATTTACCTACCCCGAGAGGATGGAAGGCTGAGTCAACCTTGAGCATGCTGGGATTCGAGCCTGCAGTAATTGCAGGTAGCTGGAACTTAAGTGCTAGACATTTAACAGCCTGCACCACCAAGTTTAATTGAAGTAATAGTTTCTCTAGCCAGAGTTGATGAATCAGGAAAATGCAGCTGGATCAGGGGAACATAGTCACATCCAAGTTCTGCTCTGCATTAGCGGGTTTCTCCCTCAGAACAAGACTCTCCCCTCAGTCCTTTCTTTTCCTGTCTTTTTCCAGTTCCCCTTTCAAAGCTGCCTCTTCCTTTTTCTTCTCTGAGCTTCTGGGATTTATATACAAAACAACTCATTTTTTTTCATTCATACTGAAATGAATTCTTCAACCAGTTTTTAAAAATCTTTTAAGCAGTTCACATCTTGTTTAATTTTTTCAAATAATGACCTCTTTCTTTTTTGAGGAGTGTTTGCTCCATTAAAGTTTTATGATCTATAATTACACCAAGATTTTAGAAAAGTTGATACCTGTAGTGCCCATCATATAATCATCTTCAAGGTCCAGAAAATGTAGGTGGGTTTATTGAGGTTAGGCAGCTGAAAAATAACATTTGGCCTAAGTCAAGAGATCAATATTCAACCCTATGGATCTCTTTTTGCTTCTGAGTAGAAGGAATGTTCAAATTAAGCTTTTATGTGTAGATCCTTGTCTGCTTCATGAAATGTATTGGAAGGGAATGGGACTCATATGATAAAAGGGTGCTAAAACTGTGTTTGAAAGCAGCCAACAGAAGCTGAATGTTGCAGGGGTTGTGTGGGGAAGCATCAAAGAGGAATTCAACCCCTCCTCATATCTGTCAGCCATTGTTCAGGTTGTTAGCTATTTTGGCTGATTGAGATCTCCAAGCCAAAGACTGACTTGAAGACATCTGGGCTAAAGAGTCTATTCTTGCCCTTCATCTGTCCCTTTTTTCACCCCAGGCAACTGATCCCTGGCCCGAAGAGACAGAAAGTAACAAGAGGACAAGTTCTGAGTGATGGTTGCAACATCTTGTTTTCCTGTTAGCTGGTAAAATTGAGAAGATATGGAGAAGTAGGGCGTGTCAAATTTTTCAACTTTCAATTTCCAAACATTAGGGGTGCTCAAACGTTGTGACATGCCTTGGGGATTGTAAAGATATTTTGGTTACTTTAATTTAATAAGTGTACTTGATAAATAACTACATCAATATTATAACTTGTCAGATCAGCAATTCCCCAGCAAGCAATTCAGATCAGCAATTCTCCAATATCATCAAAGGAGAACATTATTCTGTGTCACTGAGCCAGGTGGAAGATATCTTGATCATTTCACTCCAGAGAAAGGCTCAAAAACACAAAAACCTGCTCAAGTGATTGCAGATAATCTGGTATATTTCATGAATAAGAAAAGCTTGAAAGCCATTGGAGGAGATTCTACAAATATTAATATTGGCTGTAGAGGTAGTGCCATGCACTGGGTAGAGGTAGGGCCAGAACATCCACTCAGCTGGAGCTGATTAACGAGTCTGAAGGTATATACAAATCATCTTTGCAAACTGACTACTGCAGAAATAAAGAAGTTCATTGACAAACCACAGTGGCCCCGTCATGCCCAATCTATAGAGAGATGTGTGAAACAGGTCACAGAGGCAGCAAACAGAGTATGTAAACACGAGAAACGTGAGGGTTATATTAGAGGCCAAGAAACAAGTCAGCGGCTGTTGTTGAAGAACGAATCAAAATAAGACTTGATGAAACTTGCATAAACATTTTTGTAATTCAGATAATTGCTTTCTGATGTTGGTTTATGATTGCATGGGTTATTTTTGCTTAGCTAGATAAGATTCATGCAGAAAAAACTTTAATTTTTATAGCACAAGGTGTAATTTTGAGAAGATCAAGTGTTTGTGGGTATATGATCAGACATGGATTTACCATACCAAGCTATATGTTGTATAATTGCAAAAACAACAGCAGATTTGAATTATTGTAAAAACACATATTTTTAGAATCCCCTCACCGAAAAAAAATGCAAAAATTAATTTTTACTCCATGAAATGAGATAACCATTGGAGAAGGCAGTCTTTCCTGAAACAGAAATGGGAACTCTCCTCCAGTTGCAGTCCAAAACAGAGCAATTGTGTTGACACAGGGATAAGAAAAATCCATGCTGATTTTATTTTCCGTTGACTAGCAAATGGGAGGAGAGCATTTTTATCTAAGCTAAGGGGAAGAACCCTTGCTAAATTACTGATTCTAATCATGTATCAGAAAACAGAACCACCAGACTTATTTACATACCTATTTTTAACATCTGGAATGTTTATAAGAAAAACCAAACACAAGTGATGGTGTCTTAAGAGCAACCTGGGTAAGCTGGAAAAGAATTTGGAAATGCCCAGAGCAACTTTAGGCAGATTTCAGGTTCTTTCCCATCTGGCTTCAAATTCAGTACTGATTCAAATGGGATAATATTAAACTTTGCATATATTTCTACACTCTTCTACACATTTTCTGAGCTAGATAATAACAACTAGAGCTCTCCGCATATATCTTATATATGGTGAATGTTTTGCCCATCTTTGGAGTTTTATCAGATATTTATGGGGACAGATTCTAATCAGGTTTCATGTCCTTTTATTGACTATAGTACAATTTTAAATAAATTGAACATGCAACTTTTTCTATTTAATGAAATAGCAACACAGTAACTCCAGAATCCACTTCAACATGAGTATCATGTAATCTTAACTAATTTTCTGCGTTGAACATATGAATGAATGTTGATTAATGTATGGGTGTCTTGGCCTTCGGTAAAACTGGCAGTAGACAAAAAGGCTAGATTTTGCCTAATACACTAAGGTAGGCTAAAGTGTGGTTATGTTGTGCCATCAGGTTTTCATAGTTGTGAACGAAGTCATCATGATAAACCATAATAAAGTAGAATTTTGGAGGCAAAATATGTTTTGTGAGTATAATAGTTATGGTTCTTCTGTTCAGTGTATACAGTTCAGTATGCTATGTAAATCAGCTAATCAGTTATTTAATTCTAAACCAAGCAGACTCTATAAGTAAAATTGAAGTGTTGTGAAGATTCATTTATTTTTTGGTATATTTTTAAGGATCATCATCATCATCATATAAACAAATAGTGATCTGCATCTGATAATCCATTTTTAAAATTTATTTTTCAATATTAATATTCTGTGAGGCAAAAAGACAGAAGAATACAAGATAACAGCCCAGAATAATATATCTCAACATTCAATCATATATTACATATAACACTTAACATCAATAGATTATTATTAGCATGGATATTGTTAGGTATGTAGGTTTGAATGTCATTGGTTTAGTTTGAATTGTTCTTGTAAAATGTCAAATATGATTGGTTTGAAAAGTGCAGGAAAACCCTGCACTCTGATTGGCTGGCAACTGCGGCTGCTGGCTATAAGTAGCAGCCGTAGCCCAGCCAAGAGGGGTCCATTCGAGCTGTAGTCACTAATAAACTCTTCACTGAAGCTCTTCGCGTCTGACTCTTCATGCAAACTTAACAGATATAATCTTGCTAGATCTAATAAAAAGTGATTAATTTTGTAGCTAGTAGTAAGAATACAATAAACTCCTTTAAATTAGAATCACCTGCCTAAAATATGTGATAATTCCAACTCTAGAACATTTCTTCTTCTTCTTCTTCTTCTTCTTCTTCTTCTTCTTCTTCTTCTTCTTCTTCTTCTTCTTCTTCTTCTCTCCTCCTCCTCCTTCTTCCTCCTCCTTCTCTTCTTCCTCTTCCTCTTCCTCTTCCTCTCCTCTTCTTCCTCTCCTCATCCTCCTCCTCCTCCTGTGTTAGAATAACCTCTTCCAGTAAGGTATCATTTTCATAAGTCAAGTACATATGCTTCCTTCCCATCTGATAGCACCTTCTCCAAAATTCTGATGAATTTCGGCTAGTGGGGTCCAGGAGGAGAACCTTCTCTGCTGTTGTTCCTGCCCTATGGAATATCTTGCCCCTCGATGTGAAGTTGGCCCAAACCCTCCTATCCTTTCATAAAGTTATAGGGCCCCACTGGGGGAACAATATAATGGAAGTGGTTGATCGAGTAACAACAGATCTCACCTCCCCCATTCTGCCCCTGCCCTCCCAATGTGTCCTTGATTTTTAATTCTTGCTTTTAATTTATTTAATGTTTTAATGGATATATTTCTTTGACTATAAGCTGCCCAGAGTTACCTTATGGTAAGAGGAGCAGCCAATAAATTTTATAAACAAACAAACTATGGGCAATTTCAGCTTATCTAGTTGGAATTAAATGCTGATGACTTATATTAACTATCTTAACTGGAATCATATTCTTTTAGTTCCAAAGCCAACTTTTTAAGCTTAATCTTTCTGACCCCCCACAGACATGCCAACCTAGTGTTATTTGTTTGATAAGAATGCTGATAGGAATGATCAAAAGTAGCTGCAGCAAAATTATTGTATGCAAACAATAATATAGATATTCCTCAGCTTACAACCTCAACTGAATCCAAAATTTTTGTTGCTAAGCAAGACTCTTAACTAAGAGAGTTTTGATCTATTTTACGACCTTTCTTGCCACAGTGAATCACTGCAGTTGTTAAGTCAATAACATGAATGCAAAGTGAGTCTTGTTTCCCCATTGACTTTGCTTGTCATAAATAGGAACCAGTTGCCAAGCAATTAAAATTTGATCATATGACCATGGGGATACTGCAACAGTCATAAGTATGAAAAACAGTCATGTTATTTTTTTCAGTGCTGTTATAGCTTTGAATGGTCACTAAATGAATGGTAGTAAGTCAAGGACTACTAGTTCTGTATATACAGCGAAAGATTCAATCATAAAATAAGCTTACATAAAAAGTGAAGTAGATCAGTTTAGAGAAAAAAACAGCAAAGAGTATTTTGACTGGCAATTTTATATGGCCTTTTTGTTAAGAAAAGACTGAATTAATGATTTCTGGATTTGGGCATTAAAAAGAGCTAATGAAGATGAGGAAAAGAATAAGATGATAATTACTCAATAAAAAGAAAAATAGAAAGCATTACTGTTTTTTCTCTCTATTTTTAATCCTTTTCTTTTTCATACTTTTTATGACTTTTGTTTTATTTATCTGTACTGCACTGAAAAATTCTAATTTCAAATCAATTATAATATGAAAGAATGAATGAATGACAGGAAATACCACTGAGATCTTCTGAAGGGCAGGAGGTTGAAAGGCAATACGTAGTTTAAGCATAAATCCTTTGCAAAAAAAGGAGAACTGAAATTATGAATGATTCAAATATCTGAATAACATATTTTCTCAATTCATTCACATTTCTCTTCATTGGCAAACATTCTTCCTCTACCCTTATGCTGCCCCCATCTATTTTCAGTTTAGAGGGACAATGTTACATGTTCCTGTTAGGCAATCAGGTTTATACACAGTTGGGCAAGGCATGAATTACGCTACTGTTGCTTTGAAGAGAGGGGGAAATGTTAACCAGTAAGCAGGAAATGCAACAGCCATTCTAGGAATATAGGATGTTGCTTCTACCAGCATAGAATTCTTGTCGATGGGGTTGGATGTAGGCTAAAGTTGAATAGGCATCAGGCACCAAATTTTAGGCGGAATTAAAATTTATTTATTGATTTGATTTGATTTGATTTGTCAATCGCTTACAAGACAATAGGTATAAGTATAAACATGAGTAAGAATACAGGAAATAGGTACGAATAAATGGGGACAATAAGACAGGGATGGTAGGCACGATGGTAGACACTTATGCATGCCCCTTACAGACCTCTTAGGAATGGGGTGAGGTCAATAGTGGATAGTTTAAGATTAAAGGAGATGATGTAACAAAGTCAGGAAGTGCATTCCAGGCACTGACCACTCTGTTGCTGAAGTCGTACTTTCTGTAATCAATTTGTATCTGTTGTGTGCTCTTGTATTTTTGTGGTTGAAACTGAAGTAGTCATTGACTAGTAGGACATTGTAGCAGATAATTTTGTGCACTATGCTTAAGTCCAACCGTAGGCGGCATAGTTCAAGGTTGTCCAAGCCCAAAATTTCAAGCCTGGTGATTTAGGGTATTCTATTGCAAGCAGAGGAGTGTAGTACTCTTCTTGTGAAATACCTCTGGTCTCGCTCAATTGTATTAATGTCCGATATACAGTGTTGATTCCAGACAGATGAGCTGTATTCGAGTATTGGTCTAGCAAAGGTTTTGTATGCCCTAGTTAGCAATTCTATATTTCCAGAGGAGAAGCCTTGTAAAATTAGATTTACAACTCTTAATGCCTTTTTGGCAATGCTGTTACAATGAGCTCTGGTGCTTAGGTCATTAGATATGAGTACTCGGAGTTCCTTGACAGAGTGAGGGTTGTCAATGAGGTCATATCCGCCTAGCTTGTATTTGGTGAACTGATTTTTTTTACCAATCTGTAGGACAGACCATTTGTTGGTCGAGATTTGGAGATGGCAGTTGTTTGACCATCCAGACACATAATCAAGGTCGCTTTGAAGGACAGTAGCATTGTTGGTGGTGTTGAATAGTTTTACATCATCTGCAAAGAGGATGTAGTTGCTTATAAGGTGATCACAAAGGTCATTTATATAGAGTATAGGTCCTAGAACTCTGCCTTGGGGGACACTGCTGATTACTAGAGCAGATTTGATATAGCACTCCCTATTCTTACTATTTCTTGCCTGTTTGACAGGAATGCAGTAATCCACTTATGAAGGGATCCGGAAATGCTGTAAGAGTTTAGTTTTAACAGTAGTTTGTCATCTACCACTGAATCAAAGGCTTTGCAGAAGTCTACGTAAATTGCGCCTATTGCTTTACCCTGGTCAAGTACAGTAGTCCATGTTTTTGCAGTGTAGGAGTTGTAGATTGCAGGACAATTTTTCCTGAAACCAAATTTTTTTGGGGAGGGTAGGTTGTTTGATTCTAAGTGGGGGGTGATGACTTGGTTAATAATTGATTCCATGACTTTGCACATGACATAACACAGTGAGATTGGTCTATGGTTTTCTACAGGGGTCACCTTTTTTGAAGATAGAGATGACCGTAGCCAAGGACCATAGGTTTGGTAAGGAACTGGTTCTGAATGATATCACATATATAATACTTAGGGGTTCTGCTATGGCAGAGGAGAGCTTTTTAAGAAGTATGCACATAATCCATTGGGGCCAATAGATAGGGATGGTTTTAGGTTATGCAGTGCCTTTTCTGCATTATCTTCTGTAAAGTCAATATGTAGTAGATCATTACAGTTAGTTGTGGTACGACTAGGAAATATGGGGCATGTTTACAAAGATTGAACTGAAGAATGTATTGAAAAGGTTGGCCTTAAAGACTTCATCGCTGCTGTCTTTCCCATTTGGTCCTTTTAGGGGTGGGATGGTTCTTGAGTCTTTAAGTTTGGTGTTTACAAAATTGTAGAAGGCCCGGATGGATTTTGTACATAGGAGGTTTTCCTCTTGCTTGCAGTGGTAATTTGTGCATTCTGCCTTTATCTGTTGGCATAAGGTGTTGTATCGGTTTTTAAAGTTTGTTACATAGCTAGTTTTGTTTTTACGCCATAGCGATTTTTTAAATTGAAGTTTCCTTATTGTTATGGGTAATTGGTTTTTTGTTTTGTTTTTGGGCGTTACTAATGGTACGTATAGTTTAATGACTCTTTCAAGTTCAAGCAAGAATGCATTATAGTGGTCTTCTGTAGTATTACAGCTAGAGAACAGAATGTGCCAATCAAGAGATGATAGGTCGGCATCTATGAGATCATAGTTGGCTTTTTTGAAGTTGTATTTTGAGGATCCATCATTATGATCCTCTTTGTGAGGGTGTAAATTGAGACAAAAGTCAATCATACTGTGGTTACTGTTTGAAAATGGTTCTTGTATTTGTAGGCCATATATTTAGTTTGAGCTGTTGCAGAAGATGAGGTTGAGGCAGTTGTTGAGTCTAGTGTTGTTGGTTATTAATTAATCCAGTCCCAGTGTAGTAATGGCATTGTACAGTGTTGCATGGATGGGTTTGGATGTACATTCATTAGGGTCCACTCTATAAGAGGTAGATTGAGGTCACCAAGGAAAATAAGAGGGTGTGGGCAAGAGGCAGCCCACGTCAGTAGTGAAGTTAGCTTGTTTGCATTTATTTGTCATAATCAGGGGCTCTGTAGCATAGTAAGAAGCAGATTGTGGTATTTCATAGACAATGGTCTCTAGAAGAGCAAGCTCCTGTGTAATTTGAATCTTTTTTAGATTTAGGGATTTTTAATAGAAGATAACAACTCCACCTCCTCTACGAATTTTGTGATCTGATCAATAAATGTGATATCTCTGACTGTGGTAATGGAGTCTGGAAAAGATGCATTCAATCATGTCTCAAAGACAAATATATTGTTGAATGTGGCTATGCTTAGTAAGATGAGGAATTCATGCATTTTATTTGCAAGGCTTCTTGTGTTGAGTAGTTTGCATTTTAGATATGTAGTAGTGGTTATTGGGATGTAAGTTGAAGGTCTTGCAGCAGTCAATGTATAGGTTAGTATTTCCTTGTTCTTGGAGTCTTTTGAGCTCAGAGCATATTTCACAGGATCGTACATATTGCTGTAAGGTTAGGTCAGGGTGAGAACAGAGATTCTTATGGTTGGTGTTGCTCTTGGCGAGTGAATGTATAGTGTAAATGAATTTTCGTTTGCTTGATTCATTTTTGCAAATGACCCTGCAAAAACATGGAGCCAATGAGTCGTCACTGTTTTTGAACTCTGGGCTGATGTGGGAAATGTCAAGTATTTCATCAGGGGAGAGGGTTGATGCTTGATAGTCACTGATGATGTTGCAGACATTTTTGATGTCATCATTGTAATTGTTGTCCTCTAAACCAAATAAGATGGCATTGGGATGTTTCCATTTCTGCTCGACAGCTTCTTTGATGAAGATTGTGATATCATTATTTGTTGGATTTGTGGGTTTTTGCAGATTGAGTTGTGGTTGTGGTTGTTGAGTAGAGATGTGGTTTGTAGCTATTGGATGTTCAGTTTTTTGGCTTGTGTCTTTTTTCAGGGTTAGTTAATCTTGCTTTTATAGTGTCCAGGGATTCTACTATGGTGTCAAGGAGTGTTATTCATGTTTCTATGGTATCAACTCTTTTGAACAAGGCAATATATTTGTCCAGTTTGGATCTGCACGGTGGGCAGAAATATGGAAATGCATGGTTGGATGATTCTAGGAATTGAGCCAACTGCTTGGGTAATCCCAAGCAGCCATGATGAATGTAGGAAAAAATTTGATGGAATTTTCATTCTCCTTTAAAGTTTCTTTACATATAAGCCATGTGCAGGAGTCTTGTGGTTCATTGGTGGGGATTTCTTTCTTTTTGCGTTGTGGATTGGTTTGGCATTGGATTTATTTCCTGGCATGGTGGGTTTGTTGAGATGGTTCATTGATTAAATTGCTCAATCAAAAAATTGAAGAGATTTCTGAAAAATAGAATTAAAAAAGTGAAAAGTATTAACAGTGCACTCCATGAACCAGTACATCCATCAAGGACTAAATATAATTTTGCATAATTGTGATATAATAGCAATGGGTACTAATGTAATTCAAATTACTTATTGTATAAATCAAGTGAAAATGTCTGAGAAAAGGAAAAAACGGCATTGGACAAGAAAAAATTTGTTTCCTGAATACTTTGGGATGTATTTTATAGATTTTGGGTTGATAATGAACCTGTCACAAAAATAACCTTTAATTTGGTTATACTGCACTTAGGAAAACTGTTGTTGAAGCTTATCCAGTACACCAAGTATAACTGCAATATGTGTGCCGGTCTAAAATTAGTTCTCTGTTGTTTCGAATGCAGCGTGGATATATCAAGTACTGTTGTTCCATATGTGAATAGGATAGCATTTAAGAGAGTCATATTACATTAAAAAGAAATATCCATTCTAAAAGAATTTGATTCCAAGACAAAAAATTGTGGCACATGAACTACTTGTTGACTTGACAAAATATTTTTGCCTATGCTTCACATAAAATGTGGACTGATGAAAGCAACAAGAATAAGGAAGATGAATAGATATTTCCAAGAATAACTGATACCAAGGTTTTAAAAAGCCATTTTCATTGGCACATAGTTCAGATACATCATCAGTGACACATTGTTCGAAGATCTGTTAGTGGAGCCAGAGAAAATTTCCTGGAAAGCATTCAAGAATGCCATTCAGAAATTTTTTGGCAGCATGGAACTACAAACTACATTCAACTGGTTGACAAATTTCTTACAACACATGACTTGAATGCAATATGTCAGTGAAGATAGATTTCCTGGACAATTCTTTAATTCATCTTCCTCCTTTCCTTAGAGAAGTTGTCTGTATCAGCTTCTCCCCACCTTTGTGGCTTGGTGAGTGGAGAGGGGAACTGGGTTGTGTGAGAAGCAGGCTGGTGTGCATGTGGTTGGCCAGCCTGAGCAGCAGGCTGGCACATACACACACAAGTGCCCCCTGGCCTGCTTGTGCAAGTTGAGCTGTACTCACGTATGCGTGCTCCAGCCAGCCACTTACGCAGCCCAATTCTGAATAGGTCACGACCAGTAGTGATCCAGGGCCTGTGGGTTGAGGACTCCTGGTCTATGTCAGTTCTTGGGCTACTACTTTATACTGTTTTGAGGTTTTATTGTTGCTTAAGGAGTCCCATTGGGCCATGATTTCAAAGATATTTCATTATCAGAGTCGTCAATGCCTTTAACAATGGCAGTTTCATGGTTCCGACCAATGCCCTAATTAAATCATGAACCTCAGGCTAAGCTTCAAAAGAAAACCAGTTATTTATTAGGAGCTTCATGTCAGCACGGACCAAGTGAAGCCAACTCTGACCTCACTTAATTTGTGCCTTGGCTCTGACCCTGTTTCCTCCTCTCCCTGAAGGTGTGTCATCAGTCAACGAAGCAATTTTGCGGGTAGTAGAAGTCACTCCCTCCGCAACTGTGGATCTCCGTGGAGATGATCTTCTTGACATTGCTGGCTGGAATGTGCTTTGTTTTGACTGAAATGCAAGTTCCTTGATGGAGCTGTGAGGCTCAATTCCCCATCCCGCTGCCTATGACAACTCAAGAGCAGATCAGGAATGCTGTATGAGTTGGCAGGCAAAGCTTCTAATGAAAGGGTGTCAAACTCAAGGCCCACGGGGTTCTTAGATCTGGCCCGTGGGACTTCCCTGGAAACAGCAAAGGACTGACCCACAGTGCCTCTGCCAGAGAAACTGGAGCTCCGGAGGCCTGTGTTTTTGCTGGCAGAGTGCTGGAGGAAGTTGTTGCAGCCAAAAATGGGTGCCCCTGACATGAGTGATATTTAACTGGCCATGCCTTCTGGCTATGCCCCACCACCCACAAGGTTAAACACAACCCTGATGTGGCCCTCAATGAAATCAAGTTTGACACCCAAGTTCTAATGCATGGCCTTCGGTGGAAAAATTATTAAAATTCAGGAAGATATTCAGAGATATATCTACCTTGAAAATAGCCCATGTTGAATTGTATAGTACAGTCAACAGAAAGTTCTGACCATACGATATGCAATAAAATGTTTTATAATAACTTTGTGATATACAATGTTTTACAAAATTTCAATTCCACAGGAATCATGGGTTCTAGATTTTAGATACATTCTATAAATTAGCCCATTTTAGGTACCTTGGTTCAAAAATTGTTACCTTACGATGCGCTTAGACATATACCACTTCATAGTGCTTTTACAGCCCTCTCTAAACAGTGTACAGAATCAGCATATTGCTCTCAACAATCTGGGTCCTCATTTTACTGACTTTGGAAGGATGGAAGACTGAGTCAATCTTGAGCCTGGTGAGATTTGAACTGCCAAATTGCAGGGAGCCAGCAGTCAGCAGAAGTAGCCTGCAATCATACACTCTAACCCAGTGGTAGGATTCAAATTTTTTTACTACCGGTTCTGTGGGCATGGCTTTGTGGGTATGGCAGGGGAAGGATACTGTAAAATCTCCAGTCAGAAGTGGGATTTGCCAGTTCTCCGAACTACTCAAAATTTCCTCTACCAGTTCTCCAGAACAGGTCAGAACCTGCTGAATACCACCTCTGTTCTAACCACTGCACCACTACAGATCTTTAGCTCAATTAAAGGTTATAAAGAGGAGAGTTTTAATAGGATATAGATAACGAACAAACAAAATCCTATACCTCCTTTATTTTTTATCTTGGATAAATATATATACACAGGCTGTATAAATTTACATTACTTTAGTTTGTGAATGACACTGTGATGATGTTTTCTGAGATACAATGACACTGTAACAGTAATGATTACAAGCTATAGTTATAAAAACTTTCAGGTAATATAAATCTTTCAGTCTCTGTTGTATTAAGATATATATGACATTTTTCAGCTCTTATCCTAAGTGGGATAATATAGATTATTTTCTAATTAATATTAATTATGTTCAATATAGTTTATATAAGAGTAAGTGTGGGTGTTAAGACAAGGAAAGGTTTTTTTAAAAAATATGTAAAAAATCAAGGATCTCAAAGAAAATTGAATGAAACATTATTTCAAATTTTTTACATATACAGGTTACTATTTCTCTTGGGAGCTCTAAATTTTGATGACATTTAAAATAAATATTACTGTGGCAATCTCATAGACTTGTAACAGAATTATTTTTCTTTAATTCATTCCACTAGAGGGTGCTAGTTATTATTTCATTCAAAGGCTAAGAAGAAAGTCCCACATTTTTTTCTAACTAAAAGACAATTTTACGTTTATAGTAATTGTGTTCTGTCTACATGTTATATAATTTATATCATGAAGTTGTGCAGGATCCACATTATTTCACAATTTTTGCAATCTATACATCTATTAAACATAAAGCTTCCTTTTGAAAGGAAAGGAAAGGCTAATATCCAGTTTCTTTAAAAAAAAGTAATAAAAGTTTGATTTGCTTAACCAAGCCCATGTAGCATGAACATTATATATCATATGGGTTCTGTTTCTTGAACTGTGGCTACAATGATGTGGTGATAATGTCCAAATTATTCCAGGATATTTTAACTTTATATCTGCATTGTTAATGTGCAACCAAGTTTTGGTAACTTTGTATATGATCCTTAAGGAAATGTAGTCACATAACATTTTTAAAGCCTGATAAAATTGAACAAGCTTTTGTTCAGAGAGCCAGTCCAGCAAGATGTTTTCCATGGGGCAGCTGGAAGTAATGGGACATGAAACATTTTTTAGTTCTAGATTGCTTTTTTCTTCTTCTTTTCAGTCCAATACTGTAGAGCTAGATTATTATTTATTTATTAAATTTTTATGCTGTCTATCTCTCCTATAAGTTGACTGGGCAGCTTACCAGTTATTATAATTATTATAATTTACAGCAATAGATTATTTTATTTTACTAGGATACATGGCATTGCTCTCAGTATATCAACTCTCAGTTAGTGTTTACACAACATATAGTAGAATAAGAGTGTGGCATTTGTTTCTTGTGTACACTAATGGCAAAGTAAGCCAGTCTAGTAAACTTCAGGGATTAAATTCAGTTAAAATTATTCTGATACATTGATTAATGCTATATATCTTGTCCTTCAAGAAAAAAAAGCATAGAAGGAAAGAACCTTTTTCATTATCAAATTCACTATCAAAGCATAAATGCTGACCAAGGGCAAATAATGTCCATTGTTAACTGCTGGACCAAAGTCCTGGATCCCAGAGCCCCACGTACTCAAATCCATTCTGTCTTACCAGAGTTCAGTCAAATCCTGTTGTCCCTCATCCAGGCCTTCATAGCCTTCAGGCACAGCAAAAGAGTGGCCACAACATCACTTGGGTCACCAAGAATGGAAATATAGAGTTGATATTTTACCAATGCCATTTTTTCCCTTCAATATTCTGATGTACTTGCAATATTTGATGCCCACTTATTTTCCTTGGTAAGTAGAGTTTGTCAACATCATTACAAGGATTAAGGGCATGATTTATTATCATTATTTTTCTGGTCTTCCTGTCCAGTTAAGCTGCCATCAAAAAAGTATATACTGCAACGGCAATTATCATCTCATGTTATGGATGGGAGGGCAACGAGAGAGGTGGCAGAGGTCTGGTCCTTTAACAAAAATTGTTAGAATGACTGCACAGCTTTGAATTGAAACAAAGGGGATAAATGTTAGATATCTTTGTAAAACTGGGGTATTAAAGGAGGTTGTGGATCATAGTTTCTATGCAGTGGTGGTATGCTGCCAGTTTGGCCCTTTTCTGCTGAGTCGGTAACGACTATGAGCAGTGGAGACCGAACCAGTTCTCTCTGCCGCTCTGCTGTTGGGCCCACCAACCCGCCCAGACTCCTGTACTTACCTTTATCTTCTACTTTTGAAGCACAGCTGCTTTGCACAGCACAGAAGAGTGCTGCGTGGCAGCTGCTGAAGTGACCAGGAGAGTGCAGGCTTGCAGGAGGTGAGTTGGAATGCCTTTGTGCCTGCGCAAACGCCTCTACACCTGTGCAAAGTGCGTGTTTTGGTGCACACGTGCACGCAAAGTGTGTGCACGTGCAAAGTGCACCCACCAAGCCATGCCCACCAAACTGGTGGTAAAAGTTTTTTAATCCCACCACTGTTTCTATGGCACCATGCCCCTGGGACAGTGTGATATCCCATAAAAGAGTTTTCCTTTATTCTTCTCTAAAACTGGTGTGAGAAGAATATTGAATATGAGCCATGGTGATGCAATGGTTAGAGTGCATGACTGCTACTTCTGCAGACTGCCAACTGCCTGCAATTTGGCAGTTCAAATCTCACCAGACTCAAGGTTGACTCAGCCTTCCATCCTTCTGAGGTAGGTAAAATGAGGAGCCAGATTGTTGGGGGCAATATGCTGACTCTATAAATCACTTAAAGAGGGCTGTAAAGCAGTGGTTCTTAACCTTTTTGAAAGAATTGCCCCCTTGAGCCATTGAGGAAGTTGTCATCGCCTCCCTCCCCCAACATAACTGCCCCCCTGCCACCTCTTAGCATCCCCAAGCAGGCCAGCAGAGGGGCACTAAGAGGTGGCAGGGGGGCAGCACGTTGAACGCGGCCGCAGCAGCACGTAACATGCCACTGCTTCCGCATTGGAGGTGCCAGCTCTGGAGCAGTGCTGGTCAATGGGTGAACCTGCAGGGCCGGCCAGCACCTCGAACGCCCCCGTCGCCTCTTAGCACCCCTCTGCCGACCCCCTTGGGGACGCTAAGAGTCGGCAGGGAGGCGTTCGAGGCGCCGGCCCTGCAGGCTCACCCCATTGACTGTTGTACTGCACCTGAACCGGCGTCTGTCCATCCATCCATCCAAAAGGTCTGTTTGTTTGCCTGCCTGCCTTCCTGCCTATCTATCTACCTACCTGTCTGTCTTTTTATCTACCTACCTACCCACCTATCTACCAATATAGATCTCTCTCTCTCTCCCAATATATCTCCCTCCATCGCCCCCATATTGCCCCCCTTCCGTTCCTTTGCCCCCATGTTGCCCCTTTTTGTTCCATCGCCCCCCTGAAAAAAAAATCGCCCCTTGGGGGGCAATATCGCCCAGGTTAAGAACCACTGCTGTAAAGCACTGTGAAGCCGTATACAAGTCTAAGTGCTATTGATATTGCTATTGAAACAGGTTAGATTTTCTAAATTTAGGAAATAAAAGTTAGTATAAATAAGAATTCAAAACATTTTTGTTTATGAATATAGCCATGAAAGAACATCAGATTCTAACAGATCTTCTAGAGACACAAATCCTTTGTCTTAAAGTTGATTTAATTTCATCTGGTTCTAGGGGTAAATCTGCATCACAGATGAAACCATTGTAATTCAATTTCTTCAGGTTATATTTTTCCAAGTGGTTTTTTAAACTGTCTGCCCAATCCAACTGGATTATTGAATAATTTAGCCAGTATGTAAAATATTTATCAAGACAGTGGGTTTGGCTTTACTGCTTTCTGATGGAACACTATATTTGGAATGCAGAAAGAGAACTGGAAGATATTTTTCAAAGATTTGGTTTAGAATCTTTTCTGGAATAGCTGTATTATTGTATGGTCCTAGTTAAGCCCAGATAGCAGTTCTGTTAGAGGTTTTGTTCCAAATTAATTACAGGTATGAATTGTACTTTCAAGCAAACAATTAACCTAATAGTTAAATGCCCTTATTGTCACATGAATAATCCAGGTGATTATTTGGGCTTCCAGAGGCTTGAAAATCTACAGAAGTTTCAGATTTTATCAAGTTCAAAAATTTAATATGTTTTAGCATGCATTTTGCTGATGTGATTCTATAGAATAATTGGATAGAAGCTAGCAGGACAGTGTTTTTAAACCTTTCTTGAATATTGGAATTATAAAAACTAAGGCACAGTTTGTGGAATTCTGGTGAAGTGATATATTGTTGTAAAAAAAGAAGCCAGCACTGGGAGCTACAATTCAACATTGCTGTTTATAAATAATGAGAGCTTTCCTGCTTAAACCAGGAAAATGATTATGGCTTTAATTTCTCCTTAATGTCCCCTTCTTGCTCACAAAGCAAATACTGTTTCACTTTCCAAACAGGCCTCAACTCTGTCACGCACTGACAGGATGCTAGCCAGATGAATACTGATGGATGCTGGTAGGCAGAGGCAGAGTTTCCCCTCCTTATTTTCCTCCCCCAAAACTAAGCCCGAGCACATAGTTTTGTAGCAAAGCATGGCTATCAAGCTAGTTAGTAATATGTTGATGATGGTTACCTATATGACTTAATTTCAGAGAGGCAATTGAAGTTCTTTCCTGAAAGGGAAAAACAGAATTGAACAATCCCTTTGTTGGAAATAAATCTATGAAACTGGAAGTTGATTGATTTGGAAGAAAGTCTTATCTCTGGACAGAACTGCACTTTCCACAAAGAGCAGATCTGCAGTTCAGGATTCCTTTTAGATCAGGGCTATCAAACTCGCGGCCTGTGGCCTGGAGGCATCACATGCTGGCCACACTCATGCCCAATTTAGCAAAGGGGGTAAATCCTGATATGTCACATGATGCTCCTATGACAATGCAAGTTTGACATCCTTGTCTTAGATGAATGGCTCCTGCTGGAAGAGCAGGTGATAGCTGTGGCCATGAAGAGCATTGAAACTTGTGGCAGCAATTTCCACCCTTTTTCCAGCCTCCCCACTGACTTTGCTTGTTGGAAGCCAATGATGATCATATGATCATGGACTGCTGCAGTCATCATAATTGTGACCCAGTTGCCAAGAGCCTGAATTGTAATCATATGAACATGGGAATGCTGAAACAGCTGCAACTTTGAGGACCAATTATAAATCCCTCTTGTTCAGCACTGCCATAACTTTGAACAGTTGCAGCACAGGTAGTCATAACCTGAGGACTACCTGTATATCTTTTTTTTAAAATTACATTTATATGCCGCCCTTCTCCGAAGACTCAGGGCGGCTTATAATTTTTGGGACAAAACCCAATATGCTAGCAATAGCCTTCATTCCATTGTATATGCCTGCTTATTACTAAGTGGCATTTTTACAAAGTCAGCTTATTGCCCCCAACAAACTTGGGTCCTCACTTTACCTACCCTGAGAGGATGGAAGGCTGAGTCAACCTTGAGCCTGGTGGGATTCGAGCCTGCACTAATTGCAGGCAGCTGGAACTAAGTGCTAGGCATTTAACAGCCTGCACCACCAAGGCTCTTATTCCTTATATCTCTGTTTTTTATTTCCTACTTAGTATAGGAGAGTCAGTTTGGTGCAGTGTTTAAGGCATCAGGTATAAATTGGGAGACTGTGAGTTCTTAGGCACAAAGCTAGCTGGATGACCTTGAGCTGCTCTCTCTCTCTCTCTCTCTCCCTCCCTCCCTCCCTCTCTCTCTCTCTCTCTCTCATCTATAGAAAGGGGACCTTCGCAAACCATTTCTGGATGTCTTGCCAAGAAAATTGTAGAGGCATGCCTAGGCAATCACCAGGAGTCAACACTGACTAGAAGGCACCAGCTGCTGCCCCCATCCAACTTTTGTATAGTGCTTTCACAATGCTAAAACAAGCAAAACTTTTTAAAATACTAACAAGAAAATTCTGCCAAATTTATTTAAAATGGACAAAAATAATACATTAAGTAAATGTTTTCATAATGAAGGCACAGTAGGAGAGAGTTTCTGAACTGAGGCAGGCTTTTGGGTTTTTGAAAAGTGGGGGAGGTAAGATTTGGCAGTACAATTTCTTAAGTAACTGAAATGTAAATAGAAAACTATCCTTTTCTTACAAGGACTACTCTCATTTAATATTAATTGTTGATGTGGTTGTTGTATATAATGTTTATTAGAAAATCTCAATTTCTAATTGTTAGTATTAATATTATAATATTGTAATGTACCTCTACACACACACACACCCCCCATTTCCCCAAAATAAGACGTATCCTAAAAATAAGCCCTAACATGTTTTAATATGTGTGCCCAATAGAAACCTACCCCCAAAAGTAGCCCTACTTAAGAGCCTGTGTAGCCAACCACCTGCCATTCCATCTAGTTGCTCACGGTGCCACGGCCATGAAGCAAGACAGGGAGGTGATGCCCCTCATTGGCTTACCTCAGGATCTCCCCAATAAGGCCATCCACACCTGACATCTGCCTCGCAGTGGCAGCACTTGCAGCCATGTGGAGCATGAGCCCATGTAGCTGCTGGCTCACTTCTGCTTGCTTGCAGCAACAATGAAGCAGGAGGCTGAGTGGTGTGCTGGTGCTATAGCCCCAAGGTGAAGCATAGAGGGCCTGGCTGTGGGGGCCCTGAGGTAAACCAGTACGGGGGGCATGGGGCAGATTCACCCCCTCCTGCCTTGCAGTGGTGGCCATTGGTGCTCTGCATGGCCTCCTGCTCCACTGCAAGCAAGTAGAAGTGGGTCTCCCATATCTGAAAAAAAGACACACCCTGAAAATATGCCCTAGTGCTTATTTTCTTTTGGGGCCCAAAAGAAAATAAGACCTGGTCTTATTTTCATGGAAACCCAGGAAAACACATACATACATACATACACACACACACACACACACACAAACATACACATGCATAAAATACCGATATGCTCACTAACATATTTCCTTCCAAAGACTCACAATTTTTATATAAATATGCATGGAAGGATGTCATCAAAAATTTGTCATTTATTCAGCTTAAATTTTATAGTCAGTCCTCTTTTTTTTTTCAGTCCTGAGAGTCTCAACTAGAAGCTAACTGAGTACCTTTTTGCCTCCTGTTTCATTGCTTATCCTTCCATGTAGAGTCCTGGGGAAATAAAGTTTGTGTCTGTTATCCTGTAGATTTAATTGCTTGAAAATATCTGTTGCATGTTGCTCAATACCAATGACATATTTTGTGACAATTAGTAACAGAGTATGTCCGTTGATAGCAAGTAATTTAGAGCCCTAGGATGTGAGCTGAAAGTTTCTTTCCTGCACTGAAGTAAGAGATTGTGAAAGATTTTAATTGAATGTTCCTTATAATTAAATGTAGGGCTTTCATTACTTTTTGTGTAAAATGCAATTATATCTATGCAGCTTTCACTGCCTTGGCAGCATGCCCAGTCCTCAACACACCTTCATCTTCAGTGCCCTTATCAAATGATTTTAGCTAAATTTACTGTAGTTAATTTTCTAGTTAACTTTATATAGAAAAATTAATTTCTACCTGAACTTGTGGGAAGTTTCTTAAATACATATATGTTTTATCTATTCTAATCTTATGTTTGAAGTGGATATAATTTTGGTATTAAAGTCATATTAAGGGCAGGAATCATTTATCAAATATCTGCATTTTTCAAAACCTCATGTGTCTGTCTTTTTTATTTCACAAATAAAAATTTTTCTGCATCAGCTGCAACTTGAAGGAATTGCTGGTAGTACTTGAGCTTTAGTTCTGGAACTGTAAGACTTTATTTTCTTCCCCCACTATGTTTGGACAACCTCCTTTTACTCAAGTTTGAAGCTTGCAGAATTCTTTTCTTTTTCTTTTTAGAAGAAAAGATTCATATGCATACTTTATTTAGTTTTGTGAGAGTATTTTGCAATTAGGCCCTTGCAAATAATAGAAATTAGCTTCTTGTAGCCATCTTGAAGAACTGCCAAACCACAATGTTAAATAATCTCTCAGTAAGATAGCTACAGCATGACATTTTGCTAAGTGTAACTATCACTGTCTTCAGTTGCTGCAATTGATCTTTAGTACCAATTCTATGAGCCTTAAATTATTAAATCATCTAAAAATTATCCAATCAGCATGTGAACAAGGGTTAATAATTTGCATATGGAGCAACTGCAACTGCATCTGGTCCTAAATCGTATGATAAATCAGTAATCTGAGAAAGGAAAACCCACTAAATTCTCTACTAAAACCCACTTAGGGTTAGGGTTTTAGTCTTAAAATGGTATCCAACTTGGAATAGTTGAATGGTATTCTAGGGATTTACCCATTTTTTATCAAGAAATAGTTCCCAATATGGGTTTTCATTCTTCTAAATTTCAAATCTTTATGATCATGTTACACTAAAACTTAAGGATTTATGTGCATAGTCCAAGATCATTTTCATGAACTATGCACCAAAAATGGGTTCAACAAGTTGATAAGCCATCATATGGTCCAGCTGAAGCCAAGCAGATAACTTTCCCTAAGTCAAGGCTGTTAAACTCCTGGCCCGCAAGGCAGATGCGTCACACGCTGGTCACACCCATGCCTGGTTTAACGAAGGGGGGAAAAGTGCTGATATGTCACATGACACTGCTGTGACGATGTGAGTTTGACACCCCTGCCCCAAGGGCATCACTTCAAGATGTCTTCACAGGCCTTGTCTGAATAGATATACTGCCATTTTCCTAGGAAAGTATTATATTTCATGTCAAAACTGGACAAATTTCACTCTACCTCAGCAGCCAGAACCCTAACCCTAAAAGTTATAAAGACGTATATGTACTCAGCAAACAGAAGTTCTTGCTACAATAAAGGATATGCATTCAGATTAACATTCAAATTAGATTAAATTAAATTAGATTAAAGTTAAAATACAATGATCCTCATCCATTCTTTATAACTAACTAAAAACTTTAAAAACAAAAAGGAGGGTTGAGGATTAGTCAAAACCCAAGAAGGATTTGAGTACCCTTGATCATTATTAAGCTTCATTGTCATAAGAATAAAAGTAATTATTATACTATTGTTATTATTTTGATCAGGAAGATATACTTTGATTTTGGAAAAGATTTTAATTTAATTATCTCTTAGAATACTCAAGAAAGCATCTATGAGGCTATGAAATATTTAAGAAGTTTATCATATCTAGATATCTTGACCGCATTAATGCGATGTCGTGATTTTTCCATGAAATGAAACATCAGTGGAGCAGAGGTTTGTGAACATGAAGCAGCTTAATTCAAGGTTGTTTCTTGTCCAGCCACCTGGGTGCTTGACCTATTTAGTTTCATTTGTTTATATTAGTAGCGAAGAGCCACAATTATTGCAGGTGTTGAGAACTTAGAATGGTAAAAGAAGTACACATGGGCAAAAAGTTATTTCTCCTCCCTTCCCTTTCCCTTTTGAGATGTTAAGCCAAAGTTCCCTGATTCTTATCTACAGCTTGCAGAACTCTTTGAATGAGGTCATCCAGGAAATGTAATCAGTCCTGTATCATTGTCACTACATCCTAGACGTTTGTATTGTAGAACACTGCCTGCTTCTATGACCTAATTTACCACACCATTAACACATCTGTTTTAAAAGTTACTGCATACAGCATACATACCATGCCCTTTCCCATACTAATATTCCAAACCATCAACTTTTTGCCTCATGAAGGTAAATGACAAAATTAGTAGAACAACGCATGGTACCTGTTAGTTTGTCCCATGTTTGAATGGCATGTTGAGGGATTTCCTCCCAAAATAACTGGCATAGATCCTACTTGTGAAAGGGATGAAATGGGTGCCTCGAATCTTAAGACTCCCAATTTGCTCCTGATGTCCCCAGTAAAAAAAAAGGTTTCCAAAATTTGGATGGGTTTGAAGACAAAAAAAGGAAATCTGGAAAATGCCCTTGGTATTTTTTTTACAACCCTCCCTATCAACCCCAATATTGTGGAAACATAAGGAAAACTAGTGGGGAGGAATGTGGGAATAGTGGGAAATCCCAAGTTAAAAAAAACACACCAAGGTTGAAATCCTAGCATTACTTTTTATAGTTTTTACTATAAAGTAAAAACTATACTGCATTCCTCCCGTGCCCTCAATGTACCAAAAACTCAATCAATCTTCCCTGCTTTAGAAAACTTTGAAAGTGTTAAGTTTGCATGAAGAGTCAGACGCGAAGAGCTTCAGTGAAGAGTTTATTAAGTGACTACAGCTCGACTTGGCTGGGCTACGGCTGCTTCTTATAGCCAGCAGCCATAGTTGCCAGCCAATCAGAGTGCAGGGTTTTCCCACACCATTTAAACCAATCCTATTTGACATTTTACAAGAACAATTCAAATTAAACCAATGACATTCAAACCTACATATATAACAGAAAGGTTTGGCAAAGCTGTCTCACAGGCTCTCCACTTTTTGTATCTGCACAGACAACACTCATAGAAATTGCCAAGCAGAAAAGCATCACGCTGACAGACAGGGACAACTTTTAAAATAGTCACCCAACTTTTCTGAACACTTATTTTCAAGCTTAGCAACTTTAAGGCGTGTGGATTTCCCATGCTGGCTGAAAATTCTCAGAGTCCACACATGTTACATTTGTTTAGGTTGCAAAACACTGTTCTATCTAGAGGCTGCCTTAACAATTTGATTACAATACCTTCTCACATTAGTAGGCTTTGCAAAATATCGCTTTCATAAATTTTGTATAGCCTACTTCTTTTACTAGAAATAGATTGGAGATAGAATCAAGATCACATGAAATGTTAGTACTGCTTTATAATGCGTCGGTAAGATCCATACTTTTTTTTATTATTATTACATTTATATGCCGCCCTTCTCTGAAGACTCAGGGTGGTTTACAATTTTTGGGATACAACCCAATGTGCTCAGCAACAGCCTTCATTCCATTGTATATGCCTGCTTATTACTAAGCAGCATTTTTACAAAGTCAGCTTATTGCCCCCAACAATCTTGGGTCCTCAATTTACCTACCCTGAGAGGATGGAAGGCTGAGTCAACCTTGAGTCTGGTGGGATTCGAGCCTGCACTAATTGCAGGCAGCTGGAACTTAAGTGCTAGGCATTTAACAGCCTGCACCACCAAGGCTCTTGGATTCTTGCATGCAGTTTTGATTCTAGGATATGAAAAAGATGTTGAGACTCTAGAACAGTGATGGCTAACCTTTTTGGCACCGAAAATGTGCACATTTGTGCACATCCCCAAAATGCAATGCACGTGCATCCCCTGTGCATGTGCCCCGTCCCCCCCATGTGCCCCACTCTCTTTGCATTATTTATTTATTTATTTTATTGGACTTATATGCCGCCCTATCTCCGAAGACTTGGGGCGGCTCACAATTAAAACATACAATACAATAATTATTTAAAAAAGAATTAAACAATTTCAAGCCCAATAAAACCAAATTAAAATACTTAAAATTATCCCATGGCCCTGGTGAGGAATCACAGCCCGATTTATTTATTTATTTATTAATGGGACTTATATGCCTCCCATCTCCTCAAGACTCGGGCGGCTTACAATAAAAACAAACACAATAAATATTTAAAAAGAATTAAACTAATGGTCCCAATTAATACAAAACTTAAAACCACCAAAATCTAAAACACCCCACCCATAGGTCACAGCCCGATTGGTCAAATAACCAGGTCTTCAGGTCATGGCGGAAGGTCTGGAGGTCAGGGGCCAAGGCCCCAGGGGAAGTTGGTTCCAGAGTTCAGGGACCGCTGACAGAGTGAAGCCGCGTCGTCGGGGACCGCCAGCCCGGCATTGCAGCTGATGGGACCCAAAGGTCCCTGTCTGTGACTTCGTACAGAGGCGGTTAGGTATTGATGTCGGCAGCAGTCTCTCCCTTAGTAATAAGGACCCATGTCATGTAGGACTTTGTATGTTAAAGTTAAAACCTTGAATTCTCACCGGAGAACGGCAACCAATGCAGGCAAGCGGGAGAGGGGACTAACATGGGAGAACTGGGAAACTCCCATCACCAGCGCACCGCATTTTGCACCAGCTGCAGTCTCCGGATGGTATGCAAGGGCAGTCCTAGATAAGGCGTTGCAGTAGTCGAGTGCAGTAACAAGGGCATGAGTGACTGTGGGCATCCAGGTCCAGAAACAGGCGAGCTGGAGAACCAGCGGACCTGGGCAAAGGCCCCTGGCGGCAGCTCCCACCTGCTCCTCCAGCGGATCCGTGCATCCAGGGAGGACCCCCAGTTCCTTGCCCTATCCACAGGGCAACACCACTCCCCTATGGTCAGCGATGGACATTCTAAGCTGGAGCGGGATGCGGTATGTACAACCACTCCAGTCTTGGCGGGTTGAGTGAGGCATGTTGCCGTCCATCCAGATCGCATCCGCATCAGACAGCGAGTCATCACGGAGAGGGCATCACTGATCTGGTTTGGGGTGGAGATATACAGTTGAGTATCATCCATATATGATGACCTCACAAAACCATGGATGATCTCACCCAGCGGTTTCATGTAGATGTTAAATAAGAGGGAGAGGACTGACCCTGAGGGACCCCACAAGTGGCCCTTGAGGTGACCTCTGCCCCCTGCCAACACCGATTAGGCAGCCCGCTGAGGGTAGGAGAGAGCCACCCGAAGAACAGTGCCCCCCAACCCCAGTAGCAAAGGATACCATGGTGGATGG
>CM019155.1:41344508-41472642 GCA_009733165.1 Naja naja | reverse complement strand
CTCCGCCTATCTCTGGGATAGTGACCTCCTTGGAAGCAAGGTCTCCCTAATAACCACAGCCACCCCACCACCCCTACCTGGGCCGGCCCGTGCACAACCGAAAACCTGGAGGGCATAATTCAACCAGAGGGACACCTCCTCCGGGCCCAACCAGGTCTCGGTGATGCAAGCCAGGTCCGCAGCCTCCTCCTCAATGATCTCACGGAGGAGGACAGATTTATTGGCCATGGACCTGGCCTTAAAATACACCAGTCTGAGCCCAGGGGTCCCAATTCCCGAACTCCCTAGGGAGGAGGTCATAGGGTCGGGCGAGCCCGACCGCGAAGATGGTGGGTGCACGCTCCCAACACATGATATGACCCTATGCCTTGATTTGGTCGAACAACCAGGTCTTTAAATCGCGGCGGAAGGTGCGGAGGTCAGGGGCCAGACAGAGGTCCAGAGGCAGTTCATTCCATAAGTCAGGGACCGCTACAGAATAGGCTCGTTGCCGGGGGACCACCAGCCGCCACTGACTTGCCGGGGGACCCGAGGAGTCCTTGCCTATGTGCGCAGGCGGGTGGCGCCGATATCGGCAGGAGCCGCTCCCTTAAATATTGTGGACCCATGTCGTGAAGGACTTTGAATGTTAAAGTCAGAACCTTGAATCTCACCCAGAGTGCAACCGGCAACCAATGCAGGCCGCGCAGGAGGGGGGTAATATGGGAGAATCGGGTAACTCCCATCACCACCCGCGCGGCCGCATTCTGCACCAGCTGCAACCTCCAGATGGTATGCAAGGACAGTCCTAAATAGAGAGCATTGCAGTAGTCGAGTCACGAGGTGACAAGGTGACTGTACGCAGGGCATCTTGGTCCAGAAACGGGCCAAGCTGGTGAACCAGCCGGACCCAGATCAGTTCTGCCATGCATGCAGAGACCCAAAGACCAGCTGCCTGATGGGAGGTGCACATGCATGCATGGCAGAACTGATCT
The DNA here is from genome assembly GCA_009733165.1 of Naja naja. Taxonomy (NCBI): domain Eukaryota; kingdom Metazoa; phylum Chordata; class Lepidosauria; order Squamata; family Elapidae; genus Naja; species Naja naja. The sequence goes on along the minus strand of CM019155.1, from coordinate 41,471,668 downwards.
GGGGCGATGGCTCGCGTGCCCACAGAGAAGGCTCTGCATGCTACTTCTGGCATGTGTTCCATAGGTTCGCCATCATGGCTTTAGAAAGATTGCTGAAAAGAGTAAGAAAGATGATTAGGTGGAGGCTAAAACATTAAGAATGTTTGCAGGCATTGGGTATGTCTAATCTAATGAAAAGAAGGACATGTAGTGGTCTTCCAATATTTGAGCGGGTGTCACAAAGAACAGAAAGTCAGTTTATTCTCCAAAGAACTTGAAGGCAGGACAAGAAAAAATGGTTGCAAATGAATAGAATACAGATCCAACATAGAACTAAGGAATTATTTCATGAAGTGAGAATAATTAATCAATGGAGTGCTTTGCCTCCAGAAATTGTGGGTGTTCAATCACTGGAGCTTTTAAAGAAGAGATTAGACAGCCATTTGTCTGAAATGGTATAGATCTGCTGCTTGAGCAGGGAGGGGTTCACTAGAAGATCTTCAAGCTCCATTCCAACTCTGTTATTTATGTTTCATATTTATTATGAAAATAGAACCTAAATGGGTAGGAGTCTACTGAACTCTATATGTGGAATACTGAAGGATAATTAACATAGGTTAATTCCTATTCAAATCTAAAAAGGAACCAAGAGTTAAAGGACATAAAACAGCTTTGTTAAACTGTGGTTAAATATAATGCTAAATTAGAATGCCAGTTTGGCCAAGAGTTTAAGGCACCATGCTAGAAAATGAGAGTTCAAGTTCTACCTTCGTCATGAAAGCCAGCTGGGTGACTTTGGCCAGTCTCTCAGCCCAACTCACCTCATAAGGTTGTTATGAGGAAAATAGAAGGAGAAAGGTGTGTTGGACCAACTTGAGTTATAGGTATCCCTGAACTTATAACCATTCATTTAGTGACCATTCAAAGTTACAATGGCACTGAAAAAAGTGACATAGAACCAATCCTCGCACTTACAACCAATGTAGCATCTCCACAGTCACATAATCAAAATTTGGATGATTGACAACTGGCATTTATTTAAAATGTTGCAGATCCCAGGGTCATGTGAGTGCTATTTGCAACCTTCCCAGCTGACTCCTGGCAAGCAAAGTCAATGGGGATACCAGATTCACTTAACTTCTGCATAATAATTTGCTTAACAACCACCTTGCTTCACAACAGAAATTCTGGTCTCAACTGTGGTTGTAAATTGAGAACAATCTGTAAAAATAATAAAGATGGGATACAAATAAATAAAAATTGAACATATTTAAGCCAAGTTTAATCTTTCTGTAACCTAGATCTATAAACAGAAATGCTTTACCAAGCACAGGTTTCTGAAAAGCTGTTTCAGATTTTCTAGCAATAATGCCACATTAATTAGCACTTCAAAGTCTTTTTACAGTAGTCATTATGCTTACTTTTGACTGCAAGGGCTAGATGTTATCTGATAGCATTAACACTAGGAATGGATTCGGTTAAGTTTGCATGAAGAGTCAGACGTGAAGAGCTTCAGTGAAGAGTTTATTAAGTGACTACAGCTCGAATGGACCCGACTTGGCTGGGCTACGGCTGCTACTTATAGCCAGCAGCCGTAGTTGCCAGCCAATCAGAGTGCAGGGTTTTCCTGCACTTTTTAAACCAATCATATTTGACAATTTACAAGAACAATTCAAATTAAACCAATAACATTCAAACCTACATACATAACAGATTCAATGCACAATCGGTCTCTAAGGACTAATATGACTGATACATAGCCTAATTTAAGGGTTTTCTTGCCCCCCTCCCTTTTTCACCTTTTAAGTAGTATTTTCTTGATTTAAGAGCAGCTAAACTTAAAAAAAAAGGAGTAAAAGGAAAACAAGAAATAATATCTTGGAATGATAATGTAAGAGTGTTGGATTTCAAAGCACATGGAAAGGTTTCTAGAAAGCTAGACAAAGTGAGAAAAAATAACTCTGGCTTCCTGACTAAATAAAATCAGAAAGACCCAAAGTAAAGTAACACGAACTCTCAGTGGGAATAAGAGAAAATGAGTCCTTTAGCATAAATATTTATACCATGCTCTTCTTTAAGTATCAGAAATCAGACAATGATTCAGAAGCTAAATTTTTATTTTTATTTTTTTACATTACCATCACCTTGTCTTCTTTTCAGAAATAAGCTCTTCAAATTCGGAGTTATTCTCAGTTAAATAAATACAGTATTGTACAAATTTTTAAGTCTGCACCATTATAGAGATTCAATATACTATATTTTTATGAACTGTTGTACTTGTAATTGAGCGTATAACTTGAAAGGAATTTAACTATCTAAACAAACAAGGAGAGAAAAACAGAGATAAAAAGAAAGCCAAATAAAAATTACTGTAGAATACAGAACTGTGTAGGAAGTTAAAACCCACCCCCTCCTAGAAAAATAAAATATTCTAGGAAATATTAAAAGGATTGAATATTTCTCCTAAAAGAGAAGTAGAAACTCAGAGGCAGAAACTCACCCCACCTTTGTTTTTTTGTTTTTTTTTAATTACATTTATATGCCGCCCTTCTCCGAAGACTCAGGGTGGCTTACAATTTTTGAGATACAACCCAGTGTGCTCAGCAATAATGTTAATGGGCCATTAAGGCCTGGGCCAGTCTATTCTATATAACAAAGATCTACCTCCTTCAGGCAGAGCCATTTAATTGTCCTTCATTGCACCCCCCACCAAGTTTCAACCAAAGTTAGCACACAACCTACAAAGCTAGCTATGACCTCTGACATCAACCAATCAGGATACTCTTCCTATGTCACAGGAAGTTCAAAGTCAGAGAAGGTAAAAAAAAACCAGGGACTCTCAGCATCCCTTCCCTTTTCTTTGCCCAAGAGCTCCATGGCATATGATCTTGTCCACCATAAATCATCTTTCCAAGCAGTCACCATGTTTCCAGTGCCTTTCTTCCCACTTGGAATTGAATCCAGAAGGAATTTCTTCCAACAACTGTAATGAACAACATCAAATTGGGCTACAAGGTGAGAAAACTAGTACTTGGGTGGAATTTTTGAGGTTTTGTATTTTTTTAAATTACATTTATATGCCGCCCTTCTCCGGAGACTCAGGGCTTACACAATTTTTGGGGGATACAACCCAATGCGCTCAGCAATAGCCTTCATTCCATTGTATATGCCTGCTTATTACTAAGCGGCATTTTTACAAAGTCAGCTTATTGCCCCCAACAATCTTGGGTCCTCAATTTACCTACCCCGAGAGGATGGAAGGCTGAGTCAACCTTGAGCCTGGTGGGATTCGAGCCTACAGCAGTTGTAGGCAGCTGGAACTTAAGTGCAGGCAATTAACAGCCTGAGCCACCAAGGCTCTTATAAGTACTCTTATAAGTATTATTAAGCATATTTACGTATTTACTTTTTCACACATGGTTTGAATTCTCTGAAGGTCCCAAAGAGACTACTTCAGTATCTTTCTTGGAAGCAGTTTTATGCAAATATTGCCCACCAATTCTATATCTGATTGGAATGCTTAGGAAAATTGAGGATCAGTTAGAAGGAATAGGGGAATGGGGATACATAAAATAGAAACCAGGGCCTTCTCATTAAACAATGTATCAGTATGTCATGTGACTATAGTCATGGAGTTCATACAACACACAATGTTATGATTTGTTTGGCTTCAGCATAGTGTGTTCAATGATTGTATCATGTTTTACAAATCACAGTAACAGCTGCGCATCAAATACACCTACATGTTGTCTTTCAGTAGCTTTTGATTCTTTGTAACTATAATCCTTTAAAAACATACTTTGTAGAATATTAGTGACAACAGCTGCTTTGAAAACTGTTCTTGGCTATTTCTGCAAGCAGGTTAATCTTTGCTGTCTATGAAACTACACATGCAATGATAAGCAGAAACAGCTTCTGAAGAATTCCTTGCAAAAAATGGTCCTTCCTTAACTGGAGAAGTATTTTATTTGCTCCAATGCATCTTCAAATGTGCCTACATAGATTTAATGGTCCATAGGTCATATACCCAATCCGGTTTTGTAAGTCAACTCATCACACCTGAACACCAAGCTAAACTATTTTAGTTAGTGATATACTTAATGCTCTGTTTTTCCCAGCACACTAGTTAGCCTTCATTTCTTTACAATCATCTGGATGGTATCCAAACAGCCAATATAATAACCCTGATAATTGTGTTTCATTTAATAAACGATAGCTAAATACTTAAGAGTCTGAAAACCTACTCGTTGTAACTTTTATCTGTTTACTGCTATGGTTTTATTGACTGTTAATGCTATTTGCAGTTCTCCTGGGAAGACGGGTATTCTAAAGAGCAGCACACCAAGAAGCCACATCGTAGTACTGATTGTACTACCACGCCACGGCTCCTTCCGAGCCCCTTCCTTTGACTTTTGTTTGTTCCCGTCATAGCAGTTGAGGAAAAACAGCGTCAAAAGGGGAGGGGCCACGAGAGTAGGGAAAGGTGGAGGCCATAAGAAAGATTGGGTTCCTGGCGCATTATCTGCACCTGAGTGGTAAACGCCTTATCCTGAGTATTTTGGTTAGGGAACCGACCTTTTCGCACAATTTGATTTTCGGGCAGGTGGAGGGCAGTGTATGTGCGGGTTTCTTTCTCTTTTCCTTCCCAATTCCCGTGAGGAGGAGAAGGAGGAGGAGGACGCCACGGTTGCTGTTGCGGCCAATTCATTTGCCTGAAAGTCGTGTTTTGCATAACAAGAGAAAGGTGTGCATCGTGCGTGCCCGGGGACAAGCGTTGAAGCAACAGGGGAGGAGGCTTCTCCGGCAAGTAGCATGCATGGCTGGAAGCTCCGTTAAGATGCAACCTGCGTATGACAGGGCCGACTCGCTGCTCCATGACCGTAACGCCACAGACGCCAGAGGCCAGGAACAGCAAGTGCAGTTGCGGCAGAGGCTGAGGGAACTACCGACGCTCCTCCGGAGTGGACTCACGCTGCGGAGAAAGCGCTCAGACGGCGGAGGCCGGGTGAGTGAACGACGCCGGGGGCCGCGTGCTCCCAAGAATTTTCTCGTCCCTGTTAACAGAGCTTGGCCTCGGCAAGCCAGTGGGTGACTTGGTACCTAAGGAAGAACCCTTGTTTTTATGTGTGCTGTGAGGCATTTTGCACTTTGCTTATTTTTAAAGTTAAAAAAGAGCACCAATTGATACCCTGCTATTTCATGCATAACTACTACGAAAATAAAATAATTGGCATTAGGAATGGACAGTAATGATATATAGTAAGAGGGTCGTATTCTCTTAAATTCCAGCCTTTAAACCGCCATAAGGGAAGTCTGCTTTAATCCATGTGAGATTTGCAAACATGTAATCTGTAGCATGTAATGTTTGAGGGGGGGGGGACTATTGACCTGAGTTCTGTGAAATTAGGCATCCGCGACTGCAATTGGAATGGAGGCCATGTTGCAGGGAAGATGTGAAGAGATAATGCAGTTCTTTGGGAATAATAGTTCACTCAAGAGCAGCTAGGTTTGCAGCTGTGGGTCATATGCACCACTGAATCCAATGAAATTGTATCCTAAGTAAACATAGATTGTATCCAACAATGTAACAATAAAAAAAAAAGAATGGCCTTGAAGTGTGGGCTGGGAGAGTTGAAACAGCCTTGGAGTTCAATCAATTTATCAGGGTACCAAGTTTTAGCTGGCTATATAGTTTTGCATTTCTAGTCAATTTCTTGATTCAGTGGAATATTTACTGTAACTATCTACACTAAAATAAGCTGCTTGATCTGTGAGGTACATCAGTCAATATATATTGATATCTTTCACTGATTTATAATTTAACCTTATATATAATTGCTAAGGTGATCCATTGCGAAGGTTAGTCTTCCTAATCAGACCCAGGCCTCACATAGAAGCATGCAAGTTGCCCAGTTTGAAGAAGCTTTAATACAAATATTCAGTGGACAGAATATGGGTATGGGCAACATGCCTAGAATTAGGAATTCTAGCTGGTTGGTATAGTCAGTATCCGTAGTACACAGAGTAGCCTGAAGCTATTAATTATTAGTTTTGTATTTTGCTCCACAATTTGTGTATACTGCACATAGTTAGTCCTAGATTACCACATTTGAACCCAAAATTTGTTGCTAAGTGAAATGTTTGTTAAGTGAGTTTTGCCCAATTTTGTAACCTTGTTTTGCCACAGTATTACTGCAGTTGTTAAGTGAATCTGGCTTTCCCTTTGACTTTGCTTGTCTAACAGTTTCAAAAGTGGGTTACAGGACAGCAGGGGATATTCCAGCCATCATAAATAGGAGTTAGCTGCCAAGCATCTGAATTTTAATCACATGACCATGGGGATGCTGCAACAGTAATAAGTGTGAAAAATGGTCATAAGACTTTTTTTTAGTGCCATAACTTTGAACAGTCACTAAACAAACTGTTGTAAGCATAATTTTTAAATAATTTTTTTTTCTAGATCTGATTTAGTTTTCCTGACATTTCTGGACAAAAATGAGAATGTAGAGTTGAGATTTAGAATTGAACTTGAACAATCAAATCTCTGCAGCCACATCTTTTCTTTCTCTCCTAGATGAAGCAAGCACGTGTTGTACTGTGCATTATTAGAAGATTATCGTGTAAGAAAAATGGAGGATATTTCCTAAAATGATGTTTCCTGTCAGCAGTTTTAATAGGCATTTCTAATTAAACTAAGAATTAAAAAAAGTTTCCTATTTAGATTGAGAAATCCTTCAGAAGAGGGTGGTGGGATAGCTGTAGTTTTGTAGACCTCTTGTTCAGTGTCATTAACTGAGGAGTACCCATAGTTAATAACTAGTAGTTGTAACTGCACTCAAAAGCCAATAGCAATAGTGATACCCAGCAGGGACCCATTGTTCTTCATGTTGCAGCATTCTGAACTAGTGGTAGCTTCCATGTGATCTTCAAGGGCTGCCCTATGTAGACTGTATGGCAATAATTCTGTCTTTAGGTGACCATGTATGAAGAGCCTCCCAATTGAGCAAAGGATAGTCCAGGAGAACCTAGACAAGACCCACCTGGCCACAGCTTTCACCTGTCTTTCAGCAGCAGCTGCAAGTCCAAAAGGACCCTCAACTTATTGATTTATTACAATTATATAGCTGCCCATCTCACAAAAATAAATTCAAGTGGCATTCAACAATGAATTAAAACAATACATAAAAATAGTCATTATTAAAATTTCACACAAACATCATTAAAAAATAGAAATGGTATGGTACAGCACAACACAGGAGAAAGTAATTATCAACCACCATGATGGAATTATCATTTCACTGATCCCCTGAGACACCAAGGCCTGGTGACAAAGCCAGGCCTTGAGAGACCTAAACAGCAGGATTTGGGTTAGCCTCACTTCTGGGAGGGGAGAATGTTCTACAAGGTAGGCACCATGGCCAATTGTCCAGCAGCGTTGAATATGGAAGATGCAGCCTGATCCAAGATCAAGAATAGTAATATCCCTGACCCCTAGAGAACCAAATGGTTATGTTAGGATTGAGCCAAAGTGTTTTTGTCCATTCAAATTGTATATTTGACAGTATTTCACTATTTAATGTAGTGTCAAGTTCTCTTATGAGCCTGTATGTTTCTGTATACATAAAAGTTACTTGATTGTACTGTGATATAAGGTATTATTTGCTCACATGAATGATATGTGATTGCCCTCCCACATGATAAAGAGTTATAAACATAAATTGTGTTTTTTTTGTAATTTCCGGACATTCCTTTATCCTTTATCCAATAAGCATGGACAGTGGAGAAAGGAACACATGCTACTGTTTTCGTTATCTCTAAAATGATGCCATACATGAATATAATGGAAAGAGTCTTATCAGATTGGTGGGAAAGATTATTTTCTGATATTCATTATTGTGCTGCAGTAATGAATATAAGAAAGTACTCTAGAAGGTACATTTCTTCCCAGAATAACTTTTTCTTTCAGTGGAAAAAATGTGAGGAAATTTGTGCCTTGATCCTTCCTTCTGAATCTGGATATAATTGTAAGCTTCTGTTGATTACATTTGGCTTGAAATATTATTAATAAATCTAACACATACATAGGTAGCCATGATCTATCAAGCTGTTGCATAGCCATATCTCTCTTCCCTATTTTTATTTTGTTCTGATCAAAGAACGCTCCTGGAAAGAGTTTTAATAGGAATGTATTCTTACTCTTGTAAGAAATCGCCAGGATACTAATTGGGATTCAAGCCCTTAATGGAACTAGTAATCTGCAAAAGAATAAATGGGAAATTATTTTGTATAAACTTAAACTACTGTACTGCACAGAGAAAAATTATATTCATGAAAGCTATGTATAAATTTCAGGAATATAATGAAGCTTTGTACAGTAGAACAGTACTGTAGAACTGTAGAGCTGTCAACATCTTATTTTGAAAAAGATGATACCTTATTTAGAGGAATCTCTTGTAATATAAGATGAATTTAGACTAGAACTCTAGTCATTACCAAATTGGCAGGCTGCAGGAATTAATGGAGTATCTACTGAAATATAACAAACCATAGAAGAAAAATCAGCAAAGGTTTTGACTAAACTATGCTATGGTATTCTATCAGTCTATATACTGATACTAAAAAGGAGGATCCAGCAGAGTGTTCTAACTATACCTAATATAATTAATTGCACATGCTACTAAAATAATTCTTAGATCATCCAACTTGGATTGGAGGTGACTGATGAGGAAGAGAAGGAACAGCTGGGTCCAATGCCTGACACATGAATGTATAGAAGGCAGAGGAGAGGAGAGCAGCAGAAATCTGTGGGCTGATCCTTGGGAAGGAAGAGCCACCACTGCTAACAAAGCCTCACCCTAGCTCTGGGGATAAAAGGCAGGGGGTGGAGATGAATAGATGTGGCAGACAACTTCATCTTCTGGACAGATTTGTTAGCCTGTGTTGAGAGAGAAACTTTTTGCTGGCACTTCTAATAAGCTAATCTTTGAGTTCACCCTAGAGGGTTTGTTGTGTTTGTGGGGATCTTGTACTCTCTAGTACCCTCTGCCTATACTTCCTATTGCCTGTCCTCCCTCTGTAGTGCCTACCTACAGCACCTATTTGCCTGCATTCTGTAGCCCCAGCAACAGCACCCACCTATCCGGAGCTCTCACCTATAGGCTTGCTTGTCCAGAATGCAGTTTCAGTGTCTGTCCCCACATTGCAGTTACATGAAGTCCTCACTTTAATGATGATAACAGGTAGTACACAGATAGCTGTCATTAAGTTATACGATCACATGATGACTTGTTTTAGGACTCCATTGCTTAGTGATAGAAGTTCTGGTCCCAACTGCCCTTATAACAACATGGTGACTAAAATCTCTTAGCAAAGACATTATGTTAAGCAGTCCTTTGCAATAGTGGTAGCTTCCTTTTAGAAGGCAACCTAGGTAGGAGGAAAGAAAAGAAAAAATATATGAAAATCATATGATCTTTTTACTTTACAAAAAAGCGGATCTAAAACAATAGACTGCTAAAAATTAGATTAATTGATAAGTGGAAGCATTTACCACTTTAAGGTAATGCTTAATTTAAAGTAATTATAAAGTAATAATGAAGGGCTATTTATAAAAGTAAATGAATTTTTAATTTTAAAAGTATTGATAAAAACATGTCAATTTAAAGGGACCCCAAAAGTCACTGGGATTTGGGAAAGAATTAAACTTTTAAAAAGTGCTACAAAAAAACCTTCAGTATATAGGCAAAATATCAGTGTCAAGTGATTGGTAAGAAATGTTTTTATTTATCTTAGTTGCTTTAAATTATTCCTTATTGTTATACTTTTTATTTTTATTTACAGATTGTATCTAAGAGAATTTCAAACCCTTATGTGGAAAATCCTCCTAATAAGGTATTGTTACAATTGCTTCTCTATTTGTATTATTATAGAAACTCTAGTCTCATTCCTTCATTGTTTTGAAGAATTTAATGCTTAAATGCAGCAGTATTAACAGCTCTTTATTTCTGAACCCAGAATTGCTGTGTGAAATGAATTTTTTTATTTTTTATCTATATATATAAAAGCAAAATACCAGTCACACATCATCACAAAATCTCCAGAACTGTAAAGCCTACAAACTTGAAATTTGGCATGTATGTTCCTCTTGGCTTCTAGGTGCTCACTAAGAAAGGATTTTTCAAAATGACTACCAGAGCATTAGTATTTTGTATATTATTATTAACAAGCTCTGATGCTAAGGAGTTCTACTCCCCTCTGTTCCAGAAAAGAGAATCTGTTCCAGCAAAACACAAGGAGAGGAGAGGAGTTTCAGTTTCACAGCACCAAGCAGCTTTAGTACAGAACAGTTGAGCTAAGCACTCTCGGGCTTCTTGCTGTCTCCTTCTTGTTCACACAGCAAATACTGTTTCAGTTTCCAAACAGCCCTGAACTCTCTCACACACTGACAGGATGATAGCCAGATGAATACCAATGGATGCTGGTAGGGAGAGGCACAATTTCCCCCCTTATTTTCCTCCCCCAAAACTAAGCCTGATCATATAGTTTCGTAGCAAAGCATGGGTATATAGAGCTAGTTTTTAATATTACTGATAACTAAAAATCATATTTTAAAAGGTTAATGAAATTTTGCTGTACTAGTTTGCTGTGTCTTGCAACTTTCATGTTGTTGTAATGCTATATGTAACTGCAAACTGCAAAAAAAAATATTGTCTTGTCCAATTTATCTTCCTTTAGAGTTATGGAGAGGATGCCATGTGTGCTGGAAGAGCGCTCAGAAATGTTTTTCTGTTACAAGCTGCTGCTCTGATAAAAGATAGAATGTCTCTGATGGGGCTTTGCAGGTAACAGTGTATTTCTTATTTTAACTAAACATCATTTCTGCTTGCGCCTTCATTCACTTGTATTGCATCTGAATTGGTCACCATTCATTTCTGAGTTGGCTGATCTCTTTCTAAGTTGATACCTCTTAATCCAAAGCATTCCTATGGTGCTGCATAAATACAAAACAGAATAATATATTGCAATTTGTGGTGGATTAACAGTGAGCTTTTAAAGTTTGCCTAATTTTATATAAAGCATAACAGAATTTGGCTACATTGAGAAATTACTTCATATTGATCTGATAATAGTAGTTGCACGTAAAAAAGATAAACATTTCCCAGATAGTTTATTAGTGTTATAAATTGATCCCATGAGTCTTTATTGAAGATATAGTGTAGCAGGACATGAGCTATCAACATCCACAGGGGCCCAATCTCAGTTTGTATGGTATTTTTTTGGTATCTGCCCACTGAAACTGCTGTAGGAAGTGTGTTGCAGAGTGCTATGATTACTGTCTTTTGGATTTGGGGGATGGTTATGCATGCATGTATGCATGTATGCATGCATGCATGCATGCATATATGTTTTAAAAGGGGAGTTTGCTCAAATAAATATTTTTGGGGAAAGCAGCCCTATCTTGTTGGATTTTCAGATCTTTAATAAGTTGCGAAGTGTGCTAAGTGCACTTTCATACCTCATCATTAAAAGCACTTCCCTGGAGAAATCAAAATACTAGAATTTTTGTGAGATGGTCTTGAATCAAAGTCAAGGGCATTTTTTTAAAAATCAGCTTTATTGGTAATCCAGCTTTCATAGCCTGTGTTCTATACTTTTAAGATTCTACTTTATCTATTTGCTATCAACTAGTGGTCATTTAGATATTTGCAGCTTGAAGACTGATCATTCATGTGAAACCCCAATTTAAATTGAGAGAAACTGAATACAGCAGAAAAAGAGTGCAGCATCCTTTGTTAGAATGAAGAAACACATTTTGAAGAAATCAAGATTTATTTTATTTATTTATTTATTTTATTTGTCAAAAGCTTACAATATAACAGAAACAAGAATAAACATAAGTTTAAATAACAAGAAATAGGAACTAATTGGGGACAATAGGACAGGGACGGTAGACACGATTGTGTGCTTATGCTCGCCCCTTACAGACCTCTTAGGAATGGGGTGAGGTCAATAGAGGTTAGTTTGAGGGTAAAGGAGTGGGGGTTTGAGCAGGTGACAATGATAATAGTATCAGCATAGAAAGACTCACAAAACTCAGTAGTGGATCTTCTAGTCAGAGCTATGCAAAAGGGGAGACAATAATTGAAAAATTAAATATGTTCAGTTGAATTTAAAAACTTTATTTCATACTGGAATGGTACAATTGGTTTAAGTAGGTTCTGCAAATATCTGTAAAAAAATCACAGGGTGGAAGCAAAGAATTAGTCTTTATTTTTAAAAATATTTTTATTTTTTTAAAAACAAATACAGACAAAACATAAAAAAACATAAAACCATCCTCCATTTTATATACCGTGTTTCCCCGAAAATAAGACACTGTCTTATATTTTTTTGGCTCCCAAAAACACACTAGGTCTTATTTTCAGGGTAGGTCTTATATATATATATTTAATAAAAAACACTTACCATATTCATGTAGAACAATGTACATTTATTCATGTACAAAACCATGAACAAATCGCATACCATGTTTCCCCGAAAATAAGACACTGTCTTATATTTTTTGGCTCCCAAAAACACTAGGTCTTATTTTCGGGGTAGGTCTTATTTTCGGGGTAGGTCTTATTTTCGGGGTAGGTCTTATTTTCAGGGTAGGTCTTATTTTCAGGGTAGGTCTTATTTTTGGGGAAACACGGTACGTACAGTGTGTCAGTTGGTTACAGATCTTTTGTGTTATCCTTTCGTAGTCATCACTCAGTTTATAAAAAAAAAATTCTCATGTTGTCAATCTAAAATATGCTTATATATTTATCAGTTATTAATCATTCATGACTACACTATTTATTCCATCATTTATATGACATATTCTCCATTTTATTGTAAAGTTTATATTATACTTTCATCCAATGTCTATATTATATTTTATATCAATCTATTAAATTTCTATTACAAAATTATTTAATCTATTACATTACCAAGTCTTTTTGTCCAATCATTGATAGAACAAATCCCATATCTTATAAAATTGTTTATCTTCTTGTTCTCTAATTTCAAATGTCAGTTTGCTCATTTCAGCACAGTCCATAATTTTCTTAATAACTTCCTCCTGCATAGGTATTTTATCGTTTTTCCAATTCTTAGCAAAATAATTAGTCTTTTCTGTATCTATGGGCTGCAACTTCCTGCTTGAGGAAAGGGTGAACAAGAAGACTTCCAAGGTTCCTTCCAATTCTGTTATTCTGCTGGCTTAGTTTTTGTAGAGAACAAAAGAGCTGAGTCATGGCCATCATATTAGTTTAAGAAAGCACCTGTCCATCTCCATTCTATTTAATTAATTTAATTAATCAAAATATGGAAGACATAATTGATTATAACATATTTAAGCCATTTTTAATGTAGAAACTCTTTACTATGGGAAACACAAGTAGAAGTATCATTTTCTTTTTCTGCTTCCCAATAAAAACAGATTTCAATCAGAAATAGAGAAAAAATATACTACTTAATGTTAATCTGTATGTTAAAGTAATAATAGAGCCTTTTAATGTTATTAAATAATATATAGGAAACATTAATAAATTTAGAAACATTTTCAATGAGAATGATTAACTTGATCAGTTTTGAATAATTTTGACATTTGGGTTTTATTTTTGAAAGTGTCAGTATCATTTTGACTATACATTTTTATTGGATCAACGCTAGCAGTTTATTCCAGCAACTGTAGAAAATTCTGACTTTTTGCTGGCTCATGAGAACAAATTCTGGCAGCATTCCAGTTTTGTGTTTCATATGATGCTTGTACACCGAAAGTTGGAGCCTTCCCAGAACTCCTTTAAATCTTAGGTTCGATCAGAGGTCTCCAAACTTGGCAACTTTAAGACTTGTAGACTTCAACTTTAACTAAAGTTAAACCTAACTTTAAGTTGAAGTCCACAAGTCTTAAAGTTGCCAAGCTATGAGGGAATGCACTGCAGGAATTCATTTTGGTAGTGATTCAAATGTGAATGTCAAGGCCACGAGGCTGGCCTTGACACAGGCAAAAGTAGAGTCCTGTCAGCAGTTTCCAACTGTTATCCTGTCCAGGCAGAATGATAAGTTCTGACAGTGGTCCAAGTAATGTACGCACCTGTTGTGTCTCAAATAATCATTTCCAAAGAGGGCTTTAATTGCTCTTTAAAGGATATTTGTTGGTATTGCTATTTTCCAAAATGGTAGGGACCACTCAAATGCTTTAAAAGGTATGCCATTAGCCTCCCGCAAATCGGAGTGGTTTTACAGCTAACTAAGGGCCTTCCTTGAAATGCTCACAGTAAGATGTAGCAGAAAAAAATACATAAATTGGGATTTCAGCCACCCAGGGTTTCTGTGAAAATAGTATACACTAGCAGAATTCTTCTTAACACATCTACCTGATTACTGATACTGAACGTTGCTGAATAGCTGAATTAGAATTGGATCTGGGCTATGAAAGTGTGGGCAAGCACTAGAAAAGATTCAGAAATCTAATATTTTGCTACTATTTAGTGATTTTTACTTGGATTTTTGTTGCCTTAGTGCAGCATAGTATTTGATTGTGAGTTAGTGTCTAGAATGTATGTGCAGTGTATATGCATAAAAAAGAAAACAAACCAGTTTAGTTGATCAAATAAATAGGTGACCAATCAGCAAAAGCATATTTGCACTAGGTAGATTCCTCTCATCTTTCATTTCAGTGCTAAATCAAGGAAACCAATCGCTCAGAGTAAATTGTTCACCACTGGACCAGCATAGGACATACACCCTCCCTCTTCTAACTTTCTTGCAATACATGTCCCTGTTTGGGGCAAGCACTTTCAATTTTGTTGCCAAGCATATTTGCTGCCTGGAATCATGTGGAAATCTTGTTTCTTCACATTCTTCCCCCTATAACTGCAAACACAAAAGACAATGAGAAATAGCCATAAGGAAACTGATATTTTTATGGAATCTTATTTAGCGATTCCAAATTCACAGCACACAATATCTGATGAACCTTGTGAATTTGGACTAGAAGACACTGTGGACAATGTAGGGAAGGCGGGAATGATCCATGTGACTTCTGGAGGCAGAGCTGAAGCTATGTCAGACTTTGCTTCAAGCTTCGAGTCATGATCTAAGCAGGCCTGTCAAACTGGCGGCCCATGGGCCAGATATGGCCTGCAAAGGCCTTGACTCCGCAAAGGAAAAAATTCATGATATGTCACAATAAGCCCAGCGATGTGATCAAATTTGACACTCCTGATCTACAGTTTGAAAATTCCCAAATTAGACATTTTTTTTCTTGTGGCCTTCTTAAATATCCAGCTATGAGAAGGTACTGGATTAGAATACTTGAAGATATTGTTGTATAAATTATGAAAAACAAAGCAAAAGGAAAAATTAAGGCTAAAGGATTTATGAAGTTCATATATGAGTTAGGCTAATCACAACTGCCATATCTTTTTGGGTCTTTATAAGGAGAACAGTAGGTACAGCTGTAGCTATTAGGCCTGTGCAAAGAGTTTAGAGTGGGATTTGCTCCTAGAAAATTCAACACATCAAGACTCTCAGAATTTTCTAGATAGATTTTAATTTACCAGCTGTTCTAATAGAAATGACTCATGGCAGCCATACAGAGATTCAAGTGACTGTTCTGATAGCTACTTCTTCTGAATATGTAAACTTCATGGCAGATGTTGTAATGCAGGAGTGTCAAACTCAAGGCCTGGGGGCTGGATCCGACCCATTTTGCTGTTTCCAGGGCGGCCTCACAGGCATCTAAGCATCCGCTTAGATGCCTGGGAGGCCGCCCTGGAAACAGCAAAAGTCTGGCCTGTAGTGCCTCTGCCAGCGAAAATAGAACCAAGGAGAGACGCACACGGTTCTCCTGAGCTCTGTTTTTGCCAGAAAAACTGGAGCTGTGGGGGCTCCTCCATTTTCGCTGGCAGAGGGCTGCAGGAGGTCATCCCAGCCAAAAACAAAGCTTGGGAGCCCATTTTCACTGGCAGAGTGCTCGGGCCACAGGTGCCCTCGACACAAGTGATTTCAAGCTGGCCATGCCCACCCTGGCTCTGCCCACCCCCAGCCCCCTGAGGTCAAACACAACCAGGGGTGGGATTCTACCGGTTCTGACCGGTTCTATAGAACCCCTTGTTAACTTACTAAGCAGTTCAGAGAACCGATAGTTAGAAGAAATCTCCTTTTGTTTTTTTCCATCCTTATTACATTCTTGGCAGTATGCCTAGACTTACTGTCTCTGAAGGAGGTGTTTTTAAAAGCTTTTTACACTGCTGTTGGGAGGAGATACTCCCCTGGATATACTTTCAGGCACATGCAACAATTAGCACTTTGAAGAAATAATTGAATAACCAGAAAGGAGCTTTTAATGACAAGAGCCAAGATGAGTGACATTCAGCAAGGCTTCTTGGCTAGCTAGAAAGATTGACATTCAAACGTGAGTTTACAAACCCTTTCTGAGTTTTGCTCTAAAACTGGTTTTTGGTGAAGTTTAATTCTATCCTTGGTGACGTTTAATCCTGTGTTTATTGATGGGATAATTTCCCCTATTCAGCTTTGTTTGGAAGGAAAAAGGTTAATCTCTGTTCCTGAAAATAAACTGGGTTGAGAAATCTGGCTAGTTCCTGTGTCTATTGGTTTTGGTAATTGGTTTAACAAACAACAGCTACTGTTGTGATTTAATTATTTGTATTGTGTTTAATTTTTTCCTGCCTCATGGTTTCTTTTTCTATTTGGGGAGGGGGTCTTCCTTCACTGCTTTAGTGGTATCTGGCACTGTCCTTTTGGGTATACTTCCAAGAGGCAGGATGCAAGCTTGGCACTGATTTTTTTTACTGCCTTTGGAGGGCATGTGACTTTTCCTTAAATCTGGATGATTTCCTTAGGATATCTTGTGAGGTGAGTGAGACCAGCTGGTATCTTTAAGTGGTGCAAATGGTTCTAAGGATTGCTTTTCCTGGGTGTGCTTTTTCTGGAGAGTTTAAATGACTTCTGGGTTTCACTTTAGGAGTAAGAGTTGGCTGCTGATAGTTAGCATTGCATTTTAACTATGCTCTGGCACCCTGCCTGAATTGTAACTCCGGCTTGCAGGTATTTTTAATCTAATGGTTGGTATTTAGGGCAGCTTTTTGCAAGCAAAGAAGCTTTTTGTATTTTTGTACAGGTAATCCTTGACTTACAACAGTTCATTTAGTGACCATTCAAAGTTACAATGGCATTGAAAAAAGTGACTTATGACAGTTTTTCACACTTACGACCATTGCAGCATCCCCACAGTCACGAGAAGCCAGATGAGGAGAAGCACCCCTCGATGTCAGTGACATCGAGTAGGCCACACCCACCCAGTTACATGGCCACTAAGCCACACCCACCAACTAAGCCCACAGAACCGGTCGTTAAAAATTTTGAATCCTACTGCTGAACACAACCCTGATGCGGCCCTCAAATAAATCGAGTTTGATACCCCTATTGTAATGTAACCAATCTTTAGAGTGAACACAATTACAATAAACAGCAATCTTAGATATAAAAGCAGGTTCATCATTTGTGTCACCTGGATTCATTAAATATATGCTACATTTCTATTTAGGTAAGTGTATTTCGGCATGATATAAATCAAAGTGCAATATATTTTTATTCAAATGTTAGCCTGACATGAACACTGAACATATTTTCTTGTAAATGCTTCAAGATTACAACTTTGGTCTTTGTTTTGTTAGGCAAAGTTGCATTGGATCTGAACTGGTAGATTGGCTTTTGAAGTGCTGTACTTTCATTAACAGCAGATCTACAGCAGCTGGTATCTGGCAGCTACTACTGAATATGGGAATTGTGTTTTCAGGTCAGTTTTACAGTAGAAAGTCCAAACTGTTGTGCAAAGCATTCAGTTTGTCTTGTTTTACTCTTTATTGGAACATTAGTTTTACAATATATACAAAAGAAATTAGAAAAAAGAGGGTTATTATTTTGAAAATAGTGTCTTTTTAATCAACTTGTAGCATTCTAGATAATTACAAAGATATATTTGCTAGATATACATGCCAGTATATGCCATTTTTCATAATATACCTATATATCATCCTGGTTATTTTTACCATCTTTTTCTGGACACTGCTTCCATTAAATTTCTAAAACCTGGATAGCAGTTTCACTGTATGCTTATGATATTTGAAAATATTTTTTGACTGAATATACATTCCTTATTTATCTCTTCCTCCTCTTCAATCATTTTTAATGATATTTTTTATAGTAAGGCCCTTTGGGGAAGGCAGCTTCTTGTATTGAAAGGTGCCATGCACATCCACACACATTAATAGATATATTGCTTTGATATATACAGTGTATTTGTGTTTACATGTTACCACATTTATTATACCACACTTTTTTCACGTGTTACCACATTTATCATGGACTCATCCACATCAAAGCCATTGCTAAGACTGGTCTCTCCATCCACCTTTATTTATAGGAGAGATGAACAAGGTGAACCTCTTCTTCATCTCTCCTCTGTATCTTTTTACATTGGTTCTTGCTGTGATGTTTATCTTTTCTTCAGGTAGCTAAGTATGAGTTGTTTAATGTAATGTTTCATTACTTTTTATGGAATACTGTGCTTACTGTACTCTGTAAGGCTTTGAATTATTATTGAATGAGTTCAGCATGACTCTTGAAAAACACTTAAGATATATTTTTCTTCTCTAACATGGGAGGGTTTTTTTACAGCATAGGGCTTGGATAAAAGTATAATTAATGCAGGTTCATCCATCAGCATATTTGTTGCATGAGTTTTTGTTTTGTTTTGTCAAGCCATGCTAAAATAGAGCCACTTTTCAGTAATAGCTTGTTACAATCTTATTCCCCCCCCAGCTGTATGCTCAAAATATGCATGCAGTTTATTTTTTTCTTTCAGTGGAGAAGTTCTACACTACAAAATGGAACCATTTCTTTTGCATATAGGCTGTGAGAATAGTTTCTTAGTTAACATGGCTTTGTTTGCTGAACAGAGTGCTTTTTAATAATGTTATTCCTAATTAGCATCATGTAATGAATAGACAAGGTAGTTTAGCTAGTTTATCATGAAAGAGTTTTTCAGAAAATAAAATGTTTTTTTAAGGAGGCATAACTCATTGATAGTGTGATAAGTAGTCAAATGCTGTTCAGGGAAAGCTGCACTGGGTTCTACCTACACAAAAGCTTGTGAAGAAATAATTGCCATCTTCTTCTTGACAACATAGAATAGTGTTTCTGAGCTTTAGCCATTTTAATACACGTGAACTCCAACAGCAAGAATTCTCCAGCCAGCATGGTGGAGGTTGCTGTGGTTGAGAAATATGATGTAAACACACTCATGTTATTTATGTCTTGCAGTGGTTTGGAAGTGTTGTTTCCCTTTGTTTCATGCCATACTCAGAATATTTGCTTTCTACCTTTTTATCTAGTCTACAGCACTGGAATTTTTGGGGAAGGGGTTCCGCTAATACAAATATTCCCCTAACTCTGTACAGTTTTTAAGTTTATACACAGACTACAAGGTCTTTCCACTTGATGAATTGTAACTAAAGTTGCATATATGTATTTGACTTCTGATAATCAGCAAAGAACTATTTCTTTAAATATATATATAATCATTTTTTTCTTTTCTTTAAACAGTGGATAAGCAGATATGTTTTCTAGACAGATATGTTTTCTACCAGTTCTCATCTGATGAATGCACATACTTATTCTGTGAATATGAAGGAGAAAAAGGATGGATAAATGGTGTGAAATTTCTATTGAAGATGGTGCCAGTTACTTCTCCAAGGATTAATATGTGTAACCTGTAAGTATATTTCTATTAGTTACTGGCTGACTTGCTTCACATATACATTATATGTTTTGAATTTTACAGCATGTTATGAGTCCATTTCTTATGATTTACCTTTTCAAACATTTTAAATAAGATTTAAAAATATTGCAATTAATTTTTTTTGAAAAAACCTAAATCATTACTGTGAACTATTATATATAAATACCAATATAATTACCATTATAAAAATGACTATATACTGTATTTAGGCTTATAAAAATAAATCTAAAGCATTATGTTAAAAAGAGTATTTTTTCTTATGATTTAGCTTTATACAGGAATCAAACTTTAACACTTAATATTATATATGAACAGGATATTGCTTGTGAATAAAAATAAACCCTATCATTTTACTTTCTGCTTTCTACATTTTATAAAGCCCAGTACTACTTATATAGCTTCGTAATCAAGTATATCACAGTATCTAACAAGCATGCATATTGTATTTTCCTAATTTTTAAAGCAATTTTAGTTAAACTAAAAGCTTACTATCTTGATTTCAATTAGCAGTTAGATTTGCATTAAGCAACGGGCAAAAAACATCAAACCCAATGTATATGTATACAGATAGCACTAATGTCATAATCGAGCCTGTTTAGTTTTGGCTTAATTTGACTTGTGATCTCAACTATCACCACCATAATATAAATCTGTATTATTGTGATTATTAAACAATCTTGATTAAAGAATCTATGAGTTAGGACAACATATGAACTTTATCACATCATGTTACTTTAAAATAATGATAAATTAAAAAGCAGGACTGTTAAAATAATCGGTGGGTAATGACAAATAGGACAGCAGAACATGAGATTTAAAAGAAATCTTATATTGTAAGAAACTTATTATTATTATTTTAATTACATTTATATGCCGCCCTTCTCCGAAGACTCAGGGCGGCTTACAATTTTTGGAGTACAACCCAATGCGCTCAGCAATAGCCTTCATTCCATTGTATATGCCTGCTTATTACTAAGCGGCATTTTTACAAGGTCAGCTAATTGCCCCCAACAATCTTGGGTCCTCAATTGATGGGAGAAACTGAGATTAAAACATCAGATTCAGTGATCTGGTGGGTTCCTTGTATTTTATGTCATGTACCCACCGACTGGAGGCAAAGTCAGTGGCTTTCTTGATTCCATCTGTTGATCACAAGAAGCTAATAACTGAGGTTCATAACTTTAATTCTTCTTCCTTGACATTAAACTAAAGAGTTTATTTCCTTAGGGTGCCATTCTTAAATTGCTGTTCAGTTGCTGTTCAGTATGCAATTCCAGGAAACTTAATATCAAATCTATAACTTTACTTATTTATTTACTTACTTACTTACTTACTTACTTACTTACTTACTTACTTTATTGGACTTATAAGCCGCCCTCTCTCCCGAGGGACTCAGGGTGGCTTACAATAAAAACAAGAATACAAATATTAAAATAGAATTAAACTAAACTAAGCCCAATAAAATTTAAAACCTGATTAAAACTAAAAATTGATTAAAAAAAACCCACCCCCACCCCATTCAGTTATAGTTTCTTAGTATAAACATATTTGGTAAAAATAAAGGCATTTGGCTGTACTGGTGTTAGGAACATTTTAATCATTTATATTATTTAGTTAAAAAAGTTTTATATAGCCGCCCATCTTATATCGAGCTCTGGGTGGTTTCCAATCAGCAATTAAAACACCAATAACAAAATAATATAATAAATAAATATATTAAAACCATAAACATTAAAAAACCTCTAGTATTAAAGTTAATTTTCAACATAGAGTACCTCATAAAATCCTATCATCCACCACATCTGATGGGAAAAGCCAGATTTTCAGAGGTTTTTGGAAGGCTAGGAGGGTAAAGGCCTGCCAAACCTCAAAAGGATGGGTATCATACAGGGCAAGGGCTGCTATGAAAAAGGCATACTTCCTCGTTCCCATAATATGGTATTCCCATAATAATATGGGAAGGGATTAGGAGCGTGCCCATCTATGTTATCTGGTAGAATGGACATATGTTCCTAGGAAGACGCGTTCAAGCAGATAAACTGACCCTGTGTGGGGTTTTAAAGATGATAACCAGGACCTGGAAGGAAAGTTAGAGCCAGTGCAGTTTGCGTAGCAGAGATATTACATAGGCAAACCTAGGGATTATGTCTTAGTCATAACAGTCTAATTCCCTGTGCCTTCAGGGGATTCAGACCAATTTTACACCTCAGATGTACCATGAGCTTTTATTTGCTTTTTGTTTCAAAAGGGATAACAGAAGAATAGAAGAAACAGCTGAAACCAATGCAGAAATTCTTGCTCGTCTCACAGCAGCAGTAAGCCTTTCTTAAAGATTAATTTGTGGGATGATTTTAATTAGTTCATAAACAAAGGTTTCTTGTATTTGTATCTGGACTGTAAATCCTCTACTACTATTAGCAGTGGAAAAAGCAACAGCAATAGTAATTAATATTACTTGTAGAAGAGTGCTAGTTATTAAGATCAAGAAAGTTAGAGTAAGTGTATCTAAAATGCAAAGCAAGAGTATTAAAAAGCATGGACGTATTTTGATTTGAATTTCTAATAAAGTTACCAATAGCAAGCTATTAACAGGAGAAGTTCTGAAACTGTTTCAGAGATGTGTCTTTGGACAGTAAGAGATATTACTGAAGTTGGGAGATACCTTTGAATAATAGAATATGAAATACGTGTAGCTTGTTTAGAGTATTTAAGGCATTGCTGAGAGATTTCTTTCAGAGGTCCCCTGAATTCAAGCCAGTTCGAGGAATTGGTCTGCCTTAGCCTGAAACATCTTCACCAATTCTGACTTTAAGATCCCAAGCTCCCAAAATATCTTCATTTGGCAGCGTTCTCTCCAGAAGAGTGTGCAGGAAGATCAGATATCAAACTATTAATTCAGGTTCTTATCCACATGAAGATAAATATTTAATACCAAGAATTAGACTAACACATCTGAAAATGATCACTACAGGCCATTATTTCTGCTGTACTGTTCATTTAATTTCAACTGAAATAAAGGTTAATAATTCAGCTCTTGTTTCATGCAAACCCCATATAACAATCGAGGGCATATATAAATAAAACCCCAACAGAAAGAGTAAAGAAATATCCTAAGCTTGTAAAAATGATACACTTAAAAAAAAATTTTTTAAACAGGTACAATTTTTTTCTGTTCATCAATTGGCAGCATTAGAAGCCATGTGCACAGGAGAATGTGCTTAACTTTTATAAATTGCTTTTACCCTCATGTCTTCCAGCTCTTTTGGATTATAGTGCCCTTCATCCCTGATAGTTGATCAGTCATGCTGGTGCCGATGGAAATTGTAGTGTTTATTTTTAAACATGCTTATAACAATCTCTTCGATTTTAGATAGCTTTCAAACACATGTAGAGCATGTAGCATGTAGAGTGAATTGTTTAATTTTATTGCTAGATCTGTCTTGTTAACAGAATTGCAGATATTTCCCCTTAATTCATCAGATGAACACTTCATTTTGTAATTTTAATTAAAGAGATAGTCCTGCCAACTTTGCCCATTAATGCTTACCTTGCCACCCTTTCATTTTTAAAAACTAAAACTTCAGTGCTGTCTTTGTTAAATGTATATTTTAATCCTAATATGAAGGAAAAAGCTAGATATAAATATTTTAAAATAAAATTGAACCAATTGAGAATGAAATTTTCTTCATGAAAGGTAAGGGAATAAACTGTAATCACATTATAAAACTAAAAATAAATTACTCAGTAATTATGCAGAAGAAACCTTTATGTTTGGAATAGATGGCAGCAAAATAGGCAGTATAATGAGCACTTATCAGAGATCTGGAGGCGTCTAGACTTAAAGATCTGGAGAATAGCTCATTTCTTATTCCTGACATGGATATTTATGCCAGAATTAGGCAGAAAAATTAAATACTGAAAATTGATCGTACAGTCTTGGTCCAAAATGGATCAGAAATTGCTCAATAGAACAGTGTTTTATAAACTTGGCAATTTTAAGATATGTGGATTCAGGTTCCAAAGTTTTTCAGTCAGAATCCTGGTTTTGGAATTCTGGGAACTGAAGTCTATACATTGTAAAATTGCTGAATCTGAAAAATATGCATTATATTACATTACAAAAACATTGCATTATGCTAATCAGTACATTGAATACAATTAGGGAACTGCTTTCATATTAGCCTGAAAAGGAATGTTAGGGAAGAGGAGGTGATACTGCCCTGGAACTTATTTTTCTTAACAGCATACTAATTTATAAATCAGAAACTGGTAAAGTGGTTCATCAGGTATTGTTGGGTTTCAAGTTCAACAATTCCTCACATTTTGCTATAATTAAGAGCTGTGGTGACACAGTGGTTAGAATGCAATACTGCAGGCTACTTCTGTTGACTGCTGGCTGCCTGCAATTTGGCAGTTCGAATCTTAACAGGCTCAAGGTGGACTCAGCCTTCCATGCTTCCGAGGTGGGTAAAATGAGGACCCATATTGTTGGGGGCAATATGTTGACTCTGTGCAACCACTTAGAGAGGGCTGTAAAAGCACTGTGAAGTGGAATATAAATGTAAGTGCTATGCTATTTTAAGAACAGATTTAAATTGAAGCTCAACAAAATCTGAAGAACCACGTAGTGGTCTTTCATGGCATGTTCGGCATAGCAGTCTCTAGTTGATCTTTATAATCAATAAAGCAATGCCACTGCATAATAAAATCTAAATGTTTAGAAGATGATTAAATAGTAAATTTATTAATAATAAAATGGCAACCATGATGGGTTGCTGCTTGATACTTCTTAGGCTGATTTTACTATCCTATTACACATCCAAGACATCAGGCACATAGAAACAGAAGGAAAAAGCTAAATCATTAAGGCACGTTGTAAGATAAAATTTTTGCCAGCTGCAAGCTATTGGAAATAAATTGTGACATGGAAAGAGGGAAACAGATCAGCAGAAGCCATTAATGATGTTTGGAGAACTGTGCAGTGCTATGGCCCAGATTTAGAGCACCACTTGGGCTATGAAGTGTTTCCTGAGGTTAATGGCTTTGGACTGGTGGCTGCCATTTTCTCTCTCTTTTTTGTATCTATAGATGGTCAACAGATGGTACTCCTAAGAAGGCTTTGTCTTGATTATAGAAAGTCTGAGATGCTGGTTGCTTTCTTCAGTTGGTCTCTACTCTAGGAAAACACTGACATTCAGGTTGCTCTGAAAGTTGTTTCAGAACAGTTGTATGCTGAATGACTCTCATAAACACTGACAGGATTCATAAGAGTGCAGATATTGACAGCAAAGACTTTGATTTCTCTTTGCTTTATTCGTTATGTCTTCTCAGTAAAAATCTCAACAGGTCATCTTTAGGATTGGAGTTTGGTTTGGAGTCAGGGGGCTGTACCTGGGTGACATTAGGATTACCACTGTCATTTGAATTTTGAATGAGAATAGCATGGGGAAATAGGTGGAAGTGGGGTTAGAAACTGGATTGAAGGGCTTCAAATTCTGGAAATATTTTGACTGATTTGGTCCCGGTACTAGATGGCAGAGATTTTTGGGCTGTAGGGGGTGATGCAGTCCAGGATGGACTTTTGTGAAATAAGAAATGAGTGAAATGAGATTATAGTTGGCACTAAGAGGTAAAATGGAATACTGAGAGCAGGCCACCATTGGAGATGGAGGGTTGGTAGCTCTTACTAATCCGCTCTTTCAGGTTCTTAATCTTCTTCACAAGAACCAGGGATTCTGGTTTGTCAGTTGCAAAGGATCAGAATCATTCCTTAAGCAGTGGAACAGAAAACTTATTCAAGCCTATTCACAAGTATCTAAAGATCGGTGCTAAGCTGGTGCCAGATAAGGGTCAACAGAATTCAGGAGTGGTTGAACATGGACCGTTTATGGAAATGTAATGACCCTTAAGCTGATGACATACTTAATCCTGCCCCCTAACTCTGTCTGCTTTTCTCTTACATCACTAGGTTTGTCTGTAAAAAAAAATCCTCACCCACCATTTAATTGTGATAGGATGCTATCACTGGGTTATATTTCAAAAACCTGGAGGAGAGGTCAGTGTATAGAAGCTCTGCTCTAGGATTTCAGGGTTAGCATCAATGGAGGTTCCAAGATACAGTAGAGGGGTAGCTGTAGTCATCCATATGAGTCTGTCAGGGCTGTTCAACCTAAGTGCTGAGGTGATGATCTTGTTTCCCAGACTGGGAATGTTAGGACATGTTAACCAGGTTTCCCTGGTGAGAAATTGAGTGGGCCAGATAACTATGGACCTGATGCAGAGGGGCATTAAATTTGGCTGTGGAGTTTAATGTATAACTCTCTCTGCTGTGAGGAAGGATCTGTTAGATCAGTCTGTCCCAGATACTTATTGGTCTGTCTCAGATACTTACTGGTTTTTCAGAAGGTGCTTAGAAACTTACATTCTGATGGGCAGTTTGATTGAGACCATAATTATTAGTTAAAGGGACAACTAAGGTGGTTGACCAGATTGCAGTAACTCCCTTCTCATTGATCTTTGGTTAACTGAGAAACTCACCAACTTGAAGTTCTGGAGGGTATGGCTATCCCCATACTTTCTCCTTCCCTTCTTTTAGGGTGCTGCTCTTTCAGAGTTCAGAAAAGCAATTAAGACATGATTATTCTATCCAAAGTGCACGCTGTGTTTGAACGTCTAAATTGCCAGGCTTGTGTTTTTGTACATCTTTTGCTATATTTTTAATACTGTATTTAGTTTGTTTTATGGGAGAGTTTTATTAATATTTTTGAGGATGGATTTTGCTTGGTGGTATTTTTGATTAAAAGCTGCCCAGAATCATCAGGGAATGGGTAATATACAAATATACAATATATAATGCATAAATAAAGTAAAAATGCATTTATTTGTTTAGGGTTAGAGTTATATGGAATCAATAGATTGAGCTTACCAAAAGCATTTAGTAATTTTATAAGTTAAGCACTGTTAAGGGATAATAATTTAAATGTAAAATATTAATTGAATTGTAGCTGCATAAAGTAAAATAAAGGTGTAATGTATAACTAATATATGCCTGTGTGAGTGATGTGGCTCTTCAACTTAATCTTTCACTTCTTTCTTTCTCCAGTTCAGGGTCTACTTTTGGTTACGTACAATTTTTTCTAAGTGCTTATTTCTTGATGAGTCAGGCTGAAACCTATAAATAAAGGAAATGCATGTTCTCTCCAAACAATGGAAGGGCAAGGAACTGTTGAATGAGAACAGCTGTGTTGAATAATGCCAACTTAGTTCAAGTGCAGGAAATAACTGCAAAGGGTGCACTTTTGGTCAAAGGTAGTTTATTTCAGTTAGTTAAAATAATATGTAAAAGTTGTACATAAGGCAATGAATGATGCTAGTAGGTCAGGAAACTTCTAAAAGGGTGTTTTGTGTGGGTGTACGTGTATGTACACACACACACACACATACATACAACACCCTTTTAGAAGTTTATATATATATAACCCCGGCTTAATCGAGTTTCTTGATAAGTGACTTCTGGGAAGATATTTGACGAAATGAGGGAACTCTATGTGCCAAATGTGATGAAAATTACATATTTTCCCAACATCTTACCCAATTTTTTTAGACTTACAGCTTTGTTATAACCTTGCTGAAGTTAAAATACTTTTTTCATGAAGCTAATACTTATAGCATTTAATTAATGCTATAGTTCAGCTCCATTGCATTCAGTGGAGCATACATTTCAATAAATATAATTAGGCTTGAAGCTGAACTCCATTCTGGTCTTAAATTCAGGATGCTGGAAAGAGAAAATTCCGTCTGTTTATATTACTGTTCCTTGTATAGGCAGTAGACAAACTATGTGGGAGTTCCATTGTAAACAACATAAATAGTAAAATAAATTTATATATGTATTCCATCAGCATATTTATAACACAATTTTCTTGATGTGCTAGGTGCAGAGAGAACTGGCAGCTGTTCTTGCTGTGAAAGCAAGAAAATCAGGTGAATATACCAATTTTTTGACTATGTACAACATTTTAAAAATATAATTAGAGAAAGAAAAACTAGAATTGATTATCTGAATCTGACAAGAAATATTGTTGATATATGATATATGTGAATTATATCAGATATTTTTTATTTTATATTCAACCAATTAATATTTACGTGATGTATTTGCTTGATGTCTCAGTTTACAGCCAGAATTGAGCTCAAAATTTCTGTGTCTAAGTGAGACAGTTGTTAAATGAGTTTTGCCATTTTACAACTTTCTTGCCACGGTTAAGTGAATCACTGCAGTTGTTAAGAGAATAACATAAAGTGAATGTGGCTTCCTCATTTACTTTGTCAGAAGATTAAAAAAAGTGGTCACATGATCTTGGAATACTGCAACTCATAAATATGTTGCCCAGTATCGAAAATTTGATCACGTGACTTTAGGGATGATACAATGGTTGTAAATGTGAACAATGGACATGTCACATTTTTCATTGCTGTTGTAATTTCAAAAGGATGTAAATCAAAGACTGGTTGTAAATCAAGGATATTGATTTATTCTGTTTGCTTGCATTTTATATTTTATAAATTAATGTATTGTCTTAATTTGAAATACATGTTTTAGTTTTGAAGGTGATGTTTATTTTTATTGTTTAAGCAGCTTATCTAGGATCCAAAGTATATTCTTCAAAATTGTCAAATATTTACAATATTTGTAGAAATTGCCCAAAGTAGGGAGCTCTGGGATATTTGTTACTGGGAGAAACTTTGCTTATCTATGAAGAACAGGATCTCTTCTAATCTCATGTAAAGTCAGTAAAATAGAACAGGTTTTCAAAGGAAAAGCTGTTAAAAATTTGAAATGGATACATAAAAGCAATGCCCATTTTACAATAAGGTGAAAACTAAAGAGAACGAGCAGCTTGTTCTATCCATGTTCCCATGGGTTATTTGTATCAGTTACATTTAGAAGCAAATTTCTGTATTCCTTGAAAGAACAAAAGACAATGCCCTCCCAGCCCCTATAACAGAGCCTTCTCAAGCTAGTGCTGTGATATATTTTCTGATGGTAATTTCTAAAATCCCTTTCAGTTCAGCTGTCTAGTTTGAGTTATATCCCAACACATCTGGAAGATGACAGGATAGGGAGAGCTTCAGTAAGAATTCATTATGTTTTAGAGAATTTATTAAGAAAATTTATTAAGAAAATTTTAGCCAAAAACCCATGAGGGAACAAAGAGGTTTTTCAAATCAAGCAAATGCCATTGCAGTTGAAATCACAATTCATTAAAATATTTGTTTATAATATTTATCTATAAAAATAAAAGTGAAATGCCACTCACGCATCATCACAAAATCTCCAGAACCTACACACTTGAAATTTGTATGTTATTATTATTAACACACATTGATGCTAAGGAGTTCTACTCCCCCTCCCCACCTGAAAAGAATTCTGTTCCAAATGCAAAACACAAGCAGAGGAGAGGAGTTTCAGTTTTAGTTTCACAGCACCAAGCAGCTTTAGTACAGAAGAATTGAGCTAATCCATGCCCAGGCTTCTTGCTATCTCTCCTTCTTGCTCACACAGAAAATATTGTTTCAGTTTCCAAACATCCTCACACACTGTCAGGATGCTAGCCAGATGAATACTGATACATGCTGGTAGGTGGAGGCAGAATCCCCCCCCTTATTTTCCTCCCCGAAAACTAAGCCCAACCACATAGTTTCATAGCGAAGCACAGGTATCGAGCTAGTGTAATATAATATACATTCCTAATAAAAATAAATATTAAATAATTAAAAAATATATAAAAGAAATAATGTTAGTACTATGATTGTGGTAAAAACCTCAGGCTTTTAAGTCATTTGGGGTACATGTGAGAAAACATGTATTAACCATCATTGTTGATGAAGATAGTATTTCTTCCATGTTTAATGAATGTGACTAATTTTAGTTTATCCATATCAAACTCAAAAATGTTATTTATCCATGTTAGTTGGAATACATTCTTTTTAAATAAGCAAAGCATTATGATACTTTGCATGCATGGCTTATTTCTCTTGTGGTCAATGAATAAAGAAAACGATCTTAATGTACATTATTTATAGTAGAGTATCAAACAGGCCACATCACAATTTTTTAAATTTGAATTTCAAAGGGTATTTTTTGTTGGCTTGTTATTTTATTTTGGAAGTGATAAGATTTTACTAATGTCCCTAAAGTTAACATTTACGATTATTCCTAGCCATTAAGTTATAACATTCATTAAACAAGGTGCCATGTAATCCCTGCTCTTCCAGTTGTGGTTGTGAAGTGGAGCACAGGTTGTTTTGAGTGGAGAAGGTCCTGGGAGGTCTGGCAGAGGCCAATACTGCAGTACCTCTCCTTGTGACACTTGCCTGTTCTGGGACTCTCAAGATCTTCCCTCAGCCACTGAGGTGCCCTTTATTCCACTTCCCTCTTTGCTGGGTTCTATAGTCTTGGGCCTCTTTCCCTCAATCACACCTCACTTTTCAAAGATTGCCTTTTTGGGAAAGACAACTGGACAATCTGCCCCATAGTCTTCCTATCCTAGAGCTGTATGATGCCATCCCAAAAGCAGGCTTCACTTTGAGAATGGTTGTAGTTCTCATGATCTTTGAATATGGTTACTCCCAAAATGATGTCCGCTTCTGGAATGGCACCACATGGCTACTGTATACAGTAGGAAGGCCACACAGCAGGTTGGCCAATGCTCCTTCCCAAATTGATTTTTGAAAAAGGTAAATAAAGCAGTAATGAGGAGAAGGTGTGGGACTGAGCAGGCTCAAGGTCAGCAGGGTGAGATGTGGGGAAAAAGTGGGAGGGTGATGCCTATAGTCATGAGGGCAGTTTGGTTGTCAAGCACCTGAATTTTGTTCATGTGACCATGGTGGCATTGCAGCAGGTGTAACTTCCTGTGCAGGTTGTAAATCCCTTCGTTCAATGCCATCATGATTTTGAATAGTTGCTGAACTAAGGGTTGTAAATTGAGGATTTGAGGACTATCGATACTTTGGACACATGTATTAATTTTAAAAATATGAAAACTTGCAATGAAAGATGACCATTCAACTAATGAATGATGCTAATCCAGCAATCTTGTTTTCCATTTCTATTTAACCATCTTCTGCTTCTCTAGTTAATTGTGCACTATTTTCAAAGCAAAACTATTTTCTGTTTGGATTGTTAATGGTGTTTTGGAAGCTGTGTGATAAATACAGTTTTCCAATTAATAATTGTTTGATGATTTAATATTGAGTGTAATGCATAAGATAAATATTTGATATGGCTGGTGGGAAATGAGATACTTTTGCATGTTTTTATTCAGGACTACATACAATGTGAACTATAGAATAATTGGAAAGTTCAGTTTATAGAAGCTGGTGCTTTCTGGATAAGTTTGTCTCCATGCTAGCTGTGAATTTTGTAATCCAACACGTTCAGAATATGCAACATTGGCAAAAGCTGTTATCTTCTTAAAAACTTTGAGTTCTTTTCCTGTTTGAGTCAGTGAAGGGAAGCTTTCTCCAATTAACGTTTCCAACAATTGATTTCTCTTGCATTTTATTATGAGCTTTACAAAGTAGTTAGCATTTATATTAAATGTTCACTCTGTAAAACTTAAAGAAAGGAAGTTGACACTTTCCTTGATTATATTGTTCCATTCTGTTTGGTTTAAGAATATATGGGACACAAGTAATTAGTCTGTGTTTAAAAATTTATCTCTGAAATCTATAGTAATAAATTTAAAAATTCATTTCTGTACAATATAGCAGAATTGTGTTTTCCAACCTGATATCCTCCCAATGCAGTTTATCTGCATAGTGATGTTAGGGAAGGCCATTGTAGGAGAACCAAATACTATGAATTAAATTTTAATACTGAGATAAGTAAATACTTAGAGAAACATATCCTGTTCTTGAGTGAAAATACCCAATACTAAAATATTCCTTTTATAATAACCGTCTCTTGTGTACCATAATATTGTACCTGAGTATACATTTTTCATGCATTCAGTTCCAAGTTACTCTTTCTGCTAAAAATTCCTCTATGCTTTCATAACTGTTAGTGGTAGCATCGATAATTTCTATTCAGGGTCTTTAATCCTAACATTTAAACAAAATCTTGAAAAGCACCTTTAGGACTAGAATCTGCACATAAACTTATGAAAGATAGCCTTCATAATTCAAGTTTTTCCTCAAACATACTGCAGCCATTTCTGATAATAGACAATGGCATATTTCTTCTTTAAATCCATTGTAAGTCATCTTGTGGAAGTAAATTTAATTTCAATTCTGTTTTGCATAGCTTTCAATTTGGCATAGGAATTTTTTCTGGTAAACCAATAAAAATCTATAATGGAATTACTATGAAGTAATCTTCATTTTAACTGGAAAAACAACATACCATGCATCTTAAGTGAATCCTCCATTAAGGACAGAGAAGACTATTCTTATTGAAGAAATTAAACAAACCTTGCTTAGCAAGAATAGTAATCCATTTTGTTAGTAAAGTATACCTAGACTCTTTTTGAGAAAACCTTTACTCCATTACTTGTTTTATGTTAAAAATCTTTAAGGAAACTGCTTCTTGTTGCCTACAAAGGAATAATGAAATAAAAACAAGGCATAGCATCCTGATCTCTTAAGTGGCTATTAAAAATCAACATCCTAAATTCCTTAGGGTTATGGGGATATGAATGCTTTTGAAATTATACTTCAGCAAGCTGATGTTGCTTAACATTCTACCCTTCATTTATTCATGGATAAAGCAAAAAAATAAAATAAAAATATTATAGGTATAAACAAGGTGTGGCTGAATAAAACTGACTGGATTCTTTGTTCTTTGGCATTATTGAACTGATGCATGGCTCTATCTATAGTTTTTGTATCCCAATTATAAAAATACCTTCTTTTGTTTTAAACAAGGGAATGAACATATTCTTTCAGTTGTTATAATAGTCATTTCTATTGGAAGTCTTATTACAACCCAAAGATTCTCAAGCATTGCTACAGGCAAAGTTTTCTAGAATATTCAAATTTTCAATGTTTGTGAAAATCAAGGTTTTGAAACAATTTGAGGGGCATTTTATGGGCTACTGAAAAGAAGATTTCGCTGGTCAGGCTTCCCATATTTATATTTACCTGCATTAATCAAACCTTATCTTTTGAAGTAAAAAAATTAAAAAGAATAAAATCGCCAAAATTCATTATTTTTTTGACAACTTAGGTTACAAATGAGACATGATTGGAGTACAAATAGTGCTCGCTTATTGAATGCTCATTCAGCAACCATTACAATAATCCTGAAAAAAGAGTTTTACAATGGAGATAGATATCTATATATTCAATAATTTCCCATGAATATTTACATATGTGCTCATGTCTCCTTGTATATGCAGAAAAGGAACCTGGACTTGTTTAGAATTCGAGATGTATGACTGCTTTATTTTCCACATATATTCAGAATCTTAGAAAATAATTCTTAGACTAACTGATTTTGATAGGCTGTACTTTGTACCACTTCCCTTTTATACACCCATGTGTATGCACACAAACACACAAAGAGGGAGGGTGGAAAGGAGGGAAGGAGCGGGGGAGAGAGAGAGAAAGAAAGAGAAAGAGTCACACTCAGAGAGAAATACAGGCACTCATATATTATTTAAAAATTTAAGAAAATTTAACTAATATAGAATAAGAAAAAGAAAAGAATAAAATCAAAGAAGGAACTGAAAGTTTGAAAGCAAAGAAGGAAAAAAGACAAGTTGTCATTTCTGATTTTCCTTAGAGCAGTTATTACAATTATAAATTAATACTTGCTCTATGGTTGCAAAATAACTCTGTTTTCTACATTCTTTCTAATGATCAAAACTATAAATTATACATTTATTTTTGTCTGTTTCATTCAAAAAGTCTGTAAAAGTTTTCATGGTAATAAACTATTACCTTTTCCCTGATCAAAGTAGTCAATTTGGTTATCTCAGTAAATTCAATTATCTTTAACAACTATTCATTGTTTTTAGTAACTTTTTTGTATATTTTGCATATTATGTCTGCAGTTATAAACATGATATTCAGGTGAAACTCGAAAAATTAGAATATCATGCAAAAGTTCATTTATTTCAGTAATGCAACTTAAAAGGTGAAACTAATATATGAGATAGACTCATTACATGCAAAACAAGATAGGTCAAGCCGTGATTTGTCATAATTGTGATGATTATGGCTTACAGCTCATGAAAACCCCAAATCCACAATCTCAGAAAATTAGAATATTACATGCAATCAATAAAACAAGGATTGTACATAGAACAATATCGGACCTCTGAAAAGTATGAGCATGCATATGTACTCAGTACTTGGTTTGGGCCCCTTTTGCAGCAATTACTGCCTCAGTGTGGCGTAGCATGGAAGCTATCAGCCTGTGGCACCGCTGAGGTGTTATAAAGACCAGGATGCTTCAACAGCGGCCTTCAGCTCTTCTGCGTTGTTCAGTTTCATGTCTCTCATCTTTCTCTTGGCAATGCCCCATAGATTCTCTATGGGGTTCAGGTCAGGCGAGTTTGCTGGCCAATCAAGCACAGTAATCCTATGGTCATTGAACCAGTTTTGGGTGCTTTTGGCAGTGTGGGCAGGTGCCAAGTCCTGCTGGAAAATGAAGTCAGCATCCCCATAAAGCTCGTCTGCAGAAGGAAGCATGAAGTGCTCCAAAATCTCCTGGTAGACGGCTGCGTTGACCCTGGACTTAATGAAGCACAGAGGACCAACACCAGCAGATGACATGGCTCCCCAAATCAACACAGACTGTGGAAACTTCACACTGGACTTCAAGCATCTTGCAGTCTGTGCCTCTCCATTCTTCCTCCAGACTCTGGGTCCTTGGTTTCCAAATGAGATACAAAAGTTGCTCTCATCAGAAAAGAGGACTTTGGACCACTGAGCAACAGACCAGGTCTGTTTTTCTTTAGCCCAGGTAAGATGCTTCTGGTGACATTTGAAGCCCATGTCCAGGATCTGTCTGTGTACGGTGGCTCTTGATGCACTGATTCCAGCCTCAGTCCACTCCTTGTGAAAGTCCCCAACAATTTTGAATGGCCTTTTCCTGACAATCCTCTCCAGGCTGCGGTCATCCCTGCTGCTTGTGCGCCTTTTTCTTCCACATTTTTCCCTTCCACATAACTTTCTATTAATGTGCTTTGATATCGCACTTTGGGAACATCCAGCTTCTTTTGCAATTACCTTTTGAGGCTTTCCCTCCTTATGGAGGGTGTCAGTGATGTTTTTCTGCGCATCTGTCAGGTCAGCAGTCTTTACCATGATTGTGATTCCTACTGAACCAGACTGAGAGACCATTTAAAGGCTCAGGAACCCTTTGCAGTTGTGGCTTCATTAGCTGATTAGAGTGGGACACTTTAAGCCTAGAATATTGCACCTTTTCACAATATTCTAATTTTCTGAGATTGTGGATTTAGGGTTTTCATGAGCTGTAAGCCATAATCATCACAATTATGACAAATCACGGCTTGACCTATCTTGTTTGGCATGTAATGAGTCTATCTCATATATTAGTTTCACGTTTTAAGTTGCATTACTGAAATAAATGAACTTTTGCATGATATTCTAATTTTTCGAGTTTCACCTGTAAAAGCAAAAGTCCATGATTTTTTCATCTATTCTCCCCCAAATGTCTCCAGTTTTGATTGTATATTAATTTCTAAAATTCTCTAATTGAAAGTAAAAAGAATTTATAGTTTGAACATTGTAAGGCTGAGTTTGAAATAAAACTATGTACAAATAATGAATATGTAGTTACTAAAATATGTAAACTAATATTTGGAACAGAAAAACAAGAAGTGAAAGTGTATAATAAAAATTTGGTTAAAATATACAAATAGAACAATGGGAAAATTCATGGTTGAAAGGACTGAATTTACTTTATTTTTTAAAGTAAAAATATTTTATTTATTTATTTATTTATTTATTGTATTGGACTTGTATGCCACCCCCTTTCCGTGAGGACTCGGGGCAGCTCACAATAAAAACACCACACAATAAATATATAAAAAACAATTAAATTTGACAAGCCCAATCAATGAAATAGTTAAAAATATGTTAAAACCCCACCAGGAGGTCAGTCCAGCCCAGCCTGTTCAAATAGCCAAGTCTTCAGACCGCGGCAGAAGGAGCAAAGATCAGGGGGCAAACGGAGCTCCAAAGGAAGTTGATTCCACAAGGTTGGGGCATAACAGAGTAGGCCTCCCCGAGGCACCGCTGCACATTGTCTAGCCAACGGTACCCCAAGGAGTCCCCACCTGTGCGCACGCACAGGGCGATTGGTATTTGATGTTGGCAGGAGACGCTCCTGCAAGTACCCCAGACCCAAATCGTAAAGGACTTTGAATGTTAAAACGAACACCTTGAATCTCACCCGGAGGGCAACCAGCAACCAATGAAGCTCAGCAGAGGAGGGTGTAACATGGGAGTATCGGGATACTCCCATCACAACCCGCGCAGCCGCATTCTGTACCAGCTGAAACCTCCGGGTGGTATGCAAGGGCAGTCCTAGATAGAGAGCATTGCAGTAGTCAAGTCAGGACGTCACAAGTACATGAGTGATCGTGCGAAGGGCATCTCGGTCCAGATATGGGCACAACTGGCGAACCAGTTGGACTGGCAAAAGCCCCCTGGTCACGGCCCTCACCTGCTCCTCCAAATTGAGCCGTGAATCCAGGAGGACCCCCAGGTTCTGAGCCCTGTCCATATATCATTAGTATAGGTCATCAGAGAAATTGTCTAGAATTTAAAAATTTTATGGTGGAAGTGTGAATAAGAAGGGGCACTTTATGAATGAGTTAGAACATTACATTATGCCATAATGTACTTCATTTGATGTAGAACATTGGTGATGCAGTCATTGTAGCTTGGAAAGGATGTTTGTAGCTTAATTTAATGTGTGAACTATATCAGTATGCTAGTATTCTGCTATGGTTAGCACTCTTTATTGCTAACTAACTACATAAAGTATGTGTCTTTATGTAGTTAGCAATGTCTGTAATGATTAGAATGTTAGAGTAGGACACAGGAAGCTTGTCTTTTACTGTAGAAAGGGGGTGAAGCTGTGAAGCTCATTGGATAGTGCAGGTAGTCCTTGACTTACAACAGTTCGCTTAGTGACCATTCAAAGCTACACCATTACTGAAAAAAGTGACATGACCATTTTTCACACTTATGACCAATGTAGCATCCTGGTGGTTACGTGATTTACATTTGGATGCTTGGCAACTGACTCACATTTATGATGGTTACATTGTAATCAAAATATTTCTTGAAGATTGTGAATCATATTGAATGTGGTACTAAGAAGTTGCTTTTAAAATTGCTGGCAGGTATATAGATACAATGTTAGTTTTCATAGTTCCTGTTAGAAACTCTTATATGTATCTTGTTTTCTTTTTCTTTAGCAATGAATCAAAGTTATGACATCTGCAGTGGAGAGGCAACAGTGCAAAAAACCCCAAAGGATATCTGTGATGCACAGGTAGAAAATTATTACTCATGCATGATAGAGATTGGGGATCCTCTTTTTACAAATGTCATTGCTAATACTTATATACTAACCCACAATCTAGCTATACAGTATATAATATGCAAAACTACATGGTTTTGTTTGGGACTTTCTGCTATTTAAGGGTCAAACCTTCTGAAAATCAGGTGTGTGGTTACACTTCTACATTTATCCTTTTAGATCAATCTGTAGTATTGTCATATTCTGATTTCTTGGATTAAAATGAGTATGACTAAATTAAATACATTATTTTTGGGCAATATAATTTACAGGTGTTATAGGAACGATTAAATCTTCTTAACACCACATGTAAAAAGATAATGGTTTCTAGTCTAATTCCTGAAAAGAAATGTAACATTTGGTCCAGTCTGGAAACTTGTGCTCAAGGAACACATTTTGCTATAGTTAGTATTGAGATATAGTGGATAGTGCTTTTCTGTTGCAAGATGGAAGTTACTTGTCCATTAATGCAAAAAATTATATCACAGCTATTTTTCTGGAATTTATCCTACCCTGCTTAATAAGAATATTATTTTTAAAAGTTGGGAAGAAAAAAAATGATGTGATATTTTGTTCATTGTCAGTTTAGCAGTATTTTTTTACATTCCTTCTTCAAATCTTATTGCATTTATTTTCTTGTAGCAGGCTGACTCCATCACTAATTAAGATGTGCTTTTGAATTAAGGATTTGGCAACCTAGCCCTTGAGGATATGGATGATTTCCCCTGCTGACTGTTTAAAATTCAATAAAATGGAAACCTCCTTCATTATTTGATGAATGATAGCTGCCTTCTACTTGATGTTGAATTGAGATAAAAGATGGGGTGCATTAGGCCACATTAACTATTATGGGAGTTGGCTCATGTTGTTTGAAGAAAGCTGATAGTAATTGCAGTAAAATTTTATAAGATCAAACCTGACACATAATGGACTGTGTTGACTGTTTCTGCTTTGGGTAAATACTACCAGTGAAGTTGTCACTACTGGTAGAAGGTAGCTTAACTGTTTGGTCATCCTATGTAATGATGAGTATATTTTAATAAGTTTTTTAATTAGTTGGTTTAACATGTATGCACCCCAAATTGCGGGTCAACTAAGCGGCCATATAAATTGAATATATAAATAAATGAATACATGTTTCTAAAATTTTGGGCTAGACACTGCTTCAGCCCAATCTTGTCACAGGATTGTTGTTATGGGGGAAAATAGAAGGAGGAAGGAGTATTAGGTATGTTCACTGCCTTGTGTTAGTTATAAGAATAATA
This sequence comes from Naja naja, assembly GCA_009733165.1. Taxonomy (NCBI): domain Eukaryota; kingdom Metazoa; phylum Chordata; class Lepidosauria; order Squamata; family Elapidae; genus Naja; species Naja naja. Next base: position 41,433,006 of record CM019155.1, on the reverse strand, counting down.
AAGATGAGGTAAGAAAATTGGGGGAGAGAGAAAGAAACCTGTGCTGTTTCAAGTGTTCTTCACAGATTGTTAGACATCCAGTTTGTTGAGTATACTTTATTTATTTATTTATATTGGGATTTATATGCCGTCCTATCTCCCGAAGGACTCAGGGCGGCTCACAACAGTAAAAATATATAATACAAAAAAATTTAAAATTAAAAAAATATTAAATAGAAATCCCAAAAATACTAATCAAAACCAACAACAGCCAATATACGCCAATAAAAACCAATAACCCCCTCCCCCTCAGTCCAGGTCGGCCTATTGAAAGAGCCATGTCTTCAGGTCATGATGGAAAGATCGAAGATCAGGAGCTATCTGCAGCTCCAAGGGCAGCTGATTCCACAGGGTGGGTGCTCCTACAGAGAAGGCTCTCCCCCTGGGGTCGCCAGCCGACACTGTCTGGCCGACGGCACCCTGAGGAGGCCCTGTCTATGGGAACTCACAGGACGCTGGGCAGTCGTTGCTGGCAGTAGATGTTCCCGCAAATACCCCGGCCCTAAGCCATGTGGGGCTTTATAGGTGATAACCAGCACCTTGAATCTCACTCGGAGGGCAACCAGCAACCAATGCAGCTCACGCAGGAGGGGTGTAATATGGGAGTATCGGGATACTCCCATCACAACCCGCGCAGCCGCATTCTGCACCTGCTGAAGCCTCCAAGTGGTCCGCAAGAGCAGCCCCATGTAGAGAGCATTGCAGTAGTCTACACAGGTGTAGACATTAATGATCATGCAATTAGGTGACTTTGGGCCAGATGCTCTCCCTCAGCCACAGAATCTATTCAATTTTTATTATGATATAATTGGTGATTAAAAGCAGGATAAGTAAATCTATATATATAAAAGCGAAATACTACTAACGCATCGTCACAAAATCTCCAGAACCATGAAGCCTACAAACTTGAAATTTGGTACGTGTATTTCTCTTGACTTCTAGATGCTTACTAAGAAAGGATTTTTCGAAATGACTGTCAGAGAATTAGTATTTCGTATATTATTATTATTAATATGCTCTGATGCTAAGGAGTTCTATTCCCCCTCCCCACCTTAAAAGAAATCAGTTCCAAATGCAAAACACAAGTAGAGGAGAGGAGTTTCAGTTTCAGTTTCAGAGCACCAAGCAGCTCTAACACATCCAGGCTCCTTGCTGTCTCCTTGTTCACACAGCAAATATTGTTTCAATTTCCAAACAGCCTTCAACTCTCACACACTGACTGGATGATAGCCAGATGAATACCGATTGATGCTGGTAGGCAGAGGCACATTTCCCCCCCCTTATTTTCCTCCCCCAAAACTAAGCCCAATCACATAGTTTCGTAGCGAAGCATGGGTATAGGGCTAGTAATGGATAAATGTAATTTTGTAGGAAATGAACTTGTGGAAAATCTGTTTAAAATATTCATTTTTTCACTTCATAATCAAGATATTTAAATTTTCACTTTGAACACACAGATAATCTTCACTTATCAATGGTAATTTGGACTGGAGTTTTGTTGCTACATGATGTGGTAATAAAACACGACATGTGACTGGAGTGCTTAGAAATCACTGCACTTCTGGTTGCTGTCATTAAGTGAATCATTGCCAGTTACCAAAGTCATGTAGGCATGTACATGTAGTTCCTGCTTGAGACCTCCTGCTGGTTTCCCCATTGACTTCGCTTGTTGGAAGTTGGCAGAAAAGGTTGCCAGTGGCAATCACATGACTCCATGATGTTGTGATATCATAATTGTGAGCTGGGCACCAAGTTGTAATAAGCTCATTCTGCATTGTTTTGATTTCTCCCTTCATCCTACTTAACATATACCTGACATATTAAGATTTACTACTAGATCCACATGTGGCATTTGATTCCAAAAAAGGTGGCACACCGACTTTACGGTACCTTTATTTTTGAGTTGGTTTTTAAGAGTCTGTAGTATTTCAAAGAATAAACAGGATCATGACAGAAACAAAATGTAGTTTTTAATTAAATGCAGTTAAGTATTATTCCCATATTTTACTACTTTCTCATAACTGATTTAAATTACTACATTTGGGAAAAACTTCTGGAACAGTTTTATTTATTGTTGCATTCTACCTTTTGGTAAGTTTAGGGTGACATTTTCTCTTCATTCTCTCTGAAGTGAGATTGGCTAAGAAAGAATAATTGATCAGAATCACCCAGTGTACTCTGCAATCTAGAGAGTAACTTAATTTGGGGGATCTTGATAATAAGTCCAATTTCTTTATCACTATGCTATCAATATGAAAAGACATCTGATGTCTTTTAGAGCCTTAAATTGTGGCTGTATGCACATAGAAACATTAGTATATCAAAATGCTGCTAATTATCTTTCACAGACACTTGATAATATCTCTATGCAAAATATTTTTATAGACTGTCATGTCTGAAACAACAAAAATCAAATTTATATACATGTTCTTTGTTCTTTTATCTAACATATTTTAATAGTTTATATGTTATACATACAAAGAAGGGTGGAGTATGTGAAATAGAAGCTTGTGCTGTTATTTTTAGGAATGACTGACTCTCTTGCTCTCCATTCTTTTCCAGGGCTGATCTTGGCTAACTTTCCAATGAATTTGTAACTTTTATTGTGGTTCTCTTATGTAACAGGAAACAAGTTGACGGGAACAAATGCACTGCGTGCATATCAGCTGCATCCATAATAGCAGCTTACTTAGTTCAGCATTGGCTCTGCTATGTTGAACAGATAGCATCGCATAGGAGGAAGAGATTCTGTGACTCGTTTGGTGCCTGTTTTGTTTTTTTAAGCAAGAAACAATGATTTGCTCAGCATAAAATTGAAACAATTCAGAGGGTGAAATGGAGAAGATGAATTTTTGGTGAAATTCAAAGTTTGTGAGTGTCATGTCCTGGGACTGTGGATTTAAATATCTTTTTCCTTTCCCACCAACATTGAAGGCAGGAGTTATGTGCAAGATTCAGGAACGAGAAGATATTGGGCACATCGAACTTGTCCAGAAATTTGCAAAAGAAAATTGTCATGTGCCACAGACAAACAAAAGAGAACCAGTGAATACAGACCAGGTAGGACATTTTTCCATTTTTTTCCAGATATTAAATAGTAAAGTAACACTGGACACAGTCTAGGAATGATTCATAGTGGAGTCAATGAAATTGAATTTTGAATGTAATTTTATGAATACTTACTTAAAAGTAAGTGCTGTTTAAATAACTTAATACATACATACATACTTACTTACATACAGGAGAGAATGGGAGAGAGAAAGAGTCATAATTGATGACATTTCATATCTTTGAATGGTACTCATAATTTACTTTTTTCATCTGGCATTTTTTCAGATTCTTCCCCTTCAAAATGAAAGTGAACTTTGACCCAGACTTCCCAACTTGGTACCTTCCAGATGTGTTCCCAGCAGATTGGGAAGGTGCTAGGATGAGGAAGAGTTTTCTTGAGCTGTTTAGGCTAATAGACAAAAAGTAATGCATCTAAAGTATTGCAGCTATTTACTTGATGTGTTGGCATGAATATACTGGTTGGGAATTTAAGAATTATAGTCTCAGGGACATGATCCATGTTAAAGCCTGAATTAAATTACTTGTAACTCACATGACATTCAAATGGATTATCTTTAGCATTTAAACTACAGATGTGATGTAACTATACTAACTACTGATTACCAATATATGCTTGGGTGGGGTTTTTTTTGGTGTTTAGGAAATCCAGCCCAGGTGTTAAGGTATTTTAAGAAGTTTTACATTCTTGAAATATGTGATGGACCCTGCATTTTTGCATACTGACAGTTCCTGCAAAATATTGTTTCTTAACTTTGAATCCCAGGCATTTAAATCGAAGCAGTCTATCTTCTTCTTTCAGTTAAGAGATCATTTTTCCTATGGTGCTTCAATCCTGTCCTTCCTGTTAATACATTTAATGTACTAAGTTTTGAAGGATTTTCTATTCTAGTCATTTCTTATTGTTGACTATGTTGATAGGGGCTGATGCTAATCAAAATAATGGAATATACCCTTTATTAGACTATTTTAGGATTAATTGAATGTGACCAGCATACTTGCATTATTGGGCAACACTGGAATAAATGTTGTGATAGTGATGGCAAAGAGAATCTATTTTCAGATATTTAAAACTGGCAAAGAACTGCAAGTTTTTTTTTATTCTTAGGAGTTAATCATATTTGGGAGTACATTGTGTTGTCTTGATCTCTAGAAAAGGACATTTGTGAAATCCGATTTCTATCTGCAAAGCAAAATACCTTTCTCTGGACAGTATTCCACAAGCCCATGATATCTCTTATCACCTTTTAGTGTGTTTTTTTAAAGTCATTTTTCTCTCTCCCTTTTTTCCCAGTAATGCTGCTTGTTCATATTATTCATTTATTTATTTAATCACATTTGTATAACTGTCAGCTCACATAGTGACTCTGGGAAGTATACAAAATAAAACAATCAAAATACATAAAATCATTAAAACATCCAATTGAAGTTAAAAAATAAAATAAAACAAGATTAAAGAGAATGGTGTTGAAATGTGCAAAATTGCATTCAGTTGCCATATAGCCATCTAGCAGGCTCCATTTTGCCATAGTTTTAGGGCTTTCTGGAAGTCTGATAGGGTTGGGACCAGCCTCACCATAGGGAGGAGATGATGTTTCACAGAATGGGGGGCATGGCAGAACACGGTTTTCCTTCTAGGTCCTGCCTGATTAAACTCCTACAAAATGCATTTCCTGCTGGAGCAGATAGAATAGGGAGATTTAACTGGGAAAAGGTCCCTCAAATATCCCCTTGTATGCCATCCCATTATTATTTAATTTATTGGTTTTTTTAATCATCATGTTTTTGCAATGTGATAATTTACATTAAATTGATGCTTCTTTTAAATGATATTAAAAATAAGTTCATAAAAAATACTACTAGAAACATTATTTTATTTATTTATTTAGCATATAGCATGTGTTAGTCAGGGATCACCGAGGTGTCTGCCTGCCTCTGTGAAAGGAATTTTTTCGTGTGGTGTTATCTTTACCTATGGGATGCTCGAATGCCAGTAGGTATTCAGGGGAGGTCCTTTCTTGTCCCTGCACAGTTTATTTGCTTGTGGGAATTGAGCCACTGAGTAGCCGACCTCAGCAGTGCGCAAGCCCAGCATCTTACCACCTGAGCCACCATGGCCTTGACTAGAAACAAATCAAGTAGAATGCAGTGGAATAATTGTTAATTTGTTTTTTCTTACATTTTCTCAAAACTCAATTTCTGCAATAGTGGTGTGATGACTTTTTAATCTTTGGTGGGAAACAATGCAAAAATAATGCATAAATACTTAGCACATTTAAAAATGCTAAAAACCACTTTAAGTTTCACAGGTGGGTCATGCTATGCTCTGAAATCGTTTGGTACCAATGTGCAACAAATGATAATAAACCTGTGGCCAGTGCTGCAAAAAATTGCCATCTATATAGTGAAGGCTTTGATTCAACATTTGATAATTTAAATAATTAGCATAATTTCAAAAGGAAAGGTGGTATCTAAAGTATGTGGGAAATGGTGGCATGTCAGAAATGGAATGGGACATCTTGGTACCGTCATCTCAGCTCCACCAGTTTGCCATGGCCATGTCGCCATGGACCTTGGTGTGGCCATTTTAGTGCAGGACAAATTGCCATGGAAAACTTGCCATGGGAAAACTCTCTGGGCCCCCTGCAACACCTCCCTTCACTGGAGGCAGCCATTGACCATGGTGTCATGACAGACCACATCTCTGGATCTGACCTTCCGTGGGCACATCTGCTCGGTCAGATCAGAGCATGTCTGTTCTGCATGACTATCCGCTGTGTCAACATTGCTAACTGCAAGAGAGTGAGGCATCCAGCCTATTGCCACCAGGCAAGGCTTCTGCCTATTCCATATTCAGCCGCTTCTTTTTCCCTGTGGACCCTCATGGGAGGGTGGCATCCAAATCCATCTTGGTGTTGCAGATCTCTCCTTCAACATGCTGCCCTGATGACTCCCCAGCAGAGAGAGGGGCAAGCAGGGATGATGACACTGTCTGGCAACTGTCAGTGATTTCAGTTGTCCTGCATCAAGTTTCCTGTGGTGATTGTCCTGTGCCAAGATGGCTGTAATGACATGGCTGTGGCAAGATGCAGTGCTGATAGGACATCATTGATATGTCATAGACCAGGGCTGTCAAACTCCTGGCCCATGGGCCAGATGCATCACATGCTGGCCATGCCCATGCTTGGTTTAGCAAAGGGAAAAAAACTCTTAGTGAAAGCTTCTTTTTCCCATGCAGCCCACTGCCTCTCTGTGTCCTTGAGCTTGCGGGAAGTGTAGGTGCAGGGCTGCAGGCTCCCTTGGTTATTTCTTTGGAGTAGCACTGCTCCCACTGCCATGTCACTGGTGTCTGCTTGGATGATGAAGGATTGTTTGGGGTCAGGATGCTTCAGCACTGGTTCTTTTGAAAACAGTTCCTTCAGTGTTTCAAATGCCTTTTGGCAGATTAGGTCCCAATGTAGGGGTTGTCCCAGATGAGTTTCGTCCCAGGGCTCCCTGTTTTTAGGAGGTCAGTCATGGGTTTGGAAAACCTTGCGGAGAAGGGGATGAATTGCCGGTACAAGTTTGTGAACTCTAAGAAGCTTTGGAAATGTTTGTGGGTGCAAGGAAGTTGCCAGTCTAGGATGGCTTGTACTTTGGCTGGATCCATCTCTATGCCCTCATTGGAGACTCAGTAGCCCAGGTAGTCTAACTGTGCATGGTGAAACTCGCATTTCAACAGCTTTGAGTAAAGGTTTGTCACTAGAAGTTTTTCCAATACCTGACAGACTAGGGATATGTGGTTATCCATGGTCTCAGTGTAGATGAGAATGTCATTCCAAATCTGGGAAGGATAGCCACCATTAAAACAAATGTACTACCAAAATTGTTATATCTCTTTCAAACCGTGCCTGTCAAACTAGGGAAAAATTCTTCAAAGACCTGAATAAAAGAATTAATAAATTTATTTGGCAAAAGAAAAAAGCTAGAGTAAAATACAAATTAATGCAAGATAGTAGAAGCAAGGGAGGACTGGCGCTCCCAGACTTTGAGTTATACTATCAAGCTGCAGTGAGTACCTGGATCAAAGATTGGATTAACCTGCAGGACAAAAGAATATTGACAACAGAAGGCTTCGATTTACAGATTGACTGGCACATGTTTCTCTGGGATGGAAAAAATAAAACTCATAGCTACTTTCAAAGACACTGGATAAGGGACGCTTTGTTTTATATATATGGGAAAGAATTAAAATAAACCATTATGTGAAAATACCTCTCTGGCTATCTCCAATGGAGGCACTAGTATATCCCAATGTTATGGATTTGAACAAAACAATAAAATATAAAGAATTAATAACATGAAGGCGACTTGAAAACACAGATACAATTAAAAACACAGGGAATTGAAATTGGGTGGTGGCCGTACATTCAAATTCAAACAAAACACAAAAAGGACAAGGAACAATTTGGATTTTATAATACAGATCAGGATTTGGACAAAATTTTATAAGGAAGTGAAAAAAAGATGATTACCAAAATGTACAACTATTTATTGAAATTTAAAATGGAAGAGGAAACAGTTAAGGAGAGCATGATAACATGGGCTAAAAATTGTGGCCACAATATTGAATAAGAACAATGGGAATGAATTTGGTGAACTAACTATAAATTAATGTTATCAGTCTCATATAAAGAAAATATTTATAAAATGTTCTATCGCTGGCACGTCCCACCACTTGCTAGGATGTTCCCTAATATGTCACCCAAATGTTGGAAATGGAACTTTAGCCAGGGAACGTATTTTCACATGTGGTGGACATGTCCTAAAGCCCAAAAGTACTGGTCTAAGATACAGACATGGTTAGAAGAGATGACAAAACTAAAGATTAAATTCAACCCAGAGACCTTTCTACTTGGAATGACAGAACTGACAAAAAACACCAGCATCTGTTATCACATATCATTACAGCAGCAAGGATAGTCTTTGCCCAAAACTGGAAATCAACAATGACACCCACGAACCTGGCAATAACTAATAACATCCACCCATTTGCAGAAATGGTTAGACTAACCATGTTACTAAAAAATAAGGAAGAGGGGGAGTTTTTTTTACAATTTGGAATATATGGTACAAATGGTTGTATAAAAAGGAAGTAAAGATGTCTAGTGAAACCAATTAAACAACAAGGGAAAATGGAAATAAGGATAAATGTATATATAGCTATGTATATATGTAAAGTAATATAATTAAATAAATATTGTATTATAACTAATAATAACCAAAAAAAGTAAGGATCTTGGAAACAAATTATAGATTTACTTGTAACAAATGACTTATATTGACACTTAGAAATGTACACTGCTATGAAAACGTTGCAAAAATGTGAGAACATGTTTCTCTTTTTTTTAATATATTCTTTTTTTTAAACTTTCAATAAATATATTAAAAAAGAGAATGTTACCAAATAGACAAGGACCCCCTTATAGAGATGCTCGTGTAACACCTCATTTATTAACTGCATAAACACTCCCTTGCTAGGTTTTTGTCTATATATTTGCGCATTTCTTAGGGCAACTTCTGGAATCTTGACACCCAATACATCACATGATACTGCCATGATGGTGTGAGTTTGACAACCCTGTCATAGACCCTAACAGAAAGTAACATAAATACATGTATATTGGTCTCAAGCCATGACATGCTATATGGGTAAACTTTTGAACCTTTAGCTAGGTTTCAGTTGCTTGCAAGAACCCATAAAATTGTATAAAACTATATCAATGATCTCAGCTTATTCACATTAAAAAGTTTCAAGCCTTTTAGAAAACCTCAACAAATTGAAATGATTTAACACATCACATTTATTAATTGATTAGAAGTTTATAATGTCATATATACCCTGCATCTGCATAACACTCGATTTTCTCCTCCCTGTTCCTCCCTCCAATACATTCCCATTTAAATTCTAATCAAACTGTGGTTCTTGAAAGCTTGTGCCTTTAATTAACATTTATTATCTGAAAAAGAACTAGTAGATTTTAATTTTTCCCTCATTAGATATTCAGTTTAATTATGTACTATGGTATATTGAAATTTGTTTGAAAGAAAAAGATTATTGAAATTGCTGACCTTAGCTAATAGAAAATATTAGAACAGATAGTTTTATTTTTTCTCTCTCACACTGTATTTGGAAACAATAGTCCTTTGCTTGCTTATGGAAGAGGTAGCTATTGAAATAGTTGACAAATAAAAATACTTAACACTTATAATTGCATTGTTAGATAAAGTGTTTCTTGCTTCCAGTTTATATATATATATATATTTGTAAATTTAGTATATGTGCTGTGCAAGCAAGCACTATATTTGTAAATTGGAAAATATCTTTCTCTGCTATATACTAATTTAGGATGTTTCCCAGAAACCAAAACAAACCTGTTAGAATCCTGGAAACATAGGACATGCATAATATTCACCTATTATTTAAACCCACAGTCTGGTTTCACAAATTTTTTGTGGCAAACTGAACAAATAGTTGTCCATAAATAAAGCATTTAGCTTTTACTATACAAACACAGGAAATGAAATCACACTTAAGGGCATAGGATTGCTTCATTTGTTTGTGTGCTTTTGGATGATAAATGATTCCTTTGCTTACCTACTATATTGTATCTTTTAAACAGTTTGGGTCATCTTTCTTTAACCTTGTGCTCTATGGATGTTTTGGGATTACAATGTGTGAAATTTTCAGTTAAATTGATTATAAATTTGAGAATTGTAGTTGTAACCTCTAGACAGCACTAGGTTAGAAAAGACTGTGTTATGCAACAAGTGGTTAAGTTATGTTTGAAATTTGTGACTTTCCCTTCAACTGAAGCAAGTACTGAAATGGCTAACAGAAAGAAAACCCATAAAGGAAATTAGAATCAAAATTAGTAATGCAATCAATATAATAAATGAAAACAAGTCAAGCTAACAAGAACTTTGGTGAAACAAATACATTTTTACAGAGTTTCCAAATGCAGTTTCCAAATGAATATATTCATAGTCTGAACGAAGTGGGGAAGAAAGGCTTTCTCTCACTGTTAGCCTAAGATTGTGAAAACATCTTCAGAAGGTCAGTCCTTTGGATATTAAGGCTGGAGAGGTTCATAATGGATAAACCCACTAAGAAAAGGACTGTCAAACTGTGGGCCAGATGTGTCATGTACAGGCCATGCTCACCCCAGCTTCCCAAAGGCAAAAAACATAATGATACATCACGATACGTCACGTGATGTGATTGAGCTTAACACCTGTGTACTAAGACAATCTGATTCTAGACATGTCTGGGTTTTAGGCAGTAACATAAAACTTTAAATTGAGTCCAGAAAATATATATTTTATCTTTTCCTACAGACATCCTGTACATTCCATTAGTTAGCAACCTAATTTAATTTATTTTGCTGCAGTTGCAATTTCTGGGACATTTTTTAAGGAAGGTATCACACAAATCATCAGAATAGGGTTCAATTATTTAATGAATTAATTTCTATAGCTGCTCAATTCCTTGGGTGACCTTGGGTGGCTTACAGAGCAATCAATATGTTGATAAACTACAGGTGGTCCTCAACTGACAACAGTTCATTTAGTGACCTTTCAAAGTTACAATGACACTGAAAAAAGTGACATGATCATTTTTCACACAACTTTTGTTACCCCCCCATGCTCATGTGACACTTGGCAACTGGTTCAAACTTACGACCATTGCTGTGGCCCAAGTTCACACAATCACTGTTTGCGATCTTTTGACAAGAAAAGTCAATTGAGAAACCAAAACCATATGACTAACTTAACAAGGATTCACTTAACAATCATGGCAAGAAAGCATGTAAAATGGGGAAAAACTCAATAAATGTATCACTTAACAGATAATTTTGGGCTCAATTGTGGTTGTAAGTCAAGGACTACCTATATATGTGAAAGTTGTTAAGTCTGAGATTTTGTCATGACAGAGGCTAGAAAGCAGGAGACCTTGAGTTTAAGTCACACCTTAGCCATGAAAACCAGCTGGGTGACTTTCTCAGCCAACCCATCACACAGGGGAAGAAATGTTTGCCACCTTGAGTTATTTATAAAAATAATAAATTAATTAAACAAATAAAGATTTTAAGATATGTCAACAATCAGCAGTTGTCCAGCCTCAAAGAAGCATAGAATGTTAAATGAATTAAATAAAATAAATAATTAAATAAAAATTAAATAAAAGAGTTTCTGGGGGGAAAAGAGACCCCAGTGCCAGAAATCACAAAGGAGGAAATTCTACCTTATGTTTACACGCCGATCAGCTATTTTAGAAATGTCTTCAAAACCCAGAGTCCCAAAGGTGCTTTTAAAAAGGCAGCTGGACAGAAATGTCCCAGTTCTAAAGAAGTTTCTTGGATGAGAAGTGAAACATTTTCAAGAAAAAACAAGACAAGTTGACTTTCGAAAAGCATCTTGGGGAATAACCATGATCTGGGTGACTGAGAGTCCTCACAGACATTCAACCTGTAGAGCTTAGTCAAGCTGGGCCAAACCAAGTGTCAAGAAATTTCTGAGGTTTTTCCAATGAATCTGACACTGCACATTAATAACATACTTTCAGGTGATTATTCAGTGAGGAACATATTAAACAATAATACTTCATGCTTTGGAAGCAAAGCAATTTATGTGGCATTAGCATAAGTAGCAGTTCTACTTAATTTACATAATTAAGCCTAGCTGCAGAATTTGAGTTTCTTTGAACAGAAATAAATGATGTTTCACCATTATATTAGCCTTGAGTTCAGGGTCATGCATAAAGAAGAATTCCATTTGCATGATGAGAAAACATTCCTTTGGAGCAAGTTATAGATCTTTATATCTGACACTAAATATACACTAAGAAATATTTAAAGTTGAAATTGTATTATGTTTGATTTCATTTGCTATGCATTCTGAACTGAGCAAGTAACATCTGTAAAGTTTCATTTTTAAACTATAGGTGAAAGTACTATTCTGAACATAAAGATCACTATATTTTGGAGGCATTGCTATTCTTTTTAATTAATTTGCCATTTATGAAGGGGAACATTAAATTATAATGTTTCTTCTGTTTATTCAGCTGTTGAATAAAACTTACTATGCACATTAGTTAAAATCTTTGCAGAGAGAATCGGCCCAATGTGTGCTTGTAATTGTGTAATTTCTGCCTTTTGTTCTTCTGCTTAGCTAGAACTTGTTGCAAGAGGAAGTGGCCCTTAAATTAATTCCCCTGAATGTCCCTGAGGGGTTTACTCCTTATCCAATTCTAGGGCCTCTTTTAGCTGTTTTACACTTGTTCTTAAATGTTAATTTTAAAATATATTTGATTTGATTTGCATAAATGATCTAGGTGCATCATGAAGACATTTGTGTTATAAATCGGCCATTATGTTGCTCTAGAAATTATTTAGCTTTTATTTCTTCAGAGTCTGCTTTGCTGTGTGAAGCTTCTGTAAGAAGGCATTTTTGGTGAAAAAAACAAAAATGTATAATTTTAATCATTCAGGAATTAATGCAAGATGATATGATAATATAGCTTTAAATAAAACTCATATAAAAAGCTAGTTGATGTGAAATATTACTTTGATCAAAGTTTTTCATTAAATGAGCAGCTGTTTATATCAATACATGTTTGTGTCTATTATAGAAGACAATATTTGTTATCTAAATTTCCCATGAATTAACATTTCAATCTGTCACATAATGAAGAATTTCTCTATATCTTGGTATCTCTGTTTGGATTGTTGATTCTACCTGTTTTCTTCCATTATATTTTGCTGTTTACAGTATTCAAGTGACAAGAAAATAAACAAAAATTACTGAAGGAACTGATTAGATTTGAACATAAGCAAAATTCATATACTGAAAATGCATATTATCCATTTTGTATACAATAACAGTATTGATAAGGGCAAATTTTCATAATTGTATTTCATTTTCTTTAATTTTAGAGTTTCAGAAAATGGGGGAAGATTAGGGGGAAAATCACAGAGTCACTGTTAGTCACAATATTCAGTAATGACATACAGTGATTTTATTATTGCAAGATTTCAGAGAAGTCAAAGTTCTTTAAGAGAATGAGTAGGACATCTTCCCAAAGCTTATTTTTAATATGAGTGGTACACTCAATCCATATACACTCTCACACAGTACACATAGGCATTTTCATATTAGAGGGGAGATTTAAGACTATTAAATCATAAATGATTTCACTAAAATAATATTAAAGTTTTTGAACCTTGAAGCTTTGTGTGCATTTTTTGTAGGCTTTTTGAAAATGTGTGTGTTATGTATGTAGGTTTGAATGTTATTGGTTTATTTGAACTATTCTTGTAAAATGTCAAATGGTATTGGTTTGAATAGTGCGGGAAGAAACCCTGCACTCCCATTGGCTGGCAACTACGGCTGCAGGCTATAAGAGGCAGCTGTAGCCCAGCCAGCTCGGGTCCATTCGAGCTGTAGTCACTGAATAAAACTCTTTGCTGGAACTCTTCGCGTCTGACTCTTCATGCAAACTTAACACTGGCGACGAAGGTGGGATTTCCCTGAAGAGAAGACGGCGAAAGACAAGCAGAAGAGCGAGATGGCTGCGCTGAACACCCCAGCCCCGTTCGATCCGGGCGGAAGACTGGGAATCGTATGCGGATCGCTTCCAGATGTACCTGGAAGGAAACGACCTCGCGACATTCCGAGAGACAGAAGAGGGCGGTATTTCTCACGCACTGCGGTCCGGCGGTCTTCAAGATGGCGAAGGAGTTAGTGGGAGCTGCAGAACTGAAGGTAATGGAATGGCCTGATTTGGAGAAGCTTTTAAGAGCCCATTACGCCCCACAAGTATCGTGCCTCATTAAGAGACACAAATTTTACCGTCGGGATCAAGGGGAAAGCGAGAATGTTAATGACTTCGTGGCAAGTTTAAGGGACATTGGGGGTGCTTGTGACTTTACCAACTTAGAAGAGGCCATGCGTGATCGGTTTGTTTTAGGCCTCAAAGATAAGGTCTTACAAAGCAAACTGTTAATGAAACCTAAGATCACGTTTAAAGAGGCCATTGAAGAAGCTGTTTCAGCGGAAGCCACCAAGTCCTCAGCAGCGCCATGAAAAGATTAACAAGGCCTCAAGCCAGGCCTCAAGCCATTCTGATGTGGAAAAATCCACAACAGCCCATTGCGAACAAATAGACTCTGATTCAGATTGCAGTGAGGTGGAGGAGGGAATTTTTAGACTCAGAATGGAGAAGAAAAGAAAAGACCCTGGGAGAAAGAGGCAAGAATTTTATTGCAGAGGCTGTGGGGCACCCCCGCACTGAATGCAAGTTCTTAGACACCATCTGCCTACGTTGTGAGAAAGGGTCACCTAGCCAGAGTCTGCAAATCATCCAGAACTCCACCTAGTAGGAAGAAATTTCCTGAAAAGGATTTTAAGCCCAACAACTTCATTGAAAAGATGGGGCAATTCAGAAGCAAATGGGAAGAATGAAACTCACCAAACAATCACTATTGGTCATTCTTCACCCTTGAGAAGCAGAAAAGTACACGTGAAGTGTTCATTGAAGGAAGGCCTTGCCAAATGGAAGTGGACTCAGGCTCTTATTTATCTATGGTGTCATGGGACACTATTCACAGACTACTTCCCAACATTCAGAAGAAACATTTCCAGAAGCAAGCACTGACTCTTAAAGACTACCAAGGGAACAAGATTCCAGTAGTTGGAGCAAGAGATTTCAACGTGCAGTTTAAAGGCCACACCAAACGTTTGCCTCTGACCATCGTGGACAAGGATCGCCCAAGCTTGCTGGGACTTGAGTGGTTCAAGCCACTAGGCATCGAGGTGACTGGCATCAATCACGTGAGCAACTCTGAATGGGAGGAGTCCTTGAAGTCTGAGTTTCCAGAGGTCTTCAGCGAAGGACTGGGCAAGTATATGGGGACCCCTATCACTTTCAGCCTAGATCCCAAGGTGCCCCAATTCGTTTAAAGCCCAGGAGGGTTCCATTTGCTTTAAAGGAAAAATTGATGCACAATTAGATAAATTAATTGCTCAAGGGGTTTTAGAGCCCACTGATCACTCCAGATGGGAAACACCCATAGTCACACCAGTCAAGGCTGATGGGTCAGTAAGAATCTGTGGTGACTATAAGGGGACACTTAACCATGCGCTGCAGCAGAGCGCATACCCAGTACCAGTTGTGCATCATCTGCTACATTCCCTTGGCAGGGGTACAGTCTTTGCCAAACTGGACTTGGCCCAGGCATATCAACAATTAACAGTTGATGATGCCACTGCAGAGGCCCAAACCATTGTGACTCACAGAGGTGCCTTCAAATGTAAAAGGTTACAATTTGGAGTAAGCGTGGCACCTGGCATTTTTCAAAGTCTTATGGAAAGAATGCTGCAAGGACTGCCAGGGTAGTGCCTTACTTTGATGATGTGTTAATCTCTGCTGAAAATGACACTCAGCTTCAAGAAAGACTCAGAGAAGTCCTTACCAGATTCAGAAAAGCGGGGTTAAAGGTCAAGGAAGACAAATGCACACTTAAAACAGACAGAGTTGAGTTCCTGGGCTACATGATTGACAAGCATGGCATCCACCCTACTGATGCCAAGGTTAAAGCAATCAAAGAAGCCCCTAAACCTAAATGCAAAACAGATTTGCAAGCCTTCCTTGGACTCATTAACTTTTATCACATGTTTCTACCTCACAAGGCATCCATTGCTGAACCTTTGCATCGTCTGCTTGATAAAAAGGCTGTTTGGATCTGGGGAGGAAGGAACAATCAGCATTTAATAGTATTAAGAGACTAATCACATCTGATGCTGTATTGATACAATTCTCTGAGAATTTGCCTGTTGTACTGACTTGTGATGCATCCCCTTTTGGAGTGGGGGTTTGAGCCACAGGCTTCCCAGTGGAAGGGAAGCCCCTATTGCATTTTACTCTCGCACTTTGTCCAAAGCAGAGAGGAATTATAGCCAACTGGACAAGGAGGCATTAGCAGTTGTTGCAGCTGTCAAGAAATTTCATGAATATCTGTATGGCAGGTCATTCACCATTGTTACAGATCACAAACCTTTATTAGGCATTGTGGCAGGAGACAAACCTACGCCTACTATCCTGTCACCAAGAATGCTGAGGTGGACTGAATTTCTTGCAGCCTATTCATACAAACTGATTCACAGGCCTGGCAAGGACATTGGACATGCTGATGCACTGAGTCGTCCCCACTGCCGCCACAAGGTGGACTTTGAACCGAAACACACACCTTTTTCCTAGAGACTGTTGCTAAGCTTCCAGTCCATGCTGCTGAGATTGCCAGAGAGACTGCCAAAGACACTGTGTTGGCTCCTGTTATAGGCTGGATTAAGAAAGGTTGGCCTCTTCAAGATCTACCTCACCTTGCCCAACCTTTTAAGTCCAGGCAAACTGAATTATCTGTATTAAGAGGATGTATTTTGTGGGGTAACAGGGTGGTTATTCCTGCAAAACTGCAAAGAGAGGTTTTGGAAATGTTACATGAGGGTCATCCTGGGATTGTAAGGATGAAGGGATTGGCCAGGAGTTATGTATGGTGGCCAGGTATTGACAAAATGGTTGAAAACTGGGTTGCATCTTGTCCCAATTGCCAGGTAGTCAGGCCTGCTCCACCTCACGCCCCCCCACAGGAATGGGAATGTCCTAGGGGCCCGTGGTCTAGGATCCACATTGATTTCGCAGGCCCTACTAGAGGGCACACTTTTCTGGTTATAGTAGATGCATATTCCAAATGGCTAGAGGTAATTCCCATGACATCCACCACAACTGATGCTGTCATCAAGCAGCTCAGAAAATTGTTTGTAACCCACGTCCTTGTCTCTGACAATGGCCCTCAATTCACATCTAACATTTTTGAATCCTTTCTAGCACAACAGGGTATCAGACATGCCCTCACTGCCCCTGGGCACCCTTCGCTAATGGCGGGCTGAACGCATGGTACGCTTTACCAAAGAGAAGCTTCAGCAGCTGGGTCCTGGGGACATCACTGAGAAACTTGAAAAACTTCTTAGTGTTCAGCACATCACTCCTAGCCCATCAAATAACTTATCCCCAGCAGAGTTGTTGATGGGTAGGAAACTTAGGTCTTCCCTTGACCGCCTTCATCCCACTTACGCACCCAATGCACCACTGGATTCCACTTCCAAAGTTCGTTCTTTCAGTGTGGGTGATTCTGTATATGCTAAGAACCTTATAGGTGAACCTTTGTGGATTCCTGCTGAAATAACTCACATCACTGGCCCTCGTTCTTACAGGGTACAAACAGAGGATGGACTCCTCTGGAGCAGGCACATTGACCAACTTAGATCCAGGTTCCCTCAGGAACATCGCCCCTGTCTCTCTCTGGGTCCCTCACCTGATGTCACTTCTAGGGGGGAAGGGGAGGAACAGGAGGAAAATCAGCAAGCAAGAATCAACCCCATGTGTAACGAGCCATTATGACAGGAACCATCCCGAACCCTGTCACAATGCCAAGATCCATCCTTAGAAGTGGAAGATTGCACATCACTACCTGACTTGGGTGCTGACATTGGAATGGAGATGGGTTGGGAGGAGAGACCAGATTCTAACAGTCTAACAGGGTCTCCTTTCACAGGAAGTCCCAACAGGGAAATGTCAGCAGACACATTTCCCTCTCACTGGGTGAGAACGTTAAAACTTCTGAACCATGAAGGTCTCAACGCACACGTAAGAGCCCCACCTATTTAAAGGAATACATTAGATAGGTTGGGGTTTGGTATGGACTGAACCTAGTGGGGAGGGGTGTTATGTATGTAGGTTTGAATGTTATTGGTTTATTTGAACTGTTCTTGTAAAATGTCAAATGGTATTGGTTTAAATAGTGCGGGAAGAAACCATGCACTCCCATTGGCTGGCAACTACGGCTGCAGGCTATAAGAGGCAGCCGTAGCCCAGCCAACTCGGGTCCATTCGAGCTGTAGTCACTGAATAAACTCTTTGCTGGAACTCTTCGCGTCTGACTCTTCATGCAGACTTAACAGTGTGTATAACCAATTGGAAGTGCTATGTGAATGTGCATACTTATATGGACAACAGATGGAACAGCCTTCAAAGCGATTTAGCAAATGATTCAAAAATTTCTGCTGCTATAAGGAACATATTTTCAGACAGCCTGCAGAAGTTCCATGCTCTCTTTTGCTTCTTCAAGAGAAAGTATAAATTTAAATGCCACCCAGTATATGAGAAGTCATTGATTTGTATAAGAGGCTAATTGCATCATTCTTACAGAAGAGACTCTGATAATTTTGCTGCGTGTTGCAGCATTCAATTTCCTGAGTAAAGGAAATCCTGCATTCAAATAATAGTGACCTGTCACTTCAGACATCACTTCTTTGTATGTTAAAGGAAGGGTGGGAAAATGGGCACATTCTCAAACTGCTTCTAATCAGTCAGTGTTTTCTGGATGTCAAAATTGAACACTTTGAAGTAACGATAGCTGTACCAGGCATGGGACAAGTAGGGTTGTTTCTGATTTATATGAGAGTTGCTAGCTTTGAATTCCTATTAACAAAAATATAAGGCAACACTAAAAGACATGTTGCAAACTAGAAAACCTATGTTCTGAATATATGCACATTTATTAGCAATTGTTGTTGCAATTTACTTTTAAAATATCTTAAACTAATTCTCCCTAGCAGTCATAAGGAAGTATTTTCTGAAAGAATTTTTTTTCCAGTATTAATTCAGAATATAAAACAGTTAAGAATTAGATATCTTTTTTAAAAATAGTTGCCATTCTAAAGAGAAAACTAGTTTAGGATTGTTTTACTTTTTAATTGTTTACAAGGCTTTTATGAGAAGCTATAAAAATTTAAGCTTATCAGCTAAATGTTAATATCTAAGTATATTCCTAGAGCTAAAGTTTTGATGTACTTTTAGTCAGAAGAGACCAAATAAAATGAACTGGATATATGAATATCTATGAATATATAGATATTGGAGTTAGCGATCGAAGGATAATGAGGGAAGAGAGGATAACTGTACCATGTTCAATGTGTAATGTTTATCTGTTTGTGTTTGTGTATTTGTCTAATAAAAATTTTATTTAAAAAAATGAACTGGACTTAAGCAGTTGCTAGATTTAATACCCAAAGAGATTAAGAATGTTGGTATTGACATAATTTTAGGTAGGTATACAATCCCAGATTGAGTTTTGTAAAAAAAAAAAAAGTCAGCTTTTTAGCAATTTATTCAGTGAAGTCACATTATAGCTTGAAGTTTGGAAGGGTTCTAGGGAAGGTGTATCAGCTTTTAATGAAGATGCCTGTTTTCCATAGTCAAATTCTACAATACTAATAGGATGTCCATAGTCAGAATATGAGTATTACTCTATAGCAACTAGCCCTTACATGCATTCTATCTTTAAAACACTAATGATAAATATGCATTGATATGGTATCTGTCACCCTATTGAAAGCCATTCAAGTTGGTATCCATCACTAAATTTGTCAAATTCTATAATTCAGTTTGATGAAGTAGTCCCAAAGTTATTCAGTACATTTTTAAAATTGAAATGAAGCAAAGCTTATTATGTCTTACTACATTCTATGAATCTACCTAATCCTGCAGTCTGTGAGCACCTTCTGAAAAGATAGCTTCTTCATATTGAATTCTGTCACATCCAGGGGTGGGATTCTACCAGTTCTGTCCGGTTCTATAGAACCGGATGTTAGGGCTCCTGGTAGTTCGGAGAACTGGTAAAATGGCCCCCTGGCTGGCCCCGCCCCTCTCAGTCCGCTTCTCCACTCCCTGCCCAGTCAGTCCCTATTGCACATGTACAACATTGTGCACATGTGCGACATACCTGCAGCCTGCTTTTGCCCGCCAGGCCAGCCCTTGGTGCCTGCCTTCTGCTATGGCCCTGCCATTACTGATCTTCCTGGGTGAGTGAAACTCTGAAGCCCCGGTCGCCTTCCCCTCCCACTATCTTTTGCTGCCACAGCCTTTCCCCTACCACTTGCCTTCTGCCGAGGAACACGTGGAGAGGCTTGTATAGGTTGAATCCTGCTTTTCTCTGTTTGCCCAGCAGCTGTTTCTAATGGGGGAGGGCTCCCATTAGAAACCCTGCCCAGCCCCTCCCAGAAGTCCCCACGAGGCTCATCTGGCTACCAGGTAAGTATAGGGTAGCCTCCTAGAAGCAAAAACTGGGAGTCCAGCACCGGCCCCCCCCAACTCCGTTTTTGCTCCCAAGAGGCTCCAGGGAGGCTTGCTAGGCTGAAAATGGGGTGTGGGGGGGTTTGCCGCTGCCACCCCCACCCCGTTTTTGCTCCCAAGAGGCTCCAGGGAGGCTTGCTAGGCCAAAAACGCCACTCCCCCCCCCGTTTTTGCTCCCAAGAGGCTCCAGGGAGGCTCGCTAGGCCCAAAACGCCACTCCCCCCCCTCCTTTTTTTTTTTTGCTCCCAAGAGGCTCCAGAGAGGCTTGCTAGGCCCCATTTTGGGCCTAGGGGGCCTTCCTGCAGCCTCCTGGGAGCATCCAGCCATCCAGTATGCCTGGATTCAGTGTTTAGCAAAAAGAACATTTGGAGCTAATATAGTATTGATTCCTGCCTTGGGAATGTTCTGGGTAATCAAAACTATGCAGTCTCCTAAAACTGTTGCAGCCAATCTTCTTTCTTTCTTCTATATCCTCCTCTTCAAAACTAGTAAGTTGCTCTGCTTTTTAATGCCAGGCTTAGTGTGGTAAGTTCAGAGTAGATTTTGTAGAGAACAGCTTACCTTTAGGTCTCATTCATTTGCTCAATTTCAGAGCATACATTACACAATTTCCAAAGCATAATTCAGACTATTCAGCAGTTTGCCTAGCTGCTACTTCATTACTTCTATTGCTGTCACAACCTTTATGGAGTGTCCAATGGCCTTTTAAGTTTGACAAGCAAAAAACATAGTAAATATTTCTCACAAATATTTTCCCTCTTCCACTCTATGGTTTGTTTAACGTACAAAATTATGTGCTGTATTATACTATTCTGGCAGTTTGCAAACTTGTGTTTTTTGTTATTGGAAGGCAACTCTTTAATTTGAAGATGGTGCTAAAGGTAATAAAATGGTAAGAAAGGCTCACTTCTACTTGCCATTTAGAAAGGTTTCATAAAAAGTAGCTTTGGAATTGAAGCCATATGTGTTAAAATAAAAATTTTTCTGTATAAATACAAGTATGCAAAAAGTTTCAAGATTAATCCAAGATGTTTAATGGCTTTAAATATCTGGGTGTTGTATCAAGGTTTAAGTCAGAGATCTTTAAACTTGGCAACTTTAAGACTTGTGGACTTCAACTCCCAGAATTCTCCTGTCAGCATAGCATAGCATAGCATAGCTGACTGGAGAATTCTGGGAATTGAAGTCCACAAGTCTTAAAGTTGCCAAGTTTGGGGACCCCTGGTTTAAGTAGAAAGGGGTTCCAGCTGAAAATATACTATGAATACCATAGAGATGCTTGCTTGCTTGCTTGCTTGCTTGCTTGCTTGCTAAAAGGAAGAAAAGAAAGAGGGAGGGATGGGAGAAAGAAAGAAAGGGAGGGAAGGGAAGGGAGAAAGAGAGAAGGGAAAGGAATGTGAATGAGATATGGATGGATGGATGGATGGACGGAAGGACAGAGGGATGGACGGAGGGAGGGAGGGAGGGAAAGAAAAAGGAGAGGAAGGAAGGACCACAAACTCTGGCACTAGACGCAGCTTCATAGGTTGCTTTGAAACAGCACAGGAATCCAGGGCTGGAAGGGACTTCAGAGGTCATCTAGCCCAACCCCGCACCAAGAGCATTGTTAAAGTGAATTTCTATCTTTTGACCCACCCAGTCATGTGATCATCAAGCCACACCCACAAATTAGGCCACACCCACAGAACTGGTTGTTAAGAAATTTGAATCCCACCCCTGGTCACATCCCTTGTTTAATACAGTGATATTTAAATGCTAATTTTGCATCTAAAATATGCAAAATAAATAAAAAAAATTTAATCAGTTAAAAACATTTTTTTCAAGATAAGATCCCTAAAATGAATATTTCTTCAGATAGATCAACGTTCAGTGCCTTTTTAATGTTGCTTTGTTTTGAAACATGGGTTTGCATTTAAAGTTTCCTTCCTGTTATCAGAAAAAAAAGGCCTTTCAGTAATCTCTTTCAGTGGTAGTGATAAGTAACATTTGTCAACTATTGGTTCTGATGCTTTATGATTTTAGGTTTCAATAAGTAAATATTGAATTGTATTAATATTAATTAATATTAATGAATCAATACATTTTCAGGCATGGGATGTCGAAAAAGGGAAGGATAATAGAAATAATTATTCCCCTCTTTATTCAATGAACTCTGGATCAAAATCATTATTTATTTGGTTTATTACTTAAATTAAAAGACTTAGAAAGCTTCAAGGAAGAATATTGTCTAACAACAACCTTTATGTTAAATCTGCTAACTATAAAACTTGATTTCATTTTTTTAAAGCAAGAAGTTTTAAAGATGTCTATGTAATATTCCTACAAGGCAAGAATGGATTGATTTTATATCTATTAAACCTCTTCTCTTGTATGTAGTATGCATTCCCTTGTTGAATCCACATGGTGAACCATCATTGATTTGAGGAGGTTTTGTTTGACATGATGTAGATTCTTAGTGATAACACTATTTCATCTTGATTTACAATGTTCTCAGACTATAAAGTACACATGCAGTAATTGGCAATTTTAATTAGCTTTGCATTTTTGTTGCATGGCTATAAAGTTTTATGACATCAGGTGCAAGGCTAGGAAGATTTGGTCCTTACATGTCAGTAGGGATTTACTACATTGAATTAATACGTAAAATCCTTTGTTATTTTTAATTAGTATTTCTGGACTCATCTGTGGTGCCTTTTTATTAAAATACACATGGCAAGTCTGTCTGTAGACTGACAGACTACTCCATGGGGAATACTTGTTATACTATGAACCAAGGACACACACCTGAACGAGCTTGGAAGAGGATGATTGTCACTTCATTTTTTGGACACATTCTTATGTTTAGATTCACTATGAAAGATAAGATGTTGAGGGTCACTGGAATCTGAAGTCTTTTCATTTGTAACATCAATTCACTGACAATTATTTTAATTTTTTTGATTTGGTTGATACAGAAGGGAAGAACATTTCTTGTGAGGCTTAATTTTTTGTATAAAGATAATCAGTTTATGTCACATGATTTATAGGACTTAGGTAAGGTATTTTTATAATTTGTGGGCAATATTTTTAATTTCAGAGAACAGAGAAAAATATCTTTCACTTTTAAAATTTTCATTCATTAAGATTTCCCTCATTTAAGAATAATTGTGCTTATTTTTTCTAGGATTTGATATGTAAAATAATACACTAAATGCAATCCTGTAATTATCCTATTACAGTAATGTAATCTTCATTAACATATTCCTTACTGTTGAACAAAATACTAATTTTCAATTAAATTCTTGAATTATTTAAAATTAAATGTCAGCTATCTGTAACAAAAACTAAAATTAGCATGACAGGAAACACACTCTTTTTCTTTGAAAATGAAACTCCTTTCTGTGACCATATCATAGAGTGGGTTGGATTCAAACTAGATTAAAGCAGGTAAAGGTTTCCCTGTCCAATTGTATCCAGCTCTAAGGAGCAATGCTTGTCTCCATTTTTTAGTTGAAGGAGACAGCATTATCTGAAAACCTTTCCATCATCGGCATGACTATACAATGAGACGCATGGAAAGCCATTACCTTCCCACTGATATAGTACCTATTTATCTACTCGCATTTCAGGCTTTTGAACTGCTATAGGTTGGCAGGAGGAGCAGGGGCAAATAAAGAGAGCTCACCCTGTTGGTGTTCTGGTCATGAACCTAGCTACCAACTTTCTAGCTGACAAGCTCAGTGTGTTTAACCACTGAAATGTTGTGTTCCCTTTCCAAATTAGATTAGTCATATTTTAATCAATGGCATTTTTAGACTAGGCACTGCAAACATATCCCACTGGATTCTAACAATTTTGATTCTAATTTTAGCTCATATCTAATCCAATGCCATTTAAAAATGCGAAAGACATATTACTGTTGGACCATTAATTTTATTATTTAACACTACCTCTGTTGATTTATATCAAATAGATGTGCTAAATATGTAGAAATCATACGCAACTATATAATTGCATTATTATTATTTTTTACTTTAAATATTCAATAAACCAAGCGATATTTTTGATGTAAAATGTATGTATACTTGCATATATATATTACTTAATGTATATATGCAAGGTTTACCTACCAGCATTCACTGGCAGATAACAACTTTGTAAATGTTTATGAAATGGGAATTAAAGGGTGAAACTTTAGTGTCTTGGAAAAATGATGAAAAAAACAACAATCTTTTTTAGACAAGTCAGAGAAGAGTGCTCAGCCTACCAATTCTCTCCTCCTGGTTAGCTAAAAAACTGGGTTTTTTTTTCTTATTCCATTTTAGGAAACAGGTTTTGTGCTGCTTACAGGAGTTTCAGTTTCTTAATAGATGTAATGCATATAAGAATATTAAATTTTTATTCTATTTATTAACCATTTAAAAATGTTAATTCATATAGATGAAAAGACTTTAGGCTTATATTTTAACGTTTCTAACATTTTAGATTTAAATAATAGTATCTGTTTTAATATATATATATATATATATATATATATATATATATAGTGTTATTACCTGTTATATACCTGAAATACTATGGAAATTTATTCAATTAAATTGCTGGCTTTCTTGCATTGTTCCTGGCATCAGAAAAGTGAAATTATCCATGGTAGTAGCCTTGAAACTATAATGAGCACATTTTTCTTGTTATTGATGAAGGAATGGGATGACATCTGCTTTTTGTTATTGATGAAGCAAGGGTATGACATCTGCTTACAACAGAACAGAAAATTACCACATTTAAAACTTGCTGTGGCCTATAATTTTAGAATCAATCGGTTGCTGGAATTCCTAGGGATATCTGTCTGCTGATTTATGATCCCCTGACAAAATCTTTATGCCAAGTTGATATTGTTGATGCTGTAGTGTTCTTGAAACCATGAAACTACACCTAATGACTTGCAAATCATGCTTAACACCTTGTATCACAAACACCTATAGAGCTACAGAAATTTCTCATAGATTACTAGTTCCCTTAGTGAAGTATTCATCTGGATTTCTGTTAATATACTGGGGGCTTTTTTCATTTGTTGAGATGGGAATTGTGTTGATAGAACATCCTAGTGAAACTAACATGCCAGATACCATATTTATAGCTTCATTTTTTTTGCAGTGGCTGTTAGACTCATTTGTGTTTTAACATTATGCACTAAATAAGGAGGTTATTCCAATTTTGCAAGGATAACTTTTTGTGCAAACATTCATTTTCTGTTGTGCACTTTCCTATTGGAATTCTAAAGAAAGCTATAGATCACTTGGAAACTGAAATTTCTGTTGTATGCCTGCTCAATTTTAAGAAACTACTATGCCAGCTTACTATATGTAATTAGAATGCAGATAGCCCTGGAATCATTGTGCAGACAGAAGTCTGGAATCATGACCCCTCATTACGAGGGATCAATACTTCTGTTCCAGTGAAAATGTAGAATTGCTTGGAACATCATACAACAAAACATGTGTATGTGAAAATAAATACCATGAAAAGTGTATCAGGTGCATAATTACCAAATGGTGATATGTGAAACTATAGATAATTGGACCATAATAACAAGATCTTCTCTACAGATTTGATTTCTGGAAATTGCACACTTTTTCATATTTTAATATCACAAGTACTATTTGTTCAAGAAAGCAGATAATATTTTTAACCCTAACCCTAATCTTGTTTTAAAAGATGTATGTTACATTTTATATTGGAGATGTCACTGCTTACAGTTTTGTCATATATTGAACATATTTGTGGTATTCCCAAAATAAGTAAATAAAACTTAATGTGCTATAAGGTATGATTTGTTGTGAGAATTTATTGTTTATTGATTTATTGATTTATTGTTTGAAGTTTAACCTATCGGCCTTCCATCCTTCTGAGGTTGGTAAAATGAGAATCCAGATTGTTGCGGGCAATATGCTGATTCTGTAAACTGCTTAGAGAGGGCCATAAAGCACTGTGAAATGTTATATAAGTAAATGCTGTTGCTAATATACTGTATGTAGAATGGAATTTTTTTTTCTTGAAAACTACATCAAAAGCATAACTCCTTGTAGAATAAATGGAATTGATACCAGGCTTTCATTTCTGGTTTAGATGAAGTCAGAGCTAGAAAGGTAGTGTCAGTGTAGTTTTTACGACAATAGCTTCAATCCTTTTATAGCAGTTCACCTCCAATTTGCTATGTACATGTGGTACTCGTGATGCCTAACTCCCTGCTTCTTTTCATAGACAATGTAGCTAATGTACCTCAACTGAATTTCTTTGTTCGGTAAGGGAAGCTTATATTAAATGAGTTGGGGCTTTTATAAAAATGAAAACCAATAGGGATCTCCTCCCCAATGCAAAACAGAAATCAGTCCATCATCTAATTAACTCCTATATCCCATAGTAAAATGGAGAATACATTATAAAGTTCTATCTATAACATTCTCATCACATTTTATTGTTTGTCATATATAAAGCTTTTGCAATCACAAAAGCGAATGCTAGCTGGAAAGGGCCAAATTGTTTCTTTTGCAAATAGATTATAATATTTATTTTCTATAATTATGTTAAGCTATACATAATTGTGTGGCACACATTTTGCACAAATGATTTCTAGATACACTAGCTATAAAACATTAATGGGGGTATAGTATTTTAAAATCTCTATGAAAACCTCTATTTTAATCTCTACTAGAGTGCTATGTGATAAAGACAATCTATTATCTTTTCATAGCTAGTGTTGTGATCTAAAATATATCACTAAAATATACACTGTCCTTCAGCCAAGATGGAAAATGTGAAAAAAATATGGACAATCCCTCTCTCCATGTATAGTGGGACCTAACTCAGACTTCAAAGGAAAATATAGTACACAACTGCCTAGCTTTTGCTTGAAAACAGTAAAGATTTAAAGTAATGATTGACTAAGAGCCATAGGCATGTACCTGTTAGATTTTGATTATTCAATCAGTTGCCCTTTTGAATAGGATGATATAGATCACATTGGAGGAAGAAAATGTCAAGGTATATATGTACTTATTGGAGACTTGGAAAAGGCTCTTGCTATAGATGTGAAGACAAACATCTCAGTTTGTTGCAGGATCTATTTCCTATATTCGTATCATTGTCCTGTTGTTTTTTGTGCCTATGAGAATTTTCTTCAGGTTGGTTGGTTGTCTTTGTGCAAGTATGGCTTACTACCCAAAATTAAGACACTTCCCGTTGCTTCCTAAATTCACTTGCTTTCTGAAATATGCATAAAAATAAATATAAGAGACAAGATCAGTAAGGAACTAGTCCTCATGGGGGAAAGCAATGTCTTAATCTTTGCTGCATCTTTCAGCGCATGTTAGTTGATCTAAAGCTTAAAAAAAATCACTGTAAACCTGTTGTAGCATCTTTAAAAATGCTCTCAAGATCCAGGTTGATGAAACAAAGCACAGTAAAACTGAATATCACTCTTGATGGATTTTTTTTGTAGGATCTTGTAGGACTAATTGGACAAGTGTGAATTTGTGTGTGAAAGAATTTCAGAATTATATATAATGGTTCTGCTTTGATGGTGATGGTTTTGTTACTTATCCCCAGTTAAGTGATAATTAACAGAAATTGTTAAGTATCCATGATATTTTCAAGGCAGACTTCCACTTACGTTTAAAATCTTGGGTGGAAAAAAATCTTGGGTGGAAAAAGTGATATTTGGAATGTAGACAAAGACTGTACTTCCACATTAGAAATAATAGGACAAAAAATCCTAATGGATGTGCCCTGCATAGGCAATAAATACTTTAAATGAAAATTTCAATACATAATAGATATTAGCTGTGAGACACTTTCATCCAATTATTCATATTCCTGAAATTCTTCGTAGATCAAGGGTTCATTAGAAAGAAATTGCCAATTTAAATGCCATTAGCACAACACTGTGTTGTAAATCTGTAATATTATCATGTTTGAAATATTGAACACATGTTAGGCTTTAAATAAAATGGGGAAAATGCAGAAAGCAGAATCATAATGATCAAGAATGAAGAACAGTTCCTCTATAATAATAATTAATGTATATGTTGCCCAACTCCCAGCAACTATGCTTTTTATCTTAGAAATAAAAACAAATAGATCTATGAGAAATACCGGTATGTCATATATTTTTTATTACATAAAACTAAAACCACTGGATCATCCAATGATGGAAATTTCAGAAGTGATAAAAGAAGGCATTTCTTCATGTAACACAATTTAACCATGAAATTCATTGCAAGGTGCTCACTAACTTGGATGGCTTTAAGTAGGGAGAATGAAAAAAGCTATTTGGAGAAATGATTTGTTGAAGATGGTTGTGACATTTTGACATTGGTGGTGATGTCTTGTTGATCAGATTATACTGTTCATAAATATTGAAGTAATGGAATACACTATAAATTAAGTTTACCTTTTGTTTCTTATTAAATGTTTTTAAGGACCAGAGTTATGGATAACAGACATATTAATGACAACTGGTTGGAATGTTCAAATATATTTATTTATTTATTTATTTATTTATTTATTTATTTATTTATTTATTTATTTGACTTGTATGCTGCCCCCTCTCCAAAAGGACTCATATTACAGACAATATCACAGATACAGTTGTATACTTCTAAGTATCACTTGGTAAGGAAATGTATACGGCAAGGCGCTTTTGTGCTTGTTTCTTTCCTGGGGTTCCCATTAATATCTAGGTGGCCTCTGCAACAGAATTCTGAACTAGATAGTCTTTGGTTTGATCCAGGGGATTTAAACCTAGCTGAAATATAGCCACTTTAAAGATTATGCGGCAATTGTTTCATCTGAAATTCAGAATATTAGAATTTTATTATGGTCATTTCTATAAGCAAACAAGAGTCTTATACAATTGCAACTTTTTTGTATAAGACTTTTGTATAAGACTCAATTTTAAAAGTTTGCTTTTTAATTTTTCTTAAGCCTGCTACCAACTGTGATGTTATTTTTATTGCTAAACATTGTTAATCTATTATGCAGAGAGTTAAAAAGCAAACTGTAAGTGGTGGATGACTGTACTTGAACAAGTTAGTTTTAAATCAGTGAGACCAGCTCCCTCAATATTCAATTTTTAGTAGAACCATGGATGGGAGGAAGTTCTTCTATCTATGTGCAAGACCACCATACATATCCTCAGTAAATCTGAATTGTGTGCTTTCAGAATTATTTTGTTTTCTGGTTTTTGTGCTTTGGTTATTAGGCCAAATGAAAACTAATTGGATGCAAGTAGTTTATCCATCTTTCCACAGGCATTTTTTTTCAGCCATTCCTCTCATTAAGGACCTTTGTCCTGTCCTAATGTAACAATTGTTCATGAAGAAGAAATAGCCACACTATTTATTTATCTTATTAAATACAACTCTCAGTGGTATAGGTTTAGTGTACTTAAATGGTACTAATTTAGAGCGACTGGATATGTTCATCTAGCCTTGTTCCAGTTAAAAGGATTTTACTAACAGTACTAATAGTACCTATTGTAACTCTAACCATTAAGATGATAACATCAGCAATTTTGATACATGTACTATCTTGTTTAATCTTCTGTCTCAAAAAAAATGGCACATGACAATTTTATTTTAGATAAACAAAACTTTCTTGTTTTGATATTTTAGAGAAGCTAAATATTTCGTTATGGGTGGGTTTTAAGATAGGCTAAGGGCTTTTTACAGTGGAGATGAATACGTATCATGAAGCCAATTAAACATCAACACTTGAGAATTGTATTTTACAAATACAAAATGTTATTTTTATCAATTTTTATACTGTCAGATTCTTGTAGTTTTGCTTGTTTTGTTTGTTTGAAAGTGGGACTATTTCATAGTATATTTACAGCAAAAAAGAGTACAAATAAAGAAAGTTGTAATTTCACAAAGCAGGTTGAAACATATTTTTGAGCTTTCAAGTCAAAATGACAAATTTAACAGACACAGAACTTTAATTCCACATTGCTTTCAGAGAAATTCAAGACTGTATTAGCATCTTCTATTTTCCTAACCATGCTGCTTTTCAATAGGGGCCCTCTATAATTTGAGAAGTTTTTTGCATGCTCTGCAAATGTATCTTTTGCTTTGTGCTCAAGGTCATGCCCAGGTACCAGCATCATATTGTGGGAAGATGAAAAATAGATTATTGCTAGATGTATCATTGTTAGTTTTAGCTAATGCAGAAATGAAATAAATTTTCCTGCTCTCTGTGGCCTTACACTAAACGTTTCACTGAAGTGAATTAATGTATTGTAATTTTATGTTCCTAAACAATTATTATACTACTCCGTCATGGAAAGTCTCTTTTGGTATTTTGAAATCACTAATGATCCAGAAATTTAAGGAAAAATGTATGTAGTTTAAAAATATTTAACTAAAGTAATTAATTTATGCTTTCATCTTTTGGCTAGTTCTTAAATAGGCAGGGTGAGATTTTCTCTGAATTGTCCATTTAAGGGTTTTCACTAAAAGCAATGTTTCAAAAGAAAAAGAAACTACTTGGCCAAGTTCAAGAGAAATGGGTACAATATTTGTGGTATACACAACATAGTAAATACAGTAAACACTGCCAGATACTATAACCAACACAGCACAGGGAGACAAATATTATATAGATCAGGGGTCGCCAAACTTTTGGACCTCAGGGACCACCAAACTCATAATTTTAAATCCCACTGACCACTAATATGAATCTAGCATGCCGCTCACTGAAGCACTCTGACTCTCACTAATGGTATGGGGTCCTTCAGGCACTTAGCTTGGCTGCCTATTTCTGCAACCTTAAATACTCAGAATCATTTGGACCCATTTCCCACAGAAAACAAAACACTAGGATCTCTCATCTCTCTTTCTCCCCCTCCCTCTCTCTTCTCTCTCTCCCTCTCTCCCTCCCCCCTTTCTCCCTTTCTACCTCTTTCTCTCTCTCTTTGTTTTCCTCCCTCTCTCTCTCCTTCTCCCTTTCTCCCGTTTTCTCTTTCTCTCTCTCTCCTCCCCTCTCTCTGTCCCTGGGGGTGGTGGGAAAGGAACCTCTGAACTGGTGCTGGGTGGTAAGAATCTGATGTTCGGAAGTCGACAAGTCATGGCTGGCGGGGAGGTGGAGCAACGGGTGATACCAGTGGTGGATGGACATAGCGTCTGAGCCCTTCCCGGGTGTTCTCTGGCCTGCGAAAGGAGGGCGCGATCTCCCGCGCCCCTCCCCTTAGGAGCTTCTCATCCTCCTCGCCAGAAGTGCTCATATGCAAAGCACTCACTGCCCCTCTGGCACCCGTCAAGCCTCCTCCTTCCCGCTGGGTGTCTGAGCACTTCTGGGGAGGGGGAAGAGAAGCTCCTGAGGGGAGGGGGTCGAGCCTCCCCCTCACAACATCTTTATCTGAGGGCATTGCTGGCAGCCACTTCCTGCGGTTCAGGAGGTCCATGCTTTTCCTGCTGCTGCTCGGCCTCCTCGATGCTATGAAGCAGGAGGCAGCAGGCATGACACAGGTTTGCTAGGAAGACTGCAGGATTGCCCCATGTCCCCACCAGCCATCTGGTCTTCAGCATGTGGCATCTGAAAGTAATAGTGTCGAGGATTATTTTGAAAGCTAGTGCAATATATTGCTTGAGATATTGGAGTTGAACAGTTAGATTCCAGTTCTTACTTAATTAAGAAACTTATTTTGACCAGACCCCCCCACACTCACAAACACACGTATGTGTGTCATTTATTCATACATATATATATATGTATGAATAAATGACACACATACACATACATGTATGAATAAATAACACACACACACACACACACACACGAGTTATTCACAGAGCTATTGTGGGTGATATGGTGAGGGGTTTATCCAGTACACCATTTTGAGATCTTAGAGGAAAGTTGAGATATAAATGTGACTGTAATAGATTAGAATTCAATGCATCTATGTAGTTTGTTCAAAAAAAATAAAATGAGAAGGTTGTCTTTTAATATATTTTAATTGAATAATGTTAGTGATTTTACATAGCTTACTGTTTTATGTCTGTCTTGCAAATTGTGGGCAACAGAAGCGTATACCGTGAAATAGAAAATTACAGTTGTACATTGGTATTCCTGAAACATTATGTCTTTATCTCCCAAGGGAATTTTTCAACAAAAGGTTTATGTTAATTGGTTTAGTACCTGCATATCTGAACCTGCAAAAAATTAATAATTATATTCCCTCCCTCCCTCCTCCCCCCTCTTTCCTATATATAAATAAAAGTGTGCAGACATGACTTCATATATATGTGACTCCTCTGGCACCAATATATAGTTCTATTGCTGATTTGTTTTCAAATTCCTTCATGTTATGAAAAAAATGATGACCAAAAGAAAATTAAACATCAAATAATTTATAATTCTTTACATTTTCTCATATATACAGCCAGCTTGCTTCTGTCAAATGAGTCTGGACCTATGTTTTGCATTGTCTTATGGGATGTGAGAAGTATTTGCATTTGAACATAGCCAAAAGGATGCAGATGGCCTCATTTAATTTAAATAATATCAGAGTGTGTTTTATGCAAGATATTTCTAGGAAGCTCTTGGGAGAAATGAGAATTCTTCATGAAGCAGTATAGTTCCTTCAGGCTGTTTAGTCAACAAGCCTGGCTTTATACAGTCACCCTTTTAAGATTGTTGTTATAATAGGCTGTATGTCTATGAATAATCCCTTAATAGGCTCTGTGGGCTTTGGTTTTCAGAAGTTAATTTTTTGTTATGTGGGCTCAGGATGCAAGAATGAATATTGTATTCTTTGACAAAGTCATTGCTTGAATAGTTTTATAGGATACTGTTATATTGACATAGCAATTAAACTCACTGAAATTGGCATAAAATGGTAATAACTTCTTCAACAATTTTAAGTTGTAGGCAAGAACAGGATGCAACTTCGATCAAGCAGAAAGCAAACTAAATGCTCCTCTTTCTATTATTAACTGTCGTCCTTTCATTTAAGTGTTAAATCTAATAATTTGTAACTAACAGCTTTGTTATACACTATGAATGCCCCTGGGAAAAGAAAGCACTGCTCAAATTCTGGTGCATTGTGAATTTTCTGAATGTAAATCAAAGGCAGTGCCTGCTGCGGATGGCAGCCCTGATAGAGAGAAAACGCAGTGCTAATCAAAGCTATTCCCCACCCCTTCTTTCTTTCAGTCCCTTGAGATTATATTCATTTTTCTCTTTGTTGTTTATCTCCCTCTCCAAATTAAAGCCGGATGATGAAGTGACCACTATTCAAGTGAAGGAACTGGACCAAGATGTGCTGGTGCTTAGGAGAGTGTTGTCAAAGAGCCCAACCCCCACATGTGCAGAGAATGATTGGAGGTAAGAGTTTTTCCTTGGTGCTCAGGCTCAGCTAGAGTCATGCTGACGCAGAGCTCTTAGCAGCTGGCTGAATTCAGTTGCTGGCAACCCAAGTGAGAGGGCAGCATTGAGGGAATGTCATTTTCATTTGCCATACAGTATGGGAAGTTCAAGACTGAGGATCTTTGACCCTCACATAGAGAAGAAGGATTCTGCTTTGTTTCCAGGCAGAGAATTGCCTTTGCACACATTTGATGTACCTTATTTTAAATACATTGATGAAGAAGATGAGGAAGATGAATGGAGCAGCCGTTCTCAGTCTTCAGCAGAGGATGACTCTGTGGACTCTCTCCTTTCTGACAGATATGTTGTGGTGTCAGGGACACCAGAGAAGATTTTGGAGCATCTCCTGAATGACTTGCACCTGGAAGAAGTACAGGACAAAGACACAGGTACATTGTAATAACATCATGCTCATGAAAAGCAGTTTCTCTGTATCCACTTGTGTTCTTAGCAAACACAGTTGATCAGCTACTATGCAAATATATATAATATGGTATTTTTCCTAGCAGCGTTTTACCTAAAATTATTATAATTTTACAATGTTTGGATAACACTGTTTCAAATATATAGCATTCGTAGTAACATCTTACTATGTTAATATAGTGCATCATTTATATTTAACAATAAAAACATTAAACTTGAAAATGAGAGCTTTTAAAAAAAGTCTCATTAACTTTCAGTACCTATATATATATATATCTTGAAAGATAAAAGAAAACAATTTAGCAATGTGTGTGTGATGATGAGGCAATCAGAGGATATCAAGCCAAGTTATATAGCTGTAGGGTGTGTAAGTTAGCAATTATTTAAAGTACTCCAAAGCTATTTGTTTAGTTCCAACTGTTTCTTAATTTTTTAGCATTAATAGTTTACCTACATCACATAATGTACCACAGAATAGCCACCTTTAGTAATCTGCTGCCTTCAGCTAGAGATTGTACTTTTGTTTCAGCCTGGAGCAATTATTATATTGATCAGGCTGCTTGACGTGCAGGTTATTTTTCAGCTGTAATGCTGTCACCAACGCTCTTTCAGTAGTTTATCAAGACCACCTACAATTTATTTACAGTTTTAATTAAAGTAGACAGCTGTCCTGAAGCATTCCCTATACAGTTGAAGAAGGAATGTGAAATACAGAAAGCTGGAAATGGAATTAATATTTTTATTGTTCTCAGAGGAATGCTGTTTCCCAAATGAGATTATTAAAAAATAACCACATTTGGAAAAATTAAAAAGATAAAAGCATAAATAACATTGATGAATTCTTAGGCATTCCTGAGTCAGATTTTTCTAGCTGCAAATCAATAGGACGTAGTTAGGCATGAAGTATTTGTGCTTATTATGTAGGTTTGCTAAATTATAAGTAGAAAGAAAGAACTAGTGCTTGATTTATTGTGCTGTTCACTGATCTACTTCTCTGTGAATAGGGATTAATATTTTGTGCATGGAAATCATGGCTGTGTAATTGCTGTGCTTCCTCAGGCATAATCACAGTAATGTTGTATGTAATTTCTCTAGCACCAAATCATAGGCTATATAAAAAAGTGGTGGGCCATGTCAGGATTGTCTTAGCTAGGCATCATGAATCCCATTGTGTTCTTAACATTTGAATATTTGTATGGAGTAATCTCTCCTGTAGATTCCTGTTAGATTTATTTGTGCATCTTTCACAAATCTTACGGAACGCATTGGACTCCTCAATCATTATGCATTATGGTTACTTGTTTTTAACATATGAAAAAAAGTATAAATTAAAGTTCATTTATCCAGTAACTCTTTGTTACTTTCCTGTTCCCCTTCCCGTTTCTCACACTTATTCCAGTGCTCATTAATTCTGTATGCCGTCTTTCCAGATTAAGGTGAAAAATAAGTATCCAAGCATAATTGGCTGCAATGAAATATATACAATGATATACTTCCCTGAAAATTTTTGCAAATATCTCTACCTCTCAAAAGAGCTGACAACAACAGGCTTGTTGTATGATCAATATAGCCCTGATAACAGTAAAAGAACACAAAATTTATGTATTAAAATAATTAAATAGCTGCGGTGGTTGACCTCAATATATTTATAGATGCAAACATAACAGCTGAAGTATAAAAACTTACACAGCACATTTTTTTAAATTCATATTTATATCCCACCCTTCTCCAAAGACTCAGGGCGACTTACAATTTTTTGGGATACAACCCAATGCGCTCAGCAATAGCCTTCATTCCATTGTATATGCCTGCTTATTACTAAGTGGCATTTTTTACAAAGTTATCTTATTGCCCCCAACAATCTTGGGTCCTCAATTTACCTACCCCGAGAGGATGGAAGACTGAGTCAACCTTCAGCCTGGTGGGATTCGAGCCTGCAATAATTACAGGCAGCTGGAACTAAGTGCTAGGCGTTTAACAGCCTGCACCAACAAGGCCCCTTTTGATGGTGGTACTGTAGCAATATCCCATATTAGCTATAGTTCCTTCTAATATAGGTAGTCCTTGACATTTAGTGACCGTTTGAAGTTAAAATGGCACTGAAAAATGTGATGACCATTTTTTATACTTACAACCATTGTAGCATTCCTATGGTCATACGATCAAAATTCAGATGCTTGCTAACTGACCCATATTTATGACAGTTGTCCTTTTGCAACTTTCTGAGAAGCAAGGTCAGTGAGGAAGCTTATTTATTTATTTATTTATTTATTTAGACTTGTATGCCGCCCTACTCCCGAAGGACTCAGGGCGGCGAACATACAAAAGATATACAACAATACAAATAAAAACAAGTCCAAATTACCAAAAGTTAAAACAATAAAATCACTAAAACAACAAATTAAAACTATTAAAACTAACTAGCTTAACTTACTTAACAACCATGTTAACTGTATAACTTAAGAATGGCAGTGATTCATTTAACAACTGTGACAAGAAAGGCTGTAAAATGGAGCAAAACTCAATAAATGCCTCACTTAACAGCAGAAATTTTGGGTTCTGGGAATGCATCCGTTCTAAGGCCTTTGATCAATAAAATGCCTCCCCCTAAACATTCTAACATTTGCTAGTGAAATACTAATATTTAGGCAGCTTTCAGCTGGATGACAGACTTGAACATTGAAATGATAGCAGTAGCATTCAGACTTACATACCGTCCCATAGTGCTTTACTGCACTCTCTGGACAATGTATAAGCATACACTCCCAACAATCTGGGTCCTCATTTTACTGACCTCAGAAGGATGGAAGGCCAAGTCAACCTTGAGCTCCATCAGGTTTGAACTCCTGGCTGTGGGCAGAGTTTGCTTGCAATACTGTACTTAAAAACTCTGCCACAGGGGCTCCTAAGTGATGACCTGGATACAACCGCGAAGGTATTAGAAGGCATTCTTCAGGCTTTTTAACTTCAGTAGTGGTCAGCCATTGCTTTTGGTTTATTTGTCTTATGCCTTCTCTTACAGTCATTCTCTGCTTATGTGCATGGCCTTCTTGGGAAAGAACCTAACTACTGATCACACAGAAGTTTATCTGATTATTTCCTGACAGCCTGATGATGTTTTGGAAGCATTTTGTCCTTTTTGTTTCTCAGTGATTTATTCAATTTGAGATTTACCTGAAGATAGCAAATGAGTGCATACAATAAACTTAAACCAGAGTTCTACCACCATCTTTTGGGAACCTTTTAGACAATATTTAGTTCAATATTTATACTTTTATATATATCTCCAAAAAGTATAGATCAACTCTAGATGAAATCTGTGCAATCTTTTTACATGTTTTAACACCATAGGCAAATTCATAGTATTTTTCCAACAAATGTATTAATAAGATATAGAAAGTCCATAAAAAGTTAAGATTTATTCACATAACTCAATTTTAACTATTTTGATAGATGGTAGGTTTTTAAAGCCTTCAGTAGAAGTCATTCATTGTTGGGGTCCCAAGATTTAATTACAAATATTAGACATTAGAAAATTGAAATAAACTGTTGGTTAAGTTATTAATGTCTACTGTTTCAAGTACATGATTTGGAAAAAAATAGGAAACAGTCTTTGATTCTTGATCTATTATGCTATTCCTTGATCACACTATTTATACGCATGAAGTTAAATTATTCATTATAAGAAATGAAAAGGAAGAGGATTAGAGATTGATCTAAACTAGCTGCCACATGAACTTACAGTTGGCTTAAAGCAGGGGTGTCGAACTTGCATTGTCATGTGACACATCGGGACTTTTTCCCCCTTCTCTAATTCAGGGGGAAGCACATGATGCATCCGGCCTGTGGGCCGTGAGTTTGACACTCCTGGCTTAAAGAACTGAAGACGTCCACTCAACCAAATGGATTCTAAACCACCTTTTTGTGTTTGAATCTAAACACCGCTGATTGTAGTTGGAAGAGAAAAGGCTTGAAATCTTAAATGAAATAAGTTCAAAGGTTTTTCATAACCTTCCTATGTTTTATCAGATACAATCAGTTATAGTACTAGAAGAATATATAAAGTACTGTATATCATCTTTAATTCAAATCAAGGGAATATTTTTATAATATTTAATACTATGTAAGTTTCTTATAAGATATTAGTAAGATACAGTAGATTTTCCTAAAAACCTTTCAGAAAATTATTTCAGCTTTGAACTTGATGAATTATATGAGAACTCTTTGTGATAAGGCATTTTGTTTAAATCTGTTTTAGCAAACATACAAGGCCATGATCTGTGGTTGGTATTACACATTCACTAAAATTAGTTCTCTAAATAGTAACATTTTAAAATTATTGTGGTGGAATAGTAGGCAAACTAATACATATCTTCATTTTTTTAGAAATCAAAATAGTGAATACTATTAGTTTGTTGAACAAATTGTATAAATTGATGTCAGGTAAAAAATAAATAATTTTCTGTTATTAACTGCTATATTTATTCCCCCCCTCCAAAAAAATATTACAAAATCTTTTGATTCAGTGGGAAATTACTGAGATATAACATAATAACAAAGAAGTTTGTAATATCCTTTGGATAAGGATAATTTTCTTTGGATGTAGTCATAATCTCCTCTCTATATAATTAGGGATTTTTTTTAAAAGCAGGTATTCTTTCTTCATCTGTCTGGGTTAAAGAGTTGGAAAAAATAATTGAAATTGATATTTAAATGTTGGTATTTCTGCTTATTTGTGAACTTGTACTTCCTTGTATTTGTGAATATGTATATATATATATATATATCACAAGTTTCTTTTTTTTCTTTTATTTATTTATTTGCATCTCGCCCTTATTATTTTACAAATAAGGTGGTGAACATATGTAATACTCCTTCTTCCTCCAATTTTCCCCACAATAACCCTGTGAGGTGGGTTGAGTTGGGCTAGAGAGAGGGACTGGCCCAACAATCCCCATCTGGCTTTCATGGCTAAGGCAGGACTAGAATTCATGGTCTTCCACTTTCTAGTCTGGTGCCTTAACCACTAAACCAAACTGGCTCCCTTATTACTTTTGTTTTCATTCCAGTTAGTTTATTTGGATAATTGCAAGCATTCAGGGTGATTTAAAAAGGGAGAAAGGAAAAAAACCATATTTATATGTTAGTTGAACTGACCTATACAGTTCAATGCAAAGTTCTTGGTGCTGTCTGAGCTTGGTTGTTTGCTTGCAGGCATTTCATTATCCAACATCATCAGACAGTTGTTACTTAGGTGGATAATGAATGGTCTGCAAGCAAACACTCAAGTTCAGACTGCACCAAAAGCTCATAATTCAACTCTGAACTGCAGATATTTATCTTTCCTATTGAAACTGTTCAGTGTATTGTGATTGTCACACTGGATCTCACTATAGGTTGATTAGATCTAGCACTGACTGAATAGAGAAGTGCTTCAATTTCATTTAGTAAATGGCAACTCTGAACCAAGCAGATGTCATTTGCCAGAAAGGGAATCATAATAAGTTACAACATGATTGCGTGTATACAAAATTCCATTCTTGATATCTATGTTTCAATCTAATTATGCCTTCTTCTGCAATATTTAAGGAACTGGATGTTAAATAAATTGCAATTCAGTCTTTTTAATCATCATGTGTTGCATGAATATACTTCATTTCTAAGCTGCAGCTTGACTCCAATTTATCGATGTATATTTTATATACATAATCAAAATGTGTATAGAAACTGCTGTGTCAGAGACTGGAATTTTAAATTGGTATATTAGATGTATAGATACCCACAAATTTAATTCAAAATATATTCAAAATGTGGAAGACTGTAGGAGATTGCTGTATCTATTCAAAAGTAGAGTTTTGTTTTTTAATGAACTAATGCCTTTGAATGAACTATTTGCTACCAATTTATCAGGGCTGTGCAAATCATTTAAAATAGTGATGCCTTTTCCACATAGCTATTTCAAACACTGCATGCCACATAGAGTGTCATGTGATCTGAAGTATTTATTTTGAAGGATTTGCTCAAATGTAGTATTGATGATTGAATATAATAACACAACTGTAATCTTTATTATACTTATCAAAATACTAAGTGAAACTCTCTGCCTAATTTTATAGATAATGAGACTGTACTTATCAGAAAGCTTGTGTGTCATCAGTAAAAATTTAAGGTTAGAGCAGAAATTTAATAAATTGATCCTTATTTCTGCTTCTGGCTTTGCCAATAATATAATAAGAGCCTTGGTGGTGCAGGCTGTTAAACGCCTAGCACTTAGTTCCAGCTGCCTGCAATTAGTGCAGGCTCGAATCCCACCAGGCTCAAGGTTGACTCAGCCTTCCATCCTCTCGGGGTAGGTAAATTGAGGACCCAAGATTGTTGGGGGCAATAAGATAACTTTGTAAAAAATGCCACTTAGTAATAAGCAGGCATATACAATGGAATGAAGGCTATTGCTGAGCGCATTGTGTTGTGCTCCAAAAAAAATTGTAAGCCGCCCTGAGTCTCCGGAGAAGGGCAGGATATAAATATGAATTTTAAAAAAAATGTGGCATGTGATTTACCTTAACAGCGTCAATCTTATCTAGATTCTGATTATGCTGAGTTTGAAGTTTTTCCATAAAGAACAGAAGTCTTTTCTTTACATGTTGCTTTATATAGTATTATTAATTAATCAAACTATGTGTTCTTATATATTTAATTATTATAATAACTGATTACAAAGTTCTCTGGGTTTGAGACTTACATGAAATATGACAAATACTGCAGTTTAATCCGTGTGTGTGTGTGTGTGTGTATGTATATATATATATATAAAACTAACTTTAAAAGCACAACTATTAAGACGTGGGAAAATACCCGAAGAAACCTAAATAGCATACATATAAATACCCGCGAAAACATAAGAAAACAAATATCAGACCTCTACGGGGAGGAAGTAAAAAGAATCCAATACACAAGCCTAAAGATGGCAGATGAGATTCTGCCGAAACGTCGCTATAACTTTAAAAACACAACTATTAAGACGTGGGAAAATACCCAAAGAAACCTAAATAGCATACATGCATGCACACACACACACACACGCACACCTGTCTAAATGCCTGTAAGTTGCATATATTAATAAAAACATATTCAGTTTGCTGCTTGATTTATGACATTTTAAAAGTTTCATATTTCTTAAAATATTAAATGATGTTAGTAAAGCTATGTGGAGAAAAATCCAGTTGTCTTTTTTCAGACAGCACTGTCATTCTGTCAGCATTTTATAGATAAAGGTTGGTTTCAAACTTATTTTCAGAGGTGCACACATTCACATCTAGAATCCACAAATTGGATTGAATGGTCTATTGATATTGTAATAGTAAAAACCCAATTATTTACCTATTATCAATATCATCCAGATAAATTGAGAGTAGACATTGTAGCTTATTAATATGAAGAGTTTCATAGTAGTCCCTTGAACTAGAATGCAGATTTTGAGTGGATAAGACTATGTCAAATAGACATGCAGGATAACTGAGTACAGATAGTCCTCAACTTACGACCACAACTGAGCCCAAAATTTATGCTGCTAAGTAAGAAATTTGTTAAGTCAGTTTTGCCCCATTTTACGACTTTTCTTGCCACATTTGTTAAGTTAATCACTTAACAAATAGTAACACAGCTGTTAAGTAAATCTGGTTTACCCATTGATTTTGCTTGTCAGAAGGTTGCAAAAGGGATCACATGACCAAGGGACATTGCAACTGTCATAAATGTGAGTCAGTTGTCAAGCAGCTGAATTACATGACCATGGGATGCTGCAACGGTCGTAAGTGTGAAAAATGCTCATAAGCCACTTTTTCAGTGCTACTGTAACTTTGAACAGTCACTAAGCGAATTGTTGTAAATCAACGATTACCTGTATAAAGAATTTCAAAATAATTGTGTTCGGCTTCCTTTGCATCTTCTTAAAAACACTGTGGAAATATCCAAGGGTAGCGGAAAATGGGATATAATAAAAGAATAAACTAAAAAATGTAAGTGCTATTTCCATTAAATTCCATGATGATGGTCCTGTGGATTATGAAAATGTTAGAATGGCTCTCCGATTGGTTGAGCCTTAAAATAAAGGTGATTGAAAATTTCAAATAGCTAATTGAGACACTTAGGATGATTGGAATATTGCATCTTTCATATCAGCTTTAATTGCCTTGAAATCACTGCTTCTTTTTAAAGCACTTAATTAAACATTTGAAGGGGAAGTTGCTGTGGTCATTTAAAAGAATGCTATTCCTTACGGTCCTTGGCCCTTTCCTTTGCTGTGATATTGCAATTAACCAGAAATGGTTGATCATTAACATGGCATTCCTACTGAAAAATTTTAGTTGTAGAAGTACAATTGTCTGTGTTAATTAAAACAAATTTGCTTATTTGATATATGACCTTCATTTATATATTTTAATGTTTCTATGCTGAAAATACTGCATGAACTGTTTTAAGAGAGAAATCATTGAAAAGGGGATATCCTTTGTTTGAAATTCAACATATGTATTGTTGTTCATATTAACCAACATTCCAAGTTGGAGCAAGTTGCATGTATAAATACAACAGATTGTAGAACATGTCCCTTTTCATCTTTCAGCTATTTATAGTTGGTGATTGAGAATTTTCAAAGCTGCAAGAAATCTTTTTGAGCTTTGAAAACACCAGCTTACTTGACTCATCATATATAAAAATACTGCAGGATATAAGAATAATGAATACACCAAATAACAGAACAAAACCTTACTTTTAAGCAGAGAATACAACTCCGTTACTGTGTTCATTGTGCACATTTGTTTCAGTGTTTCCAGTGTTTTCTGTACTCAAAGGTTTTTAGTACAAAGATTTTCTTGTTTCTGATGTTTTCTGTGAAAAATAAAAGACTATATTCATTTCCCTCCCAAAGCATGTGAAAGATGGCAAAGTTAAAAAAAGCATCCCTTTGCAATGTTTCCAGCCATTTCTTCCATCTGAAAATTTCTATACATAGGTTTTTAATTTAACCACCTTTCTGCAGATCATTATCTCAATTTTGTCACTCAGTTGGAGATAAAATGTTTTCTAACAATATATCTCAACAAGTCTTCAGAGTTGGGGTTTTTTTTAGTTAGCATACATACATATAACAGCATGTTTTTCATACCTATGTTCTGGTTTATAGTGTTCAAAGTGAGTAATCATCAACAGAAAATTCTCAGATTGCTCAAAGATTTAATAATTCAATAAAGTTATGATTTCTTTCTTCAATTATGTAG
This sequence comes from Naja naja, assembly GCA_009733165.1. Taxonomy (NCBI): domain Eukaryota; kingdom Metazoa; phylum Chordata; class Lepidosauria; order Squamata; family Elapidae; genus Naja; species Naja naja. The sequence continues at coordinate 41,389,566 of CM019155.1, read as the reverse complement.
TGTTATTATCATCAGAATTTGGACTGATATATTGGCTGTGGTACTGTATTTATTTAATATATTTGCCATCCATCTCATTTCAAAATGACTTTATAGAAGGAAGAGTTTCAATCCCATTTTTGTTTTAATTTTTTAGAATATTAAAATAGAGTATTAAAATACATTAAGCTTATTTTATTTTGGACTTTAATAAAAGGATGTAAAATTGTTCTCTTGTATTTTGGAAGCTTGGTACTGAGCTTTCTTAGCATGAGTTTGGGGGATTCCAGGATTACAAAATTAGAGCAGGAGTTTGCAAGAAAGTTGCAATTTGCTCTTTCAGAATTAAGGATTTGTAGCATATAACAAGATGATTTATCCTTTTCCTTGTAAGGAATTTCAAAACTTCAAAATCCCATTTCTGCTGTCTTTGATTTGTGTGGCTCTTCAGATGCAACAGTTTAAAACCCAAGCTAGGTTGAATTTTGCACATAAACTATTTAGCCCTTTGGTAATTGCTGAGAATAATACATATATCTGGATGGGATGGAGAGCCTGAACTAATCATTGGATTGACTATTTTATACTTTTAATTACATGAGACTACTGAGGAATATGTATTAGAGAAAGGAAGTACATATTAATTTTCGGAATTATAGTTAATACAGTAAATGGCATACTCTCATGAAAATGAAATCTTGTTATATATCTTTGAAACTGTAAAATTAAGATGGTTTAGTCAAAGTATATCTAAATGGGCTGCAATAAAGCCTGAAAAATATTAAAAGTGAATATAAACACATGTCTTGTTCATAAGTGACTAACTGCAATATATCAATTTTAAGGTCTTGGTGAAAAATCACAAAAAGTATTTCTGAATTAAATAAGCTTTATCAATTGTATAAGCAATACTTCTAAGTAAATATCATATAGTGGCACATATCTGAGTCTCTACCTCTTTAAAGATAGAAATGTAACTTGACTGACATAAGAATAAAAGAGCTCTTTCATGAAGGTGTAGCATTGATCAATTGCTTAGAGCAGATGGCTGAAGGGAACAATGAAGGGTGCATAGTGGTTTTTTCCCCACAATAATACTGTGTTTTTTCTTTCTGAAATTGCAGCTCAAGCAGTTGTGAATTGTCTTTGCCTACTAAAATTTATCTTGCTTATGTCTATGAGTATTACCATTATACAGTAAGCAAATATATTTGTTTTATTACTCCCTCTAGTGCAGTATCATCATGAGCTTTTATATAAGCCTGCAATTTAAATTGTCATTGTATTCTTACCTACAAGTAAATATTTTATTATACTTCCATATTTGTAAAGGTTGTCTTTGACAATTATGTATTAGTATGCACCATTATGATATATGTGCATTTATGTGGCTTATCATTTCATGTCATTGATGATAATTCATTTTGGATACTTTTATTTAAAGCATAAAATAAACTAAAGTTGAACTAAGACACTTTAAAATAGGGGGGGAAACCCTGCTATTTTCCTTTCTAACACTTGCTTAGATAGGAAGAAAATCATTATAATGGAAGATAACTAAACAAAGAAGGATGCTGAATGAAAGAACATTAAAGAACAAAGAAAAAAAACTTCAGAGGACATTTAGCTAAGAGGGGGAGGCTTTTTATTTATTATTTATTTATTTATTAATGGGACTTCTATGCCGCCCCATCTCCGAAGACTCGGGGCGGCTCACAAATAAAAACACAACAACAATAAATAACTAAAAACAGATTAAACTAAATAAGCCCCAATACAATTACAAATTCATCCAATAAAACCGTCCCACCCCAAAAATCACAACCAGTTGGTTAAACAACCAGGTCTTCAGATCATGGCGGAAGGTGCGGAGGTCAGGGGCCAGACGGAGCTCCAGGGGAAGTTGGTTCCAGAGGTCTGTTTTCTAGAAAGGAAGAAAAGAGTATTGCCTTATTCTCATTCTTTTCGTCTCCTTCACCCCACCTCCTGTATATCTTACATATGTCCATCTTACAAAAGGGTACTCTGGGCATAGTTGTCCATCTTTCAAAAAGCTATTGCCAGTCTTGGTAGGAGTATGGTATCCTCCTGGATGTTTCCTTGATAAGGGTATTACTTCCTCCCTGATCGTTTATTTGGCAGTATTTCTTGCTTCTGGGGGTATTGGCTTCTGAAGGATGTGTAATCTAGGCTGTTTATTTCCTTCCTATTCTTTTGGTTCTGTCTTTTAAATGATATTTAAAGGGGTTTATTTCTGTGTATTTGCTGACAACTGATTTGTCTGAAAGCCAAGCTACCACAATTCCTTAGCAGTTTTAGATTTGGCTTCATCTAAAAATTTAAATTTCTGGTTGAAACTGTGGTTGAGCTATCCATTTGTTGCAGAAATGGCATTTTTGTCATGTTTTTCTGTTGCCAGTTGATGTTTATGGGTACAGTCTGGCAGTCTTCTACCTTTCTGTCCCATGTAGTGATTGTTATAGTTCTAACATTTTATGTGGGTAATGACTCCTGTTTTTTCTTCTTCAATTATTGGCTTTGTGTTTTTGCTTCAGGAATAAGCAAGATTCTTGTTTTAGTACTATGTGCCAGTAGATAAATGTATGTAAGAACATCCTTCTTTAAAAATATTTTTTCTTTCTTTCTTTCTTTCTTTCTTTCTTTCTTTCTTTCTTTCTTTCTTTCTTTCCTTCCTTCCTTCCTTCCTTCCTTCCTTCCTTCCTTCCTTCCTTCCTTCCTTTCTTTCTTTCTTTCTTTCTTTCTTTCTTTCTTTCTTTCTTTCTTTCTTTCTTCATTCTGAGAGTCACTCCCACTTATTGAAGAGAAACATGGCTTTCTTTTTCAAAATGCTGATTAAGAAATCCTGAAAGTTAAACCTCCTGAGGTCTTATTATCCAGCCAATTTCACGCTTGCATGTTGAGTTCAGTTGAAATCAGATGTGCAAAACGATGTGGAAATTGGAACCATGGAGTTTCATGGCTACAGTGTAGGGTACTTTCTATCCAACGAGTGACTGCTTTTTGATTCTTTAAACTAGAAAGCTCTCTTTGAAACCAGTGGGATGGTTGAGGCTCTGAAAACAGCACAGGCTTAATGCATTTTTTCTGCTTATCTATTATCACATTTTAAATTTTGCTGTTTGAAATAGTTCGATGGGAGGTATGGATACGTTGTAACCATCAACAATTGAAAAGTAGTTGGTTTCATTTTTATTAGGTAGATAAATAATATCATATATGGTGGCCAGGTAGCAGCCAACATAAAACTATTAGTACAAATATTGATTTATTTATCTTAGGAGTAACAAACATTGAGATAGGGGGTAGGGCCTTCTCTGTGGGAGCACCCACCCTGTGGAACCACCTCCCCTTGGAGCTCTGGTTGGCCCCTGACCTTCGTTCCTTTCACAGTGACCTAAAGACCTGGTTGTTTCAACAGTCCGGCCTGGACTGAAGGGTAAGGGGTGGGGTTTTATTGATACTTTAAATTTAATTGGGTTTTTATTTATTTATTTATTTATTTATATTTGAACTTGTATGCAGCCCCATCTCCGAAGACTGGGACTCACAGCTAAAAACATAGAACAATAAATATTTAAAAAAGCATTAAACCAACAAGCCCAAATATAGAACACAACAATAAAATAAGTTAAAACATCCCTCCCCCAAGGAGGGGTCACAACCAGGTTGGTCAAACAACCAAGTTTTTAATTCACGGCGGAAGGTGCGGAGATCAGGGGCCAGAGGAGCTCCAGAGGCAGTTGATTCCAGAGGTCGGGGCGCAACAGAAAAGGCTCGTCGTCGGGAAATACCAACCGGCATTGACTTCGCCGATGGGACCCGAGGAGTCCTTGCCTATGAGCCCGCACAGGCGGCCGGCACTAGATATTGGAAGAAGGCGCTCCCTCAGATATTGGGGACCCAAGTCGTGTAGGACTTTGAATGTCAAAACTAAAACCTTGAATCTCACCGGGCGCAATCGGCAACCAATGCAGGCCACGCAGAAGGGGGTAACATGAGAGAACGGGTAACTCCCATCACCGTCATGCGGCGCATTCTGCACCAACTGCAATCTCGGATGGTATGCAAGGGCAGTCCTAGATAGAGAGCGTTGCAGTAGTCTAGTCTCGAGGTGACAAGGCGTGAGTGACCGTGCGTAAGAGTCCCGATCCAGAAAAGGCGAAGCTGTCGAACAAGACGGAGCTGGGCAAAGGCCCCCTGGCGGCGGCCCCCACCTGCTCCTCCAGCGGGCCGTACATCCAGGAGGACCCCCAGATTCCGCCCTATCCACAGGGGTAACACCTCACCCCTATGGCCAAGGATAAACAATCCTGGATGGGCGAGGCGCACGCATAAAGCCACTCAGTCTTGGCGGGTTGAGTGAGCATGTTCCTACCATCCAGATCCGTACCGCATCCAAACACGGGACATCAGGGAGAGGGCATCACTGATCTGGCCAGGGGTGGAAAAGTACAGCTGAGTATCATCAGCGTACTGATGGAATTTCACCCCAAAACCACGGATGATCTCACCCAGCGGTTTCATGTAGATATTAAATAAGAGGGAAAGGACCGACCCCTGTGGGACTCCATAAGAGAGAGCCCTGGGGGGCCGAACCCCTCCCACCAACACCGATGCGCCGCCCGAGAGGTAGGAGGAGAACCACTGAAGAACAGTGCCCCACTCCCAACCCCGGAGGCGACGCAAAAGGATACCATGGTCGATGGTATCAAAAGCCGCTGAGAGGTCCAATAGGACCAGGACAGAGGAAAAACCCTGTCGGGCCTCCAGAGATCATCCATCAGTGCGACCAATGCCGTCTCCGTGCTGTAACCGGGTCGGAAGCCCGATTGGTACGGATCCAGGTAGTCCGCTTCATCCAGGAAAAGCGGAACCTGCTGAGCCACCACACTCACACTCACACTTTTAGGTCTTATTGGACTTAGTGGACTTAGTTTACTTTGGTTTTAATGCATTTTAATAATTGTATTTCTATTTTTTATTGTAAGCCACCCTGAGTCCCTAGGGAGAGAGGGCGCTATATAAATCCAGTAAAAGTAAAGTAAAAGATATTATTTGAAAAATGGTTCTTATTCTTGCAGTATACAGATTCATCAATCAATCAGAATAGAGTTGGAAGGGACCTTGGAGGTCTTGTAGTTCAACTTCCCTGTCTCAAGCGGGAGATCCGATACCATTTCAGACAAATGGCTGTCCAGTCTCTTAAAAATCTCCAGTGATGAAGCACCCACAACTTCTGGAGGCAAGCTGTCCCACTGTTCGGAAGTTTCTCCTTAATTCCAGGTTGTTTCTCTCCTTGATTAGTTTCCATCCATTATTTCTTGTCCTGCCCGCTGGTGCTTTGGAGAATAGGTTAACCACCTCTTCTTTGTGACAGCCCCTTAGATATTGGAACACTGCTATTGTATCACCCCTAGTCCTCCTTTTCATTAAACTAGATGATTTTCAATTTCAAGAAAGGTCTAGGTATATTTTTTAAAACATACAGTGTAGGACTTAACTCTAACTCCAATTTCCAATGCTGAGATCCTAATCCAGATCAGATCCTTTTCCCTTCCCTTCTTCTTTTTTTTTAATTTTAAAAATAAACTTTGTTAAACATTAAAAAATATATATACATAGTACAAAACATTTCATTATATACAAAACCAAAAAGATAAACATAACCAATAAACATGAAACATGAACATTTCTAATTGCTTAGACGGTGTGTTCTTATCAAACAATTTTCCAATACTTATTTCCCATATCTGGTAAATACTCCTACTGTAACCTCTTTATATTTTCCCTTCCCTATCTATTACTCGCTGGTTTCTATCCTTTATCCAATTATGCCAGTTTTCCCAAACTCTATAATATTTTGAGCCTTCCTTATCTTTTAACTTTTGGGTGAGTTTATCCATTTTTCGCGCAGTTGTAGATCTTCTGGATTATCAAATTCCCTTCTCTTCTTAATAGCATTTATTATAATCTGTGAAGGTCTTTAGTGTGATGAATTGATCCATTTGATCTGCTCCTGCTTTTAAGGTTTGTTTAATTGTTTATTGTAAAGACCATCTGTGGTATGTATGTGCTATTATTGTAAAGACCACTGGTGGTATGTACGTTCTATTTTATATTTAATGACTATTCTAGTTGTGCAGGTAGTCCTTGACTTACAAGCATTCATTTAGTGACCATTCAAAAATTACAGTGGCATTCAAAAAAATGACTTACAACTATTCCTCACACTTAATCACCCTTATAGCATCCCCATGATTATGTGATAAAAATTTGGATGCTTGGCAACCAGCATGTACTTGTGACTGTTGCAGCATCCTGGAGTCATGTGATCACCATTTGCAACCTTTTCCAGCCGGCTTCTGAGAAGCAAAGTCAGTGGGGGAAGCCAGATTCGCTTAACAACTACATGATTCACTTTACTTCAGTGATTCACTTAATAATCACCCGCAAAAAGGTTGTAAATTAGGTGTGACTCACTAAACACATACCTTGCTTAACAACAAAAATTCTGGTCTCAATTATGGTCATAACTTGAGGACTACCTATATTTTTCATTTTGGTCAAAACAAAGTAGAATACAGAATATACATGAAATCAAGAAATCAATGTGCTTTACAGTTAATTACTTACAAAGTAAAAACCTTTTGGAAAGAGTAAATATTTAAGAGCAAATTTGGAATGTGGGTATGGTGGATGAAAAGATAGTTTTCTGGAAAGGTAAAAAGGTAACAGAATTGTGTTAATGTAAACTATATTTAGCGGTATTTTTAATCTCATCTAACTTTTTTGGCTTTCTATATTTCCTTACTTTCTGGGCTTTGAATAACTTCATTAGTTGACAAGGAATAGGATATTTTTATATTTTCAGAAGTATGGGTACAATTGAGATTTAAAAAAAAATGATGTTAAGCTTCTTTTAGGGATTATGCTACACTACAGATGTGGCAATAGGCTGCCAACCAAATCATGGTGACCTTCATTTCTTCCACTCCTCTTTTTGGGACCCAGCAGCAACACCAGCATTAGTGGCAAAGGTTCTGTGGGAGCTGGGCTCAGATGCCTCAGCCAGCCGCTCATCCTTCTCTTTCTCCTTTTCACAGAGCCCCCAGTGGCCTTGGCCCCACCTGAGGGAGACACTAAAGAAGTAGGCAGGCCAGCCGGCTGGCCAGCTAGCAATAGTCAGGGGTGAAGGCAGCTTCCCCCACAGAGGTGACAGCAGGAGAGATACTGGGGCAGTGGTTGGGAAAAGAAAGTGGGGTTCCAATTTTATTTGGAGGGGGGTGCTATCGAGAAAGGGGAGGGGTGCACAGGCCCAGAGGGAGAGACCCAGATGGTTGGGGTGGGCCAGGGATGAGGCTGTGGGCGCTGATCCCTCACCATCTCCAAGACAGGCAGATCTAAATGCATCGCAGGCCTGTGAGCCTTAAGTTTGATATGTCTGCTGTATAATTTATGTTCGCTATCTTGAGTCACTTATAAAGTAAGAAAGGCAGGATAAAAGTATAATAAATAAAATAAATTTTACTGGCACAATAGGATATTGTAAATAATACAGGTGGATGCAGGATCCAATCTGGGTCTGTCACCGGCACCAGAGGTTTTGTCTTTCAATATTTCGGACTCGTGCTGGAGCTCATCTTCAGGGAACTTCTTTCTAGCACCGAGTGCGTGGTATTTCTAGTACCTGTTGTATGTGACTTTTTAGATGTTGATTGGGGTATATTGATGGCTGGCTTTTTAATAGAGGTTGATCATCACTGCTCTATTAATGTATCTCTGGTTAAATTTAGTGGACCTTGCTTTTGAATATGTACACACAATATCACATTGCAAGTTATCTTTCAATGAAGTACATTACATTTTGTAAAGTATTTAAAAAGCTGAAGTCAATTTTATATGTGCTGTAGCAATTCTTTTTAAATAGAAATTATCTTTTGTATTTTGTTTTGGGAGACCCATATCCTTTTGAAGTTCATATCCATTTTCAGATTTACATATTTATCTGAAACTTTGCTGTTGTATTTATTGTGACTTTCTTACTGTCGTAGCTTCAGCTTTATTAATAATATCCTTACATAATGCTCCAGGTTTTTTTGTACATTTTTTAAAATCAGTTTTCGTTTTTCTTCTCCTTTGTAGAAACTCTTCTGGATGACTTCCTCCTTACATACACAGTGTTCATGACAACAGATGACTTATGTCAAGCTCTGCTGAGACAATATCCTTCTCTATAGAACAAGAGGGAATCATTCATTCAGGCCTAATTGTATCTAATGATTTTTATATGTTAGATAAAAGACAAACCCACACAGCTTCTTTGCCCCTGTTAAGGAGAATTTATTAATCATTGCAGTAGATACATCTATGTACCACTGCTTATATCTCAACTTTCATACAAAGTTAATGGAAGGACAGATGTAGTATTACAAAATAATTTACTCCCATTTCCAATAAAAATGGTAATAATAGGCTCTTTTATAAATAATACCACTTCCTTTATTTAGCTTACAGGAATATAATTCTGGATAGGATTGCACCCATGCAACCTCTCCTCACCCGTAGACCCTGCTGTGCCCCGTGGTATACAGAGGAACTGAGAGGGATGAAACGTATGAGGAGACGTTTAGAGCACCGTTGGCGGAAAACAAGGGATGAACTCGATCAAACACGGGTAAGAGCTGCTAGTAAGGCCTACCTCGTGGTGATTCGTGTGGCAAAGTATACATACTTCTCCACACTAATTGCGCCTGCAGATAGTCTCCCAGCGACCCTCTTTAAAGTGAGCTGCATCCTCCTGGGGAAGGAGGAGATTGAGGTCTACCTGAAGGGACGTGCTGAGGAATTTGTGGATTTTCTGGAAGACAAAATCTCTCGACTCCATTCCCAGTTAGATGCCAGCGTAGTTGCTGGTCCGGTGGAAACCCCTGAGGCAGGCTCTTGCCCCATTATCTGGGAACAGTTTGATCCTATTGCTCCCAAGGAAATGGACAGGATCCTAGGGAGTATGTGCGCAAGCACCTATGTTTTAGACCCATGTCCCTCCTGGCTTATGAAAGCTTCCCTGGAGGTGACAGGCGGGTGAATTCTGGTGGTGATTAATGCTTCCCTACAAGAGGGGGCGGTGTCCAGTACTTTAAGGAGGCTGTGGTCTACTCTCTTGTTAAGAAGCCTTCACTGGACTTCACCCGGTTGAACTTCACCTGGTTGGACTTCACCCGGTTGGACACTGGACTTACCCGGTTCAACAATTTTAACTTTCATACAAAGTTAATGGAAGGACAGATGTAGCATTACAAAATAATTTACTCCAATCTGCCCTTTTTGGGGAAGGTTGTTGAGAAGGTGGTTGCACAGCAGCTCCAGAGGTTTCTGGATGAAACGGATTATCTAGACCCTTATGAGACAGGATAAAAGGCCTGGTTTTGGGACAGAAATGGCATTGATCATACTCTTGGATGACCTCTGGTGGGAACGGGATGGGAGTAGTGCATCCATCCTTGTTCTACTTGACCTCTTGGCAGCTTTCAATAACATTGACCCTGGTATTCTTCTGGAATGACTTTGGGGGATGGGAGACCTTGTGCTATCCTGGTACACTTTCTTCCTCTGCAGCCGCTCTCAATCAATGCTGATAGGAGGGAAGAGATCCAACCCTTGCTCACTGCTTTACGGGGTTCCGCAGGGCTCGGTACTCTCTGTTCAACATTTATATGAAGCTGCTGGGTGAGATCATCCGCCACCATGGACTGAGGTATCACCAATATGCTGATGATACTCATCTGTATGTCTCAGCCATGATGAGTTAAGTGATCCTATGTCCTCCCTCTCGCAGTACCTGGAGGCTGTTAGGGGTTGGATGGGGAGCAACAGGTTGAAACTAAACCCTGGCAAGACTGATTGGCTCTGGGGTTGGGGTTGGTTGGCTAAGGCAAAATTGCCATCTTTGGTCCTGGATGGGGTGGCACTACCCCAAACAGATCATCCTGTGAATCTGGAGGTTCTCCTGGATTCACGACTCCTGCTTGAAGAGCAGGTGACAATTGCGGCCAGGAGGACCTTCGCGCAACTGCGGGTTGTGCCAGTTACGTCCATTCCTGGACCAACAGTCTGTACTCACAGTCACTCATGCCTTAGTCACTTTCCATCTTGACTATTGTAATGCACTCTACATGGGGCTGCTCTTGAAGAGCATCTGGAACTCTAGTTGGTGCAAAATGCAGCAGCCCACACAGTTTTGTGCAGACCCTGGTGTGCACATATATCACCTCTCCTGCGGGAGCTGCATTGGCTGCTTGTTTGCTTCTGGGTGCAATTCAAGGTGCTGGTTGTCACCTTTAAAGCCCTTCGTGGCTTGGAACTGGGTTATCTAAGGGACCATTTCTTGCTGATCACATCTATCTGACCCATCAGAAAGGGGAGGCAGGGAATGTGGCAGATCCCATCCTTGAGGGAGATACACCTGGTGGGATCCAGAAGAAGGTATTTCTCCGTGGTGGCTCCTCCCTCTGGAACATCATTCCCCCAGAGATTAGACTGGCCCCCACTCTGATTCTCTTCTGGAAGGCATTGAAGACCTGGTTCTGCCAGTGGGCCTGGGGAACCCAGACCAGGATGGAGCCCATTAAATGTCTCATGTAATCTGCTGTCGCTGGGCGGGAGGTGGGGATGTATTTGCTATATTAATTTATTTGATTTTATGAGTTTTATTGTTTTTAATTTGTGGTTTTACATGTAGTAAGCTACCTTGAGTCGCCATGGAGAATAGGTGGCAATACAAATCTAATAAATAAATAAATAAATAAATAAATAAGATAAGATAAGATAAGATAAGATAAGATAAGATAAATAATACAGCCATTACTTTAATTTCAGCATAGCCTAATAGCATTTGAGAATTTCACTGGCAGTGTTGTATGAAGTTTAGCTTTAATTTAATAATTTAAGATCAAATATATTCATAAATTATTTATTAATGAAGTTCATATGCTACCCATCTCACTGTATAAATCATTCTGAAAGGCTTATACTGATTCTTTTACAGTGTTTTTGTTTAATTATATTTGTCTTTTATTTTTATCATTTCTGTATTAAGAAAAAAAAAGACAACCTAGACTAATACTTATGTTGTAATGTTTGGGAAATTACAATCCCTTGCAATGTTCTTTTTATCCGAGATAAGATGGAAAATGCTTATCCTGATCTTGGAGGGAAGATGGAATGGAAATGTAAAAAAAGAATGCAGTAACTATAAATAAAAGATGAGAAAAAAGTTTAGATTTTTTAAAAATGTATATAGGAAATGCTACTATCTTTCGTATTTTATCCAACAAGAGACAGTTCTTTCCATCCATTACTTAGTATGTAAGAAATATTTTTGTTGTATACTAAATTTTAGCTTCTGACAAGAGATAGTTGCTTTCACACATTACTTAGTATACGACAAATATTTCACCTTAATTTGCCTCCACTTATTGTGCTAAGAACCATCAGGACAAGGATGAAATCATTGATGTTCCCTGCAGAAAACGAAAAGTCTTGCATTTAGTGTCCCAGTGGACTTCACTCTACAAAGACTGGTTGCATGAAGATGAGTATTTGAAGCAGTTTCTTAAGGTATGTTTATTTAGATACTTTCTGATACAGAACAGTAATTATAAATTTTTAAAAATCCAAAACCATTCCTTAGTCTATGCAACCTGTAGTAGTATACTTGAAATAAACTCACTTACTGGATATAGGATCAGCATTTATAATGTAGTACCTCCTAAATTCTGTTGGGTGCTTCTAGATGAAGAGTACATTATTCTAGATGAAGAATAATTCTCTTCTGTTATGATCTAAAAGTTAACTTAGATTCCAGAATTCAGAGGATCTAGTGTTCTAATAGTGGGTTTATACATTACATATTATGTCCATGGAGTGGTCACAAAATCCTTTGCTTTTTCTTAATTTTTCACAATGGAAAAGGGTAGCCTTACATACAAAAAACAAGATAGAATAATAAATCTTGACGGGTTGTGGAAAGCATATAGATGATAAATTAGTTGTCATAAAATTTGATTGATTATGTGTCATTAAATTAACAGCAGCTCTTAGCAACTACATATATAGATTTTCTCCAAGACAATCTGTCACCAACTTGCCCCCTCAGATATGCAGTAACTGAGTCCATCTATCTTGCTGCTGGTCATCTTCTTTTTCTGTTTCCCTCTTATCTTTCCCACCATTATAGCCTTCCTCAGAGAGTCTCCCGTGTATTTCCTTTTGTGTTAGTAGGTGATTCTAAAAGGCAAAAGCTGTCTATCACTTTGGTGTTTCCATTGTCAGTTATTCGGCTGGTTTCTTACTTGATCTTCTTTATACTTAATCATATACCATTTTTTCCACCCCACTCCTTGACTTTTATTACTGGAGCATTCAAATAACTTGTATTTTAAGCTATCAGAATACTGGCATCATTATAGCACGATTATTGAATTCCTTTCTCCAATTTTAAAGCAACATTAATCTTTCTCTAATTCAGCTTTCCTCAGTATATAGTATATAGGTTGAATAAATGAATAAATAAAGCTAAGCAGCAGTGTTCCATTTCTTTGCCAATCTGCAGTCAATCTTTTACACCATGATGCTTTCTGACTGTGCCTGAACTCACATTCTCTGCCTTAAACCACTACACCTACTGGCTCTTTAAAAAATATTTGAAAAGCCCTCTTTCCAACCTGAAAATCGTAACATGAAACATTTCTGAAGTACTGCTTTAATGGAATTGCCGAAAAACTGTATAGCATATATTTATTTGATTCTTTCTCCTCCCCCTTTTCTCTTAACTTCCCCTTTCCTTAGACAATATATAGAAATGTGTTAGATGATGTGTATGAATATCCTATATTGGAGAAAGACCTGAAAGAATTTCAGAAATTACTCGGAATGCATCGTCGTCAGTAAGTTTTTTTGTCCTATTTTGTATTTCTTCCTTTAGAGTGTTATAATTAGTTTTTTCATCATTATAACTGGTTTTTTTTTTGTAATATCAAGTGTTCCGGTTTCAAGTATTTAATGTTTGTATAGGCAAGCATTGATTTTGCATAGTTTACAAGGGAATAACTTGAAATAATAGGTTTGATACACGAATGTTATTGCAATCTAATAGTCCATTTTTATTAGTATTGTAAAAAGGTTCGTTACAGAGCTGTTGGATTAAAAATAATTAATAACAGTGTAAGAGGTAGAGAGAAGGCAGTTTGAACAGATTTTTACTATATGGCACAGTTTTTTTCCTGCAAGAGTGCTGAATAATTTGCATCAGTTTTTAGGTCTATTGTGCACAAATCTTATTTCTTGTCTCTTTGAAGCATGATTTATGAATGAGTACAATGAAGCAGTGGTTGCACAATAACTATTAACTTCATGTTTTCAATGGAGTCAGTTGTTTTTTGGTGTTGAGAGATTTATCCACTGACTTAAATCAACAGAATGTCGATTTGACATTTTAACAGAACTCAGTATTCTTTTTCCTCCCATCGCACATAAACATTGCATTTATATAATTATTATATGAACACAACTATATTTGTTTAAATATAATTACATACTTTCATTTATATAATACAATTATTATAGAATTTGCTATTAAATACTTTCAATTAAGAACTGACTGACTGAAAATAGTACTGCATTATATATAACCTTTGATGTATTTTACCAGATAAATAGCACAATATTGGAGGCATCTCTATATAGGGCTGGAAAAGCTCTTGTCTGAAATTCAGAGAGCTCCTACCACTGAATATTGACAATACTGGACAAAAAGGCATCCTATTCACCCTTAAGTAAGGCTGGAATGATTAGTTTTTATGTAGGCGATGAGTTTTGTGTAAACAACTGCTAAGAATATTGTTCCTACCAATGATTACTGTCACAACAATTACTGTTACAGATACTAGCTAATAACAACATATAGAATAAGTGATATCATTAGTCATATATGATAGTAACATAGCTAGAATCAGTGTGGTGTATTGTTAAAAGTGTTGAATTAAATGTGTGAAGATCAAATTTCTAGGCCATTAGATTCTGTGCTGCTTTTGAGTAAAGATCTACACCAATACTGAAAACATTTTTATTACAAAAATGAATAATGTACATATTTTTCTTTCAGCACTGTAGATGAATATTCACCTCACAGAAAGGTAATATGAAAAGATGCTAAAATTGTTTTAATTCTAATTTAGTAACTTCATTTTTCTTTACCTTAGATTCTTTTAATTAATGAAAACGAACAGCCAAAATAAATAAATAGGCAAGCTACACTTTTCTGTTGGCATTGTTAAACCTGTTTGCTAATGATGTGACTCTGATTTGAACCATAGAAATGAAAAGAAGATGCCTGTAGTAAAATTAAAGTGTAAAGCAAATTAAAGCAAAATTGGTATACATTGTGGAGAAGCCACATAATATTTCCTGTAGATAATGTTAAATTTAAATAGATTTTGACAGCAAATCTGGACAAAGCTATTGAATGCAAATGTTAGAGCAATGACAGAAAGAAATAGTATATATGTCTTTACCTGTGTAAGTAATGTATTCCCAGATTTACAGAATTGATGTTTAAGTGTATTCTTTTCAGGAAAAAAATATTTATTTTTTTATTTAGAAAATGTATATGGTTGCCCAATTCATTCCCAGTGATTCTGGGTAGTTTACAAGCAAATAAATCACTCAATAAGTTCCCTATCACTTTGGGGTCCCCAGGCCTATTGGCAGAACTATATCTTCAGGGATTTGTAAAAGACTGTCAAAGTAGGGGCCAGTCTTATCTCTGCAGGGAAGGAGGGAGCCATTAGGGAGAAGGCTTCTTGATTTCACTAGATGGATCTCTTTAGAAGAGTGGACTTGTAATATTCCCTGCTTCCTTACTCTGAAGGATAGGGTAAATATGACTGAGAAATAATAGTCCTTCAAATAACCTGATGCCAAGCCTTGTAAGGCTTTAAAAGTGACAGCCAGCACCTTGAATTGGGCCTGGAAGCAAATCAGCAGCCAGTGTGGTTCCTGCAAGAGTGATGACACATGTGCAAATCTTGGCTTGCACAAAGCTACATCATTTTGAACCAGTTGAAACTTCCAAAATATTTTTAAGGCCAGCCCCATGTCAAGCGCATTTGTAGTAGTCAAGTTGGGAGGTAACTAGGGTAACTGTGAACAGTTTTTCAAATATGAATTCATTCCAGAACTGGGGGGCTTTGCTCCTAGTGACCTCTTATTTGGATTATTGCAACACTCTCTACATGGGGCTGCCCTTAATGGGTATTTGAAATATTCAATTGGTGAAGATTTAGGCTGCACAAGTAGTTAATGGTACCAGTTATGCAGCATGAGTAAAACCACTACTATGGGAGCTGCATTGGCTGCTGGAATGTTTCCAGATGCAATTCAAAGTGCTGGTTGTAACCTTTACAATGCTACATAGCTTGGGAGTAGGGTACATAAGGGAATGTTTTCTCCCAATAGTTTCTAACCATCCAACTCAGTCTAATAGATTGGCTGCAGGTCACATCAGCCAAGAAATGTCAGCTAGTAGGGAGCAAGAGTTATACCTTCTTGGAGTAGCCCATGCCCTTAAACATTGTTCCTTTGGAGCTTAGGATGGCCCTGACTATGTTAGTTTTTTGTAAGGCTTTAAAGATCTGCTATGCCCCTGAATCTAGGCCCCCAAATGTGTTAGGGGCTTTATTATCTGGTTGCACTGCCAATTTTTATGTAATTACTATGATAATTTTCTGTTGCCTATACATATAATTTGTAACCCTTTTTCTTTTATGTTTTTAACTACTGTGACACTCTTTACTGCAGTAAATTGGATTGAGATGGGCAGCTATGGAAATGAAATGAATGAATAAATAATAAAATAAAAGTATCAGAAGCAGAAAAGGTTTTCATGAATGTTCTCATCAAATTTATCTCTCTCTCCCTCTCTCCCTCTGTATTCCTCTTTACGTCTCCTGTTTTCCATGAATAGAATGTGATTAGTTTATTCAGACAAACTGTGCATAGACACTTTTCTTTGCTTCCTTTTTTAAAACATCCAATAATTTTGGCATTCTTTTTTTTAAAACTCTGTATAGCATAAAGCCATTTTGCATCAATACAGCCTCAAGCAGAACTGGCTTCAGACTAGAGAATCTGTGAATGAAACAGAAGAAGGTAAGTATGAATGAAACACAAAAAGAAATAAATATCATATTAACAGCATCTGCTATTTGGATGGAAAAGAAATAGATTCCTATTCCAACTTTTTCCTCATCCTTCCAGCCACAATCCAATGTCCTTGTGGAGTTAAGTTGATTCTGTTAAATGCCAGGCTTGTGATCTTGTCTCTCCACATGACCAATATAATTGAAAATTGGTTTGAGTTGAATAATGATGAATGATGCCTTTACCTCAAATCTTCCCAATTGAATTTTGGATAGTGTACCAATCTTTGCTACATATGGGAGAAGGAGTGCCATTGCAATTCTTCAAGAATTTGTTTATTTCTGCTATGACAACTATGGCCTTTTCCCAAGGCATCACAGCTTAACTCAACTTTGAAGGCCACACACTTGATAAGGTTTTCACTTTGGAACAATTATATGGTCTGTAGGTGGAGGACATTAACAACAACCTGGATCCGTATCAATCGGGCTTCCGACCTGGTTTCAGCACGGAGACGGCATTGGTCGCGCTGATGGATGATCTCTGGAGGGCCCGGGACAGGGGTTTTTCCTCTGTCCTGGTCCTATTAGACCTCTCAGCGGCTTTTGATACCATCGACCATGGTATCCTTTTGCGGCTCGAGGGGCTGGGAATGGGAGGCACCGTGCTTCGGTGGTTCGCCTCTACCTCTCGGGGTGGTCGCAATCAGTATTGGCCGAGGAGCTGCGGTCGACCCCGAGGGTGCTCTCTTGCAGGGTCCCTCAGGGGTCGGTCCTCTCCCCCCTGCTATTTAACATCTATATGAAGCAGCTGGGTGAGATCATCCGTGGTTTCGGGTGAGATTCCATCAGTGCGGATGACACCCAGCTGTACATCTCTACCCCAAACCAAATCAGTGATGCCCTCTCCCTGATGACCCAGTGTTTGGATGTGGTGGATTTGGATGAGCGGAACATGCTTCGACTCAACCCGCCAAGACTGAGTGGCTGTGCATACTGGCATCTCGCCCAGTCAGGATTATCCATCTTTGGCCATAGGGGGAGCAGTGTTGCCCCCTGTGGATAGGGCGCAGAACCTGGGGGTCCTCCTGGACGTATGGCTCCGGTTGGAGGAGCAGGTGGGAGCTGTCGCCAGGGGGGCCTTTGCCCAGCTCCACCTTGTTCGTCAACTACGCCCTTTTCTGGACCGAGATGCCCTGCACAGTCACTCACGCCCTTGTTACCTCTAGACTCGACTACTGCAACGCTCTCTATCTAGGACTGCCCTTGCATACCATCCGGAGATTGCAACTGGTGCAGAATGCGGCGGTGCGGGTGGTGATGGGAGTTCCCTGATTCTCCCATGTTACCCCCCTCCTGAGCTGCCTGCATTGGTTGCCGGTTGTGCTCTGGGTGAGATTCAAGGTTTTAGTTTTAACATACAAAGTCCTTCATGACATGTGTCCTCAATATTTAAGGGAGCAACTCCTGCCGACATCGAATGCCAACCGCCCTGTGCGAGCACATAGGCAAGGACTCCTTGGGGTCCCGTCCGCCGGCCAGTGCTGGCTGGCGGCTCCCCAACGACGAGCCTTTTCTGTCGCGGCCCCTGACCTCTGGAACCAACTCCCCTTGGGGCTCCGCTTGGCCCCTGATCTCTGCACCTTCCGCCATGATGTGAAGACCTGGTTATTCGACCAATCCGGGCTGTGACCCTCTGTGGGTGGGGTGGTTTTATGCTTTTAGCATTTAACTTTTGGGCTTGTTTAGTTTAACTTTTTTCTTAACTATTTATTATTGTATATACTGTTGATGTTTTAGCTGTGAGCCTGAGTCTTGGAGATGGGGCGGCATACAAGTCCCAAAAATAAATAAATAAATAAATAAACAAACAAACAAACAAACAAACAAACTGTGCTGTGTCATAGTTTTTCTGGAAAGATAGCCCTGTTAGATTGGCCCCAGGCACTTTATGAACTGACTTGGCTTAAAACAGGGCTTTGGAGACTTTTTCAGTGACCTATTTTTGTGTCCATTTGGCCTCTACCAGTTTGTTTATATTTTAATGCAAAGTATTGCCACTTTGCAGTTTCAGATAATCTAAATTCTTGCAATACTTCACTTGTTTCAAAGAAAGAACTAAAACTATAACAGCCTCATAGTATTTAATACTGTTTTGTCCAAGTACTTTAAGAGGTATTTATCTAAAAATGTCAAATTACAATTATCTCAAAAATATAAATGTTATTTGTGTTTTGGGATCCATCTTAAACTTCCATCCTAAAATCTTCTAGATGTATCTTTCAGTCTTCAGTAAATGAATTTTGTGTAAAGGACAAATCAAGTCATAATTTTTAGTTGTGCTCAAATGGTTTCTGGGAAAAGAACCCACTCGTAGTTCACACTTATGCAGATATATACACAAACATTCTTAAAAATATAAGAAGGCAAAACTTGAAAATCCATAATTTTTGTACCATAAGACTCTCGGGAATTTAAGATGCACCTAGCTTTTGGGGAGGAAAACAAGAAAAAAAAATCTGCCTCCCAGCAATTTGCCTCCTTGCAGCAAACAGCCTGGTCAGCTTCAGCACAGCCTGATTTAGCATGAGCGGCTGATTGGCGGTTGGATTAGCCTCCTGGAAAACCACTGATCAGCTGTTCCAGGCTGAAGGGATCGCCACCACTAATTGCTGCCTCCGTGCGCCCCATTGTTTGGCCTCCACATGTCATTCCAGGCAGCACCGTCCACCTGGAATGGGCCGAATATGGGGCATGCGGAGGCCAAAAATGGGGCATGTGGAGGCAGCGATGGGCAGCAGTGATCCCCACAGCTTGGAACAGCTGATCGGCGGTATTGTGGGAGCCTGATCCCAACTGCCAATTAGCTGCTCGTGCTAAATCAGGCTGTGCTGAAGCTGACCAGGCTGTTTGCTGTTTGCTGCAAGGAGGCGAATTGCTGGGAGGCAGAGACCAAAGAGTGGGGGCCCGCAGGTGGGTGGGGCTTTGGCAACATTCACTCTATAAGATGCACAGACATTTCCATCCACTTTTTTGGAGCAGGAAATGTGCATCTTATAGTGCGAAAAATACGGTAACCTTCCACCTTTACATATACAGATAGTGTACATATAAACAAGGTAGAATAACAAATGGGATAATTCCACCAAATAAAAGTAAGTACTTATGAGGGATAAGATTCCTCTTTATGTTTGTGATTGTGCATGTGTTTAAGTTGTATTTAATAAGTTGTATTTATTTTAATAACAAAGTTTCATTTTAAATCCATAGGAATATTGGCCATTGATATCATTATTAATTTGTGTACAAGGCTACAATATTTAAATTAGCAACTATATGTTTTATTAGGAATATTCCTACCTATTTATTCATGAAAGGAACAATTTTTTAAAATTTCAAAAATTCTGTTAGGTTCAAACCATTAGGCCAATGGTTCCAAATCTACATTAAATACAAGCGAAGTTAAGACATATCTTTGACAACGTTCACAAAATATGGGTGAAGTAATAATTCCTTTTATAATATAATAATTTGAAAAGAAAGTACACTCTCTTTGAATTCTATGGTTTTAAATATCAGGAAATAATAAAATCATCTGATTCATACAAGTTCTTAAAAGTAGGTAAAAACAACCTCAGATGAGTAACAGGATTACATTATGACTTATTACTCCAGGTCATCATTTGTTTTACAGAAATTACAGCTGCTGTACTCTGATCTTTAAGCAGATTCACTTTTTCAAATCCAAATCCTACAGTAACTGTAATTTCCTTTATCAAAAAATGACTGGCAAGCCTTCCAGAACAGTACAATCATTAAAGTTTTTATATCTTTCAATAAGAATTCCTTTTGTTGATGGAATGATTTTCCTCTGTTTGCAGTTTTTTGCCGTGTATATATAACACAACATTCTTACATCAGTGTAAAAACTAAATTATCCACTTCAGTTCAAGAGATTTTGAAAATTGTAGCAGAGAAGCTCCAACATTCTCAGGAAGATCTGGCTTTAGTAGCTCTTTCATTCTCTGATGGTAAATGATTTTCAGCTATTAATATTCTAATACTATTTTTGGTATCTTATCTGTAAATTATTTTCTAGTGCAGATGTAGGTCTCCTCCAATGGTCCACAGCTGGATGGCCAAAGTTACAATAAAGAGCTGTTCAGCAGAAAGTAGTTTCCATGACAACTGCTAATACTTTAGTTCTGTTGTGTAATACATTCCACTTTGTTTCTACATTGAAAAAGATTTCACTCCTCCAGAAACATGTTGTAAGGTTTCCATTTACAGATAACGGTAGACTGTAAGGCTTGCAGTTTAAAACTACCTGTATAACAAAAATGCACCCTGGAAAATGGTTTCTAATTTGAAGTAATCAAATGGTATTTAGACATGAAGGCAAATTGTGGGAAATATTTCTTTTAGAAAATGAATGTTTTCTAAATATAATCCTTGACTTATGACTACAATTGAGCCCAAAGTTTCTGTTACTAAGTGAAACATTTGTTAAGTGAGTTTTGCCTCATTTTATGACCTTTCTTGTCCCAGTTGAATCACTGCAGTCCTTAAGTTAGTTACACAGTTATCAAGTGAATCTGGCTTGCCCATTGACTTGGCTTGTCAGAAGATCGGAAAAGGTGATCACATGACCCCAGGACACTGCAACTGTCAAACACGAGTCAGTTGCCAAGCATCTGAATTTTGAGCATGTGACCATGGGAATACTGCAATGGTTGTATATGTGAAAACTGGTCATAAGTTATGTTACAACTTTGAATGGTCCATTAAATGAAATGTTGTAAATCAAGGACTACCTGTATTGAAAGTAATATTTTTTTAAAGTTTAAATTCTTAATTTAGACTTTAGATATCAATGTGTAAAAATAAATTATATATTCCATTTTTTTATTAAAAAAGTCAAATTGCTTGCTTTTTGAAGTAAATTATACAGCTCAGAAATACCCAGTCTTGATTTATTGATCATCCTAGTCCCAATATTATGAATTCAGAAAAGCTACAGCTATAAATGTGATACAGTTAATCAAAATTTCTTACTATGATTCTTTTCTCTACTCTTAAAGAAAAACATGAATTGCGACCATATGATCTAGCAATCTCCAAATCTCTTGAATTATCTGCTCGTTTGTTTGTATTTCGAAAGGATCTGACAGATACTGTGGTAAGTCTTTGTGGTTCTTGCTTTTAGGTGACTTGAAGTTTTAAACTGCATTAACTGTATTATTCTCCTATAAACCCAGTATGAAGAGAAGCTAGGGAAATCATTAACTAGACCGTTTTCCCCCACACTTATGATCCTTCCAGGTACGTATATGGACTTAAATTTTATCATAAACTAAGCCATGTGGAGAATTCAGGCCTGAATTAGAATACTATTAGTACAGCATGTTTGTTTAGGTCTTAGAAAAACAATTTACAATTTACGTCTAGTAAAATTTTATTGGTATGAAAAATTTGAGATGATTGCTTCAATATGGTCCTCATGTATCTTGTTGATTATTATTATTATTTGTTTATATTTATATAGTTGCAAATATAGATACTTATCTCCATGTGTTCCAAATAAGACATAGGCTACTGCTGTTAATATTAAAATTAATTAGAGGCCATCATGAATTCAATGCAAAAATATTTAAAACATTTCTTACAGCTAACTTTGCATTGTATATGCTTCTTTTTTATCTGTGTGTCTTGATTTAGATCCCTTTTGTTGAAAATGAGGAAATCCACCAACGATCAGTGAAAATTCTGGGGATTAACACCTGGGACCTTGCTTTAGAATTAACAGTTTTTGACTGGAATCTTTTCAATTTGGTTCATGAAGTAAGATGATGAATCTGCACACTAATGATAATTTGTGTTTTGTTTAGCTTTGATGAATCCCAACATGTTTTCTCATGTAATTATTTATTTGTAATTATTTTGGGCCATTCCACAGGCTTATTGCCAAATGCAGGTTTTACTTCAGGTTTCCCCAATGTTTTTGGCTTTGTGGATTGGCAGGGGAGGGGAGGGGGTGGTTCTGTGACTGTGGTGGGAAAGTGTGCATATACACACGGTTCCATTTGTACGAATGGTGGGCATATGCACCTACTGCTTGCACAAATGGAGCGTACGTGCTCACCCACTGCTTGTGTGATTGGAGATGCATACAAGCTTGCCCACCACTTCCGCGGCCCAGTTCTGAAGGGCTCCAGACCCGGTAGTGCACCATGGCCCAGGAGTTATTTATTTTATTTATTTTATTTATTTATTTATTTTAATTACATTTATATGCCGCCCTTCTCCGAAAACTCAGGGTGGCTTACAGTTTTTTGGGATACAACCCAGTGTGCTCAGCAATAGCCTTCATTCCATTGTATATGCCTGCTTATTACTAAGCGGCATTTTTACAAGGTCAGCTAATTGCCCCCAACAATCTTGGGTCCTCAATTTACCTACCCCGAGAGGATGGAAGGCTGAGTCAACCTTGAGCCTGGTGGGATTCGAGCCTACAGTAATTGTAGACAGCTGGATCTTAAGAGCAGGCATTTCTTTTATTAAAAAAAGAAAAACAGATTTAATCCTGTTCTCAAAAGCATTTCAAACTGAAACGGCAATGATTAACCGATATTAAGTCACAAACAATCTGATTATTACATTTTTATAGTTTTAATTAAAAAAGTAATTGCCAAAATACTTTACTGTTCAAGTTAGTAATATGGGTTATCTGACTAAGCAACAATAATTACATTTTTCATATTATTAAATTCTAATTTGCATTTTACATTCTTTTAAACTGTCTTCCAGCAAGAACTGATATATTTCACCTTCAGCCGACAAGGCAGTGGGAAAAACACTGTGAATCTTAGTCTCCTGCTTCAAAGATGCAATGAAGTTCAACTTTGGGTTGCCACAGAAATACTACTCTGCAACCAGCTCTGTAAACGTGTACAACTAGTGAAAAAGTTCATTAAAATTGCTGCTCAGTAAGTTAAAAATTAAATGAATATTGATAGCTGGTTCCTGTTGAATCCACTCAACAAAAAGTAATGAAAGAAAATATTCTATAATTTGACTTTACCCATTGAAGTATGCATAGAAAAGCTATGCTTGATTAAAGAATTTGGTGTTGTATCCAAAATTTGCTGCACAGTGTTAATTCCTTTAAACTTCGCTGTAGTTTCATTTGTCTATATATACACAATTTATTTCTCCAATTGCTTTTCTGTTTGGAATTGTATTTTTGTACATGTAGTGATTCTAAGCAAAGCCCTACTCAACTACCAACTATTATTAAAAGTATATTAGTTTCTTTTAATTTCCTTTAATTTCTTCATGGCCTATTTCAGTTGTATACAATGGATATTAAAAAAAATCTCTACACTGTTAAAATGTCAGTTTTTTATAATGAAAAAAATTAGATCAAAATAAATCACTTCAGAATTTTTTCCACCTTTAATATAAGTTACATAATTCAATTTAAATTTTGAATTTTCATTGGTTGGAATTATAAGAATTATGGGGTGATTTTCAAAGAATGGAGCAGTATTTTCTTTTAAAAAAACAAAAGTTTAGAAAATAATCACTGCATACATTTTATCGGAAAATAATATATAAATTCAGCATTCTATTTTAAACAACAGAGGGATAAATGACTTTGAATACCACAAGTAAATTACTTTTCTTATATTTCATAGCTGCAAAGTCCAGCGAAATCTGAATTCATTTTTTGCCATTGTCATGGGGCTCAACACTGCCTCTATCAGCCGGCTTTCTCAGACATGGGAGGTAATATGAGAATTTTATTGTTTTACTTTTTTTGATATTTATTTTTAATCATATTATTTTTCAGCAATTTGATATATACAGGTGAAACTCGAAAAATTAGAATATCATGCAAAAGTTCATTTATTTCAGTAATTAACTTAAAAGATGAAACTAATATATGAGATAGACTCATAACATGTAAAGCAAGATAGTTCAAGCCATGATTTGCCATAATTGTGATGATTATGGCTTACGGTTTATGAAAACCCCAATCCACGATCTCAGAAAATTAGAATATGACATTTAGTCAATAAAACAAGGATTGTACATAGAATAATATTGGACCTCTGAAAAGTATAAGCATGCATATGTGCTCAGTACTTGGTTTGGGCCCCTTTTGCAGCAATTACTGCCTCAATGCGGCGTGGCATGGAAGCTGTCAGCCTGTGGCACTGCTGAGGTGTTATGGAAGACCAGGATGCTTCAATAGTGGC
Organism: Naja naja; assembly: GCA_009733165.1. Classification (NCBI taxonomy): domain Eukaryota; kingdom Metazoa; phylum Chordata; class Lepidosauria; order Squamata; family Elapidae; genus Naja; species Naja naja. The sequence goes on along the minus strand of CM019155.1, from coordinate 41,365,109 downwards.
CTTCAGCTCTTCTGCATTGTTCTGTCTCATGTCTCTCATCTTTCTCTTGGCAATGCCCCATAGATTCTCTATAAGGTTCAAGTCAGGTGAGTTTGCTGGCCAATCAAGCACAACAATCCCACGGTCATTGAACCAGTTTTTGGTGCTTTTGGCAGTGTGGGCAGGTGCCAAGTCCTGCTGGAAAATGAAGTCAGCATCCCCATAAAGCTCGTCTGCAGAAGGAAGCATGAAGTGCTGCAAAATCTCCTGGTAGATGGCTGCGTTGACCCTGGCCTTAATGAAGCACAGAGGACCAACACCAGCAGATGACATGGCTCCCCAAATCAACACAGACTGTGGAAACTTCACACTGACTTCAAGCATCTTGCAGTCTGTGCCGCTCCATTCTTCCTCCAGACTCTGGGTCCTTGGTTTCCAAATGAGATACAAAAGTTGCTGTCATCAGAAAAGAGGACTTTGGATCACTGAGCAACAGACCAGGTCTGTTTTTCTTTAGCCCAGGTAAGATGCTTCTGGTGACATTTGAAGCCCATGTCCAGGATCCGTCTGTGTACGGTGGCTCTTGATGCACTGACTCCAGCCTCAGTCCACTCCTTGTGAAAGTCCCCAACACTTTTGAATGGCCTTTTCCTGACAATCCTCTCCAGGCTGCGGTCATCCCTGCTGCTTGTGCGCCTTTTTCTTCCACACTTTTCCCTTCCACATAACTTTTTATTAATGTACTTTGATACAGCACTTTGTGAACATCCAACTTCTTTTGCAATTACCTTTTGAGGCTTTCTCTTCTTATGGAGGGTGTCAGTGATGGTTTTCTGCACAACTGTCAGGTCAGCAGTCTTTCCCATGATTGTGATTCCTACTGAATCAGACTGAGAGACCATTTAAAGGCTCAGAAACCCTTTGCAGGTGTTATGGCTTAATTAGATGATTAGAATGGGACACTTTGAGCCTCGAATATTGCACCTTTTCACAATATTCTAATTTTCTGAGATTGTGGATTTGGGGTTTTCATGAGCTGTAAGCCATAATCATCACAATTATGGCAAATCACGGCTTGAACTATCTTGCTTTGCATGTAATGAGTCTATCTCATATATTAGTTTCACCTTTTAAGTTACATTACTGAAATAAATGAACTTTTGCATGATATTCTAATTTTTCGAATTTCACCTGTATGAAAAGAAAAAGTTTCACTTTAGTACAAGCATGCATTCTTGACTTTCTCATCATTATTACTGATATTGAAAGAAGATATTTAAGAAACCTCATTTTAGGGAAATAAATCCAAAACAAAATTTATAAACTGATTGGGAAGCTGATAATATCTTTTAAGTTGTTTTTCATTTAGTATGAGTTGCAAGACATGGAACTACCATGGAAAATTCTATCTTTTTAACAAATGTTAATTCCTAGGAAGTTATACGACAAAACCTTACTTACAGATCTGTACATTGTTAGTTAATTTTGTACACTATTACTATGATGAAATTTGGTATAACCAATATAAGTTCAAAAAGCTTAATTGAACTCAGTTTGCTGGAGGGGACAATTTTCTTGCATAATGACTACCAGAGTTCCAAGTGTTTTCTAACATAATATTTCTGTATTTCTGCTGCATATTTCAGTTTTCTTGTAATTGTGCCATCATCATTATTATTTTTTGGTTGAGAAAATTGCATTTGATAAATCTCATCATATAAATATAACACCAGTGATTTTTCCCTTCAATATTCCAGTAAGACTACCATGATAAAATCAGTGATCATAGCATTCGCTCTTCAACAAAAGTGATCATGTGATGATAACCTTTTTCCTCTTCCTCTAAGGGTATTATTGAATAAATGCAAATCTAAGTGCTTATAAGTAGTATTAAATAATACATATGGGTTGTAACAAATTGTTATGTCACTCTCAAACATTATTTGTTAAAAAAAATCTAAGAAAGATCATACCAGACAAAGTTTATGTCTTTAATATACTACAAATGAGTCACTGATTGAATCAAATGTTTAATTCCAATTCCAGTTTTTTAATATGCAGTATTTTATTGCAGAGAATGCCTGGAAAGTTTAAGAAACTCTTTGCCGAACTTGAAAGTTTGACAGTAAGTTGGCTTTATGTAAAGCAGTCTTTAATTTTCTTATCTATGTATTTTTGTTGCTAAATGGAAGCGTTATTATATATTCAATTACTATATATCTATTATTATCTAACTTTGGATGTGTTGCACTTAACATCTAGCTTTTCACAAATGTGATATGTTTAGGATAAGAATATAAGCTGCTCAAAAAAATAAAGGGAACATTTAAACAACACAATGTAAGCTGTTCAGAAAAATAAAGGGAACACTTAACACAATGTACAGTAGTTGAATGTGCTAACAACAAAATCACACAAAACTTAACAATGGAAATCAAATTCATCAACCCATGGAGGTCTGGATTTGGAGGTACACTCAAAACTAAAGTGGAAGAAAACATTACAGGCTGATCCAACTGTGATGTAATGTCCTTAACACAAGTCAAAATGAGGCTCAGTAGTGTATGTGGCCTCCACGTGCCTGTATGACCTCCCTACAATACCTGGGCATGCTCCTGATGAGGTGGCAGATGGTCTCCTGAGGGATCTCCTCCCACACCTGGACTAAAGCATCCCCCAACTCCTGGACTGTCTGTGGTGCAATGTGGCGTTGGTGGATGGAGCGAGACATGATGTCCCCGATGTGCTCAATTGGATTCAGGTCTGGGGAACAGGCAGGCCAGTCCATAGCATCAATGCCTTCGTCCTGCAAGAACTGCTGACACACTCCAGCCACATGAGGTCTAGCGTTGTCATGCATTAGGAGGAACCCAGGGCCAACTGCACCAGCATATGGTCTCACAAGGGGTCTGAGGATCTCACCTCGGTACCTAATGGCAGTCAGGCTACCTCTGGCGAGCACATGAAGGGTTGTATGGCCCTCCAAAGAAATGGCACCCCACACCATTACTGACCCACTGCCAAACCGGTCATGCTGGAGGATGTTGCCGGCAGCAGAACATTCTCCACGGCGTCTCCAGACCCTGTCACGTCTGTCACATGTGCTCAGTGTGAACCTGCTTTCATCTGTGAACAGCACAGGGTGCCAGTGGCAAATTTGCCAATCTTGGTGTACTCTGGCAAATGCCAAACGTCCTGCACGGTGTTGGGCTGTAAGCACAACCCCCACCTGTGGACATCGGGCCCTCATACCACCCTCATGGAGTCTGTTTCTGACCATTTGAGCAAACCTTTGTGGCCCACTGGAGGTCATTGTGCAGGGCTCTGGCAGTGCTCCTCCTGTTCCTCCTTGCACAAAGGCGGGGGTAGAGGTCCTGCTGCTGGGTTGTTGCCCTCCTACGGCCTCCTTCATGTCTCCTGATGTACTGGCCTGTCTCCTGGTAGCGCCTCCATGTTCTGGACACTACGCTGACAGACACAGTAAACCTTCTTGCCACAGCTCGCATTGATGTGCCATCCTGGATGAGCTGCACTACCTGAGCCACTTGTGTGGGTTGTAGACTCCGTCTCATGCTAACACTAGAGTGAACACACCGCCAGCATTCAAAAGTGACCAAACCATCAGCCAGAAAGCATAGGAACTGAGAAGTGGTCTGTGGTCACCACCTTTATTGGGGATGTCTTGCTAATTGCCTGTAATTTCCACCTGTTGTCTCTTCCATTTGCACAACAGCATGTGGAATTGATTGTTAATCAGTGTTGCTACCTAAGTGGACAGTTTGATTTCACAGAAGTGTGATTGACTTGGAGTTACATTGTGTTGTTTAAGTGTTCCCTTTATTTTTTTGAGCAGTGTATATTATTTCGTCTAGTTCTCTTTAAGAAACTGTTTCTGCCTTATTTTTCAAAAAGGAAATACTTTTGTATCTATACATATTGAAACTTATATCAATATAAACTGCTATTCCTAACAAAGTCAAATCATTTAACAGGATCCCTCTCTGAACCACAAAGCCTATAGGGATGCATTCAAGAAAATGAAGTCCCCAAAGATCCCTTTCATGCCTTTACTCCTTAAAGGTAAATTTAAGCATGTTTGCAGTCCTAAACTTAGAGGTTTTGCCTCAATCAAGTGTAATGGGTTTTAATAAATTTCAGTAATACTTAGGATTATATTTGCAGGCATTGAAAAGTAAAGTAACTTTTAAGACATACCTCTGTAGGCTGCAGTCTTACATAGATCTACTAGTCCAGAGTTCCCCAACCTTTCTGCTTTTTTTGCAGATGGCCGGAGTGGTGGGTTGGGGGTGGAGGGGTGTTCTGCGCGATCAGCCAGTAAGTGGCCTGGTTCCAAATAGCTCGTGGCCCAAGAGTTGGGGACCCCTGTACTAGCCAGGAAAGCTGACAAAATATATTGGGCTTTATTTCTAAGTAAATATGTACATCCTTAGGTTGTAACTATGGTATATGCTTTTATTTTGAGTCAGGTTTAATTTCAAATTTGGTCTCCTTGAATAACTGGGGGAAGATATCCTTTTGAATCCTACAGATCTACTCAATCAGCTTTATTGATTTATAGTAAAATGTGTTCCTGTTTTCCTGATTTTTTTACCAATAATATTAAATTTTAAAATTGAACCACTTTTTTAGATTATTAGTTCTGTAGTACATCATTAAAATTAATTGAATTTCTATAACAAAATCACAATTAATTGCTTTTTAACTCTAGTTTGTTTATCTTGCTCTTACAATGCAGCTCAGAGGCAGTTATCTGCTGCACAGGATTTGTTTCTGCTTGTAATTGTTGGCAGCAATGCAGATTCCTTACTTCAACCTTTCTTTCCAAGGCTTTCAGTTATATCTTGATTTGAACATTTTTTAAGAAAAAAGCTGTTAAAACTTTCATTATTACATTGACAGTAACCCAATCGCTGATGAAACGGTATATATATCACAGGATGTTATAATACAATATAATATAAGTTCCAGGAGAGAAAAATGTCGATTATTGTGGATGGGTGGCATTTGAGAGAAGAAAAGCTATTGAGGGAAGTCAGCATAATAATTAAATGGATGGTTATTTAAATGTGATTACATTAACATTTTTAAAATTAAGAATTGTTTTTGTCTCAGCCATACCAATCACTTTTAGAGATAGAGCCTTTAGACTATTATTTGAAGTTCAAATGTAACCCTCAACTCACTAAAGTTTTTTAGATGGATATGGCACAAACATGTCTTCCTCCCCGCGCCAACCATTCAAATTAAAATTGCCAGAAGAAAATTATTTAGGTTGCCTTTAGTCAGTGCAAAAGTTAAAGAGAAATCTATTCAATCAAAGTTGAACAGAAATAAAATTTTCTACCACCTTCACCAGAAGGTTCTGAAGTAGTAACCACTATTTAACAGCACATCTACATTGCAATAATATTAGAATGAACAACTGTGAAGTACAGTTGCATTGTATTATTTGCCACAAATCCATTTCATGCTACATTAATCTAATTTATGTTTTAGAGGGCTGCTGTTTTAATTTTCCTAACAAGCATTTTATTGAGCTTCTTCCCTTTGGTTTTGAAAAAACCAACGAGATACACTATAAATTCCATCCAGCTAGTCTGCTTCCTCCCCCTTCTCCCATTCCATTTGAGAGATGGGTGTTGGGATCTTTAGCTTAAAGGATTAGAGAAGAAAATGTTTCTTTGAGATAGCAAGCAGACAGTCACCTCCCTAACTTAATTGTGCTGAGCTTTTGGTGTGAGAATAAAATCTGAATTAAAGTTATGCCTAAAGTTCACCACCTTGAATAGGACTGGGTGGTAGTATAAACGAGGAAGCAATATTGATAGTTGTGGTTGTGATGACTCTACTGATGATGGGGAATACAAAATTTGGTGCTGCCAATCATCAGGTTACAGGAACTAGAGACTGATGCACATTAGATATGTTTCCAGAAAACTACCTTATGCATATACGATGATTTCAAATATTTCACTTAGAAGTCCAAATATTGAACAGTTTGGAGTATTTTTTATCACAAGTAAAATTTCTGAATACTTACTTATGCATGAAAATGTAACGATTACCATTATGTTTTGTTATTGTTACTATGTGGACATGGAAAGTTAAGTTGAAAAATATATAATTGTCTCTTTTTAGATGTAACATTTATACATGAAGGAAACAAAACATTTCTGGATAACCTTGTAAATTTTGAAAAACTGGTATGTATCATTCCCCACTAAATCCAACATAATAAAAAGTCAAACTTCCATTTCTTATTATTGTACGCTCTCCTTTCTTCTTACTCTTATTTCTTCAAATTAAAATTGAATTTAATTCTCTTTGCTTCAGCTTTCCATTGAGTATTCTCCCCTATAAAGTAATTAACTTAATATTCAAGCTTAGTTAATATTTTATATTCTAAATTTCACACATTGTTAATTAATTAACATATTTATTCCTAATTATCTGCTTCCTTTCATACTCAAAATAAAATACCTAGACATCAACCATTAATTTTAGTTCTCTGTTTTGCATGGGTTTGTTCTTCTCTTGCAGAAATATTCATATTTTTATTGGTTGGAGTAAATGTTTATAACAGGGATTATTAGATTATTATATATAAATAGAAGGCACACATTTGAAGAAGTAAAAACATCTGCATAATTAACATTTCCACCAAACCAATAATTATGGTTATGTTAGTTTATGTTAATGTAGGAAAATATTATTGTTATATTTTTAGGAAGTTAGGCATTTTGTGCTGTTTATTCCATATGGCTAATTTGTAGACCTATCTGTTCATTGCTTTATAAATTTGGCCTACGTTGATTAAAAGATTGCAACTATGATTGAATAATAACTTTAAATATATATATATTTTCCAAGAATAAATCAATATTAATGGAGATATATTAATAAATCAATATTAATGGAGATATCAGCCAGACATCTGATCATGCATGTGTATTTTTTCTTTCTTTGATAACATATATTTGTGATCTACCTAGGAAAAAATGGCATAGAACTCATTCTTTTAAATTAATTTAAATTTTAAATTTAAATTTTATTTTATTTTATTTTATTTTTAAAAAACCATTAACTCCCAAGACCTGCAGTTCCCAGATATATCGGGTAGAATTATTTCACGACCTTCAATTTCTGATGCCATATTTTCTACTTTTTGTTGGCTAAAATATTTTCTGTTCACATTAATTACTATTTTGCTTTTGGAAGGAATGAAAGTTGGAGGGTTTTTTGGAAAAATAAAACAAACTTTGGATGCCTGCTCAGCCACCTCTTCCCACAGAATTCAAATGGTATCCTATAGCCCCTGTAATAAAACCTGCAACCATGAGTTAATGTTTGAAATAATCTGTATAAGGATTACTGGAGCAAATACAATCCAGATTTCCATTTTATGGCAGATCCCCTCCTTCCCTCATAATTTGGAGCTTGTACATGCTGGTCATTCCCATGTTTATTGGCTCATTAATCTGTGTATTTTATCTTCACAGCACATGATTGCAGACACAGTCCGATCATTGAGGCATTGTAGGCGTAACCAATTTGGTAAGTGAATGATATTTTGAGAGGTTTCCTATCTCTGCCAGGGGTGGGATTCTACCAGTTCTATCCACTTTTGTAGAACCAGTTGCTCTGAAAAGCAGCAAACAGAGAGCATACATAGAACCGGTTCTATGTCTGCTGCTGTTTTGGCCCACCCACCCTCCCAGGCTCTTACCTGACCTTTATTTCCTGCTTTTTCAACCACTGCGCACTTGCACACAGCACTGCTCAGCTGTCCAGGCAGCTCAGCAGGTTGTAAATTGCACTTGCACAACTTGCATGACTCGCGCATGCGTGCGTGACACAGAGCAACAGAACCAGTAGTTATACTGGTCGGATCCCATCCCTGATCTCTCTCTCATACATCTATCTTAAACATTTGGGAATCAGAGCCTAGCTCTCTGTGTTTTTTTTACATATTAAAGCAGGAAAACAAAATTCATTTAGCCCTAATGACTCTCCTTTTTTATTGATATCTTCTTCTTGTGCCATATCTATCATCAGACATTGGCGATTATGTTGGCAATCCTATTTTTAACAACAGCTGCACATATTTTATTGATATGCCGGTGGCTACACTCTTAAGATTAATAGATGAGTTATAAGAGTTATGGTTTTATTTAAATTACACTTAAGAAGAAATAATATGATTGTCTCTAGTTATGTATTGTTTCTATCACATTAATATGATGAATTAATAATTCATTTTGGAGTTTAAACTTCAATTTCCAATATCCTTTAGCAGCCAATACCAACATATTCCCAGGATCAATATGGCTGATGGGCATTAAATTAGTAACATCTGGCATCTCACTTTTTTCACAAAGCAACATACATACACCAAATACATGCAAATCATGGAATAAAACAAATGTCAAGAAATGAAAATCCTATATATTCACATAAATAATTGTTAGTATTTTTAATTTGCACAAAATCGTTTCCACATCTTGAGTGCTTTATCTAGTACATGAACCAGCATACAATGAAAAGATTGGAAGAACAGCTTTTTCAATCTAATCTTTATAGATTTTTTGGGGTGCAGTTTTATCTCGGTTAATGGTGAAAAGTTTGTTCATGTTTGTGCAGTCTTCACATACTGGATAATGTAATGACAGGCCTACTTTATATTCTTCATTAATGCAGAAGTCATACAAAGAGAGCATTCATAGGCCACTATGAAATTAGAAATCATTAGAAAATTTCCATTATTTTCTACAAATAAAAAATGGAGTTCCTTAAGATGAATGTTGATTAAACTTCAAAGTATGCCTTTAGAAAAATGCTGCAGGGTGACTGATCTATTATTTTTCTCTTGACAAAACTGTAGGAAACGATATACCCTCCAAAGAGCATGAGGAGCTGAAGTCCTATGTTCATCATTTGCATATCATTGACAACCAGCAGATGTTGTTTGAGCTTTCTCACAGGATAGAACCTCGTATATGAATTCATACTCACATAATTCCAGCACTTTCAATTCAGTGAATATTTATGTGCCAAGCATGTTGTTTTCCTAAGAAATTGATGATTACTGAGTTTTATCAGTAATTGGTGCCACACTACACATTGGCCTCTCATGCAAAGCAAGAGGAAATGATCTTCACAACAACCTTACAAGATGAAAAATGCCAAATCTACTTAGCTACAGAGTGAAGAAATGATTCACCATATTGAAAACCTTATTTTCTTTGAACATTTTTGTTCAAAACAGCTTTCAGTCCCAACTCAGTGTAAATTGAAATAAAATGTTCTATCCTTATAAGGATCTAGCAGCACTGTTTTGAGGAAGATGTTGATAATTTGGCACATGGGGATATACCTCACGAATCATAAGCTGCCCTAAGTATTTACTCTGGTGCCAAAAAGAAAGTATAGGGCAGTATTGATGAATCATCCCCAAGATACGTGTTGGCATCCACTTCATGATTAAAGCATAAAGAAAGACAAATTGTTAGAATATAGATACTTAACAGAATTTAACAAAATGTAAGCACAGTTAATACTTTAACATCTTGTACAATATTTCAAAATGTGCTGTCTAATAAAGCAAAATGTCACAGCATCGATTATGGTAATCTATTATGTGCTTTCATGCTGGATTAGAATTTAGAGCACTCTGCCTTTAATATTTCTTATGGGTAATGCTTTTTAAACATTAGAACCACCTAAGTGTTTTGGTCCTTTCCTTAGTATTTCTATTAGAGGCAAGCAATGTCACGAAAGTGTTGTGCCTATAGCTTTATTACAAATGAATATAGTTTATTTTACTTCTATGTTCACTTCACTGTGCTATTACTAATTACTGTTATCTTCACACTGTTCTGCACGTTGATTGCAGAACAGTATTGAATTGATAAGAAAGAACCTGTCATACTGTGAGGTTGCTTGCAACTCGGAAAACTACAGTGGAATCCGCAGAATTACTTTTAAAAAAAGAAGAAAGTAAAAGTGCTATGGCACACTTACTGACATTATTAACATTTAAAGTAATAATTTATAACTAGTAAATCTGATCTTATCAGTCATAAACATAATTTACAAACAAAAATGAAAAAAGTTCATACAACGTATTAAGCCAAATTCATGAATCTGACCATAGACGACTTATACTTTGAGAAACAGACATATTGTTGTTTTTTCCTTACAAGCTTAAAAGCTGAGGAATTCCAATATACAGGATGAGGAGGACTCTGTCGTAAGAGAACTTGCATTGGAAATGAAATGGATGATTTTCAAAGTGTGTCTGAGAAAAAAAATTGTTAGTTTTTTTTCATTAAGGTGCAATTACGAAAGAGAAAAGGTGAAGATTTGTGGGTTTCATACTGACAGCAGACTTTCATTCATGTTGCTGTAAGGACAAGTTATGCTGTCAAAGTCACAGCCTAATGCAGCACAGAAAACTAAACTGATATGAGTAACACTTTCTAGCAACTTATATGACACTTGCATAACTATTTTAATTAGCACATTCATTCTGGATTCATCATGGTAATCTATGATTTAAAAAAAAGTTTTCTGAAGAGAAAGATTTAAAACCTGTGCAACAAATTTGAGAGAAACACAGATTTTTTCCAATGTATTTGAATGTAATTTGAACATGTGACTTAAAAATGGCAGCTTTGGTATAATATTTCTTGCGCCTCGGTTTTCATGTTGAGATATCAAAACTAGGCTTACATTCTTGAAATCATGTTTGCAATTTGTTCCTATCTTCAGAATGTCTTCTTTGTTCTTCTATTAAGTATTCTCAAGAAATTGCCTAAAGAATGCAGTAAATAGAATGTATTCCACTGTGCATAAAGGAATGCATTTCACTGTGAAAATCTATATGCAGCTTTATACAAAATAGACTTTTATAGTACCACAGGATCATACTGATAGAGGCTATGTTAAAAATTAGGCCTCCCTTTTGGGAACACCTGAATTGTTTTCTTTGTTGTACTGCTTACATCATTTATTCAAGAACTTTTTCTACACAAGATTCTTGATAGAAAATTGACAGACAAAATCAGTTTTAAGTGATAAGGAATGCTTTTTGTTTGCTTGCAATGAAGTAAGAGAGCTTTTCCATTAGATTAGACCTTTCTCAAAAAACTGAAAACCCTGTACAGGTATAGTATATAAACAATGTACATTTCTGAACTTAATATACTGGTTATTCAATGTCTTCTAGGAATTATTTGATAGAAATCATCACAATATTTTCTTAAATAGTTGAACAAATTAGAAACAGCATAGACAAATTATTTAGGAATTTTCACTACATTTTTCTTATAGCAATTTAGCTGAAGAAGCAATATGTTTGTTAGCTGAAGAGCAACTGTTTGGTTTGGCAATAGGAGTTGTAAAAATACGTTATAAGCTTTATTTTTATCCACACACAAAAATAGCGTTTGCAGTGGGAGAAGTCCCATCTGTTGTAAATAAGCTTTCTATGCGCACAAACAAACCACACCTTTAGGAATGGAATTGAACATTTTGAAAGAAGGCATTGCAGTTTGGCTTGTTTCATAATGCCACTGAAGGTTATATTTGGAGGGAAGAATTAGAGCTTTTGTTCAATCCATGTATTAGGATGAGCCTCTGTTAGGTGGCTGAGTTTAAATCTATCAAATAATTCTACATTTGTAGTTCTAGAATAAATTAACTGGAAAAGGTGAGATTTGCAGGGAAGGTTTAGTAGATTAAAAAACTAATGATGTGTAACACGACATGGCTGGTTCTTATTTCTAGATATTGTCTTGCCTTTACACATCCATTAACAGCTTCATATAATTGCAGTCTTAAAGACTACAAAAGATTAATAGAAATTCAAATCTGGCTTTTTTGTTTTGCTACCATTCTGAAACCTGTTACTGCTTTTAATGAGCAAGCTTAATGTTTAGTGAAGTAAAGCAAAAACTGGATAATTTTCAAACCTCATGAGCTGGAATATCTGGTGCCAGATGTTGTAAGCAGCATTACTTGAGTTCTTCATTTCAGTGGTCTCTTGGTCATTATTTAGCTAAAGGGACTATTCAGAATTATGAGCCAAATATTTCCTAAAAATAAGCTATGGTTATAACTTGGGTTTCATTTTACCTATGCAAGAGTATATAGCAGTCAACTGGACTTTAGGTAATTTAAGCTATATTAAAACAAGGGGAAACAAATATATTGATTTAGGGCAATAATGAATTACCTGCTAAGCAGTTTTGTTTTGTATTTGTTACTTTAGAGCTAAATAACTAGATAATTGCATTTCTATGGAAGTGCATTCTGACTGTAGATTGTACAGACGAACAATTTTCTCTCCAAGGTTATGTTGAAGAAAAAAAAAGGAACACAATTTGCCACAATTTGGGGAGTCTGGAGTAGAAGCCAGATTTGTAGTGTATAATCTCTATTTTATCCTACTTCTGATACATTCATGTAACTCTCTTGAAAGGCCAACTTTAAGACAACAACTGAGTCAGCCTTGAGATCATTAAGATATACTTTTGTCTAACAAAGAAACAGTCCCTGCATTGAGACTTTTGTGTACATTCCAAGTTTTGCTGGCTTCAGAAGATTATTGGAATCAAAATTATACAATTGTTTTTTATGTTTTACAGTAATCCCCACTGAACACAATGGGACTTGTTCCTCATTAAATTTGCATAGGATTGCGATATAATTTGGAATGACCCTTGGTCCTCAAACTACTGTAAGAGCTATAAGCCCCCATAAGAGGAGTACAAATAGCAATTAAAAAGGTGGGGGTGATCAACCCTAGAAATATCTATACAAACAAAAAAGCACTGTTGCAGAATAGTGTAAGACCTGGAGTGTATTGGGCGCTATAAATGAACATTTGCATGGCTGTAAAAAAACAAGTTGTAAATATTAACCTTTGTAGCAATTACTATTTATTTGCATAGCCTATTTATTATGTTCTTTTTACATTGGTAGGAACAAAGGCACTCTCGAGATAAAAAGAAAAAACTACTTCTCTGCTGCACAGATTTGGATAATTGGGATGGCACTATAAGATAAAACTGCTGCTGCTACTAGCAATTGCTTGTATTTTTGCAGCCCTGATATGGTTGGTTTAATTTTTCCCATTTTAGTCTCTCCAGACCATTATTTTTCAATCTTTGTTAAAAGTAACAGAAAGATTGTCCAAGCTAAGGTTATTTGCCTAACGTCTCAGGGACAGACTTGTACTTATCTAGCATTATTGGCATTTATAAAATACTCTGGTTTAACAAGAATACAGTTGACAATGGAGCCCTTGACATGTTCAATTGTTTTGATTTCTGTATATATCATTGTTTACCATATTTATGGGAGCTGGCAAGCAATAATTTGTATGTCAGAATAATAACAAGCAATACAAAGGTAAAACTTGTAAAAGCAAAATGTTAAAACTTTTTTTGATATGCTTTTCAAAATACAAATGATATTAATAAATTACGTCTCTGTGAGTCTTTACTTAACTTGTCTACCATAAACGGATGTTTCACAGTGTGTGCTTGAGTTATCTTATATCTAATTTAAATAATCATGATTTCCCTGGGTGCCCTTGGACAACACATTGCTCTTCAGTTTTACCCTACCCATTTTCAGGCAGTATGGAGAAAGTGATGATAATTGCGGATTTGTTCCTCATCCAGCGGGTCGCTCACTCAGGGGTCAGAACGCATCAAGAAGACAACACACACAGAAGTCTACTCGGGTGAGGCAGCCCCTAGTGAGGTTTGGGTGCCTCTTTTATTGGTTTAATGCGGAAGCATTTACAGTGTCATTCCCATTGGATTAGGCGAGTAATATCTCCATATATGGTCAAATTAATTTTAGCCAATCCTAGCGGAATTGAACCTTTTGGTGTCTAGGGTCTGCGCCTGTCATCTGTTGTGTCCTTGGCCTAGTTCACTGCTGGCAGCCTCCAAGGCAGGTACCTACATCTCCTCTGGCAATTTTGCAGCCTATATCAGCTACAGGAGCAGCCTCCTCGTCTGAGGAATGCTGATAGGGAGCTTTCAGGAGCACAACTGTTTGGGGCGGAGGACCATTGCCTCCACGGTGGCTAGGCGAGTTTTAATGAACCGCAGGGCTCGATTAAGGACACAAGGTGCAACAGCACAGACCAGAAGTAGCAAAATCAGGGGCTGGCTATGGCTAAGCAAGGTTGTCAGCCAGGGGAGAGGTTAAACATATTTTGGTACCAGAATTGCTGTTCTGCATGTTCTATCCTTCTGCGGGCTAATCCCTCCCTTAGTTTTTCCATGGAGTCTCCCATGATACCGGAATGGTCGCATAGAAACAGCACTCTTCCCTCAATGCCACGCAAAGACCCCTTCTTGCAGAAAGAAGGTCCAAACCCCTTCTATTTTGGAGAACAACCTCAGATAATGAGGTCAAGGATTCCTGAAGATGAGTGATGGAAGTCTCAATCCTTTCTAGGTCAGTGTCTATATCTAGTCGAGAGAATAATATTGTTGCCTTCCAGCGACTAGGGCAGTGGCGCCAGTGCTGGCTCCTGCCACCCCAATCCCAGCAATACCGACAAGGTCAGGACTGTAACCACTTCGGCGTTTCTGGAGGCGGGGGAGAGCTATACTGTTGCAACATTTGGTCCGGAGGGTAGTATAGGATTTTTGGCAGGATCTGAACCTGGATGCAAAACCCTTGTTGAGAAGCAAGAGTGGGTCCGTGCACGCAGGCGGTGAGCCCGTGGAACAAGCCCACCAGGAAACGGGCCCTGGGAGGAAGAAAAGTCCTTAAAGCTGGCGGTAAAGTTCGCTGGTGCTTATCAGAGTTGTTGTAGGGCTGCCAGACTGGCACATAATGCATCCCATTGTACAGTTTGGTGGTATTATCACAGTAGGAAGAGTAGTTATGGGGAACATTTCCCAAGCAGCGCCGGTGCCGTAAGGGAATGGAGGGTTTGGGTGCCATTCCTCCATCGGCAATTACTGTCAGACTTATTCATGGAGGGTTTCGATACTACCTACAGCCTCATAAAAGGGGCACGGCCGAGGTGCAAAGCCAACAAGAAGTTGTCCAATTTGGCTGAGAAGCATTAAGGAATGAGAAGGTGGAGTTCAACAGGGAAAGGAGAGGGTGGGGAGTTGAGGTGGGGTTGTAAGAATGAGTATTGTACAACCTTGGAGTTAGGTCCAAGCGGGGACTAGGGGAGAGCAACTCTTCTAGTGATGGTGAAGATATTGCCATAATCATACCCAGCTGCATATATCCTTCCCCCAGGTGACTCCCTTTCCCACCCTTTATATTTCCTGCCTTCTGATGTGAATGAAATTGACAGGGTTACAGAGGGGCCAACCATCCTCCTCTTCCCAAGTCCCCTACCATCCCTGGGCATGGCACATCTCGATCCCTTTGCAGCCTTATGTAGTCACCCTTCATAGGGGGATCCCACCAGATGTTGCCAGATGACACACAGTCCCAATGTTTGCAAAAGTAGTCAGAAGCCCCCCTGCATCTATATCTGTAGTCAGCATTGGTCATGTGGCGGGACATAAAATGGTACCTGTGGACAAATCCAGGACTAGGAGAGGGGACATCGCTACTGTGGTTATATGCAGTCACCCCTAGCAGCATCTGTCCATAGTCAAAATATAGATCAGGGAACCAAGAATCAACAATAGTCCGATTAAAGGTAGAGTTCAGAGTTTGTCCATAAGCATCGGTGATGAGCCAGGATATATCGTGAGGTCGATGCTCATTGCGGCTATTGCTCAGGGGAGCAAGGGAGATAAGGGCATGTCCAGCAGGAGAAAGAATAGGGAAATCAGCATGGTCGTGGATTAATCTATTGCGCAGCGCAGCAACAACCGTCGTGAGGAGCAGAGAGGATGTCGGTGGTCGATCAGTGAAGGTCTGCAGGTAGGGGTTAAGACTTCCTCTATTATGACGATATCACAGAGGATTGTGCAGGAGATGCAGCAGATGCAATCGATGCAGTGAGCACAGCAGCAGCAGCCACAAAGGCAGTGGCAAAACCAGCACATCAATGAGGGATTTGGTGTTAGGCAGGAAGGGGCGAACACAGCGACCTGGGACCCATAGCACTCGATCAGGCAGTTGTATGGCGTACCCCGTCCCCAGGTGATGAGGCTGGCGGGCCTTTCAGGCCCGGTCCGGGAGGTGACGGTAATAAACCTGTGGCTTAGGCTGATCTGCAGGGGAGAAGAAGGAAATGGCTCTGCAGCGGTAGTTAGTGGTGGCCAGTTAGATTAACAAAATTCAAGGTATATAGGCATAAATTCAAGGTATTTTGTATCGCTGGGAGGCCAGGGGGGGTTTTCCCCTGTTTCAAATATCGATTGAGGGCATGTTTAAGTGTTTGGTTGGCGCTCTACCAAGGCCTGGCCCTGGCTGTTGTAAGGAATTCCAAATTTGTGGATAATGTCCCATCGATTGCAAAACTCTGACATAGCAGAGCTTGTATACAGGACCATTATCTGTTTTAGCTCTTTTGGGCGTCCCAGTGAAGCAAAGGTTCGAATACAGTGATTGATCACATGTTTAGAGGCCTCGCCTCTTTGAGGAGTAGCCATAATAAACCCTGAAAATGTATCAATGGAAACATGCATAAATTTCCAGGGGGCAAAAGGAGCATATTGGGTAACATCCATTTGGCAGGCCTGAGTTCCTCTGGGGTTGACTCCCATGGGAATGGCAGTAGCCTGCTGACTGCAAGTAGGGCATTGCTGCCGTATGGCCGCTGCCTCAGCAGCTGTAATGCCAAATTGCTTAATGAGTGCTTTTGTATTTTGGTGAAAGTATGAGTGGCTTTCCCAAGGTGTCACAGGTTGTAAAGGCAAGATCAAATGTGCAGCTGCATCGTCTGCCCTATTGTTACCTTCTTGGAGCATACCAAGGAAAGGTTGGTGGCTCCTAATATGAGCAACAAAAAATGGACAATTTCGTTCTGCGATTAGGGACTGCAGGGTACAAAATAATGCCAATAAGTCAGGTTCAATAGATGGTGATAGGTATGAGTCAAATATTGTGGAGACGATTTGAGAAACATACATGCTATCGAGAATCAAGTTAAGTGGGACTTTAGAAAAAAGCTGAAAAGCCAAAATTGCAGTGGCTAATTCAGCACGCTGCGCAGATTTTTGTGGTGGTGTTGTTTTTGTCTTCCAGATGCCCTCGTGTAGCCAGGCATCGCTTGTGTCTTGCTGCCATCAGCAAACACAGTGATGGCCGCAGGCAAGGGTTGGGCGGATATAAGAGGTTGCCAATTAAAGGGGAGAGCCCGCACCATCTGGAATTGGGGGTCAGGTGGGGGGTGACAGGACACCTCTCGTGCCAGTCTGCTAGGGCAAATTGCAGCTCTTGAGAGGTACGATACAGTGATTCCCAGATAAAAAGTGAAAAGGGCACATACAGGGTCCCTATTTCCATGCCGAGTAAGGCTACTGAACGATGTCTAATTCCTTCCTAGCAATAGCCACCTGGGATTGGCGAGTAGTAATAGAGGCTCTCGGGGTATGGGGAAGGTGGATCCATTCCAGGATGAGTATCTTACTCGTTTTTGGAACAGGGCAGGTAAAGAGTTTAGGGTGGCAAGGATTGTTGTGGACAGGGGGTGATTGGCCTGTGCCCTGTCTACCCAAGTGATAGACATTGCTTTGTTAATGACAGCGATGGCCCTTAATTGGGGTTGTTGCAAGACAATTTTATCGCTAGGATTTTTCCAGGGTGAGCGCAAAGAGGGGGACAGTTCGGTAGTCAGACCCAGGTAAGGGCGGGCCCAATTAATCGTGCCCAAATATTGCTGTAGTTGGACCAGGGTGGGGGGGGTAATTCCAATTTTGGCAGGGAGGGGTGGCGGCACTGTAACAGCTTATGACCCAGGTAGGAGTAGGGTGCAGCTGTCTGGACTTTGTCTGGGGCAATGTGGAGACCCCTGGGCGAGGAGGTCAGCAAGCTGGGAAAAGGTAGCAGAAGCGGTCCCAGGGGACCAGGGGCAGCGATGAGAATATCATCCATGTAATGGTAGACTAGAAAGGAAGGATGGGCTTTCCTAAAGGGCTCTAACACCTTGCTCACATAATATTGACACATGGTGGGACTGTTCAGCATACCCTGGGGCAGCACTGTCCATTGAAAGCGATTAGAAGGATGAGAATTATTCAGGACAGGCATGGTGAATGCAAATAAAGGTCTATCCTCTTCACAGAGGGGGATGGAGAAAAAGCAATCCTTGAGGTCAATGATGAGCAGATCGTAATCCCTGGGGATAAGATTAGGATTGGGTAGCCCTACTTGAAGGGGGCCCATAGGGTGCAGGATGGTGTTCACCACTCTAAGGTCCTGTAATAAACGCCACCTGCCTGATCTCTTTTTAATCACAAAGATTGGGGTGTTATATGGGCTCACTGATGGTTCAATATGCCCTTTGGTCATTTGCTCTGATACCAATGAAGTGAGGGCTGTTACCTTATCCCTAGTCAAGGGCCACTGATCTACCCATACTGGGGTGGATGTTTTTAATTGTAACTTGAGCATTTTTCAATCAAGTATGATTTTGGAATGGCACTGTTCCATGAGGTCCCGCCCCACAGATTGATGTGCAGGGGAGGATTACCGGGCGGATAAAATGGGGTGAAATATGGAATCACCTGTGACTGGAAGCCAGTTGTGGCTGCGGATGGCTCTTTGGATCCCTCCCACTCCTCTAACTGCGGGGGCAGAGTCAGTGGGCCATTCGGCAGGCCAGTCTGTGGTGTGGATCATGCTGATGTCGGCGCCTGTATCAAGGAGGCCACAAAAAACACGGTCAAGGATCCACCTCTAGCATAGGCTTGCCGCCGTGAGGGCGTTCTAGTGCCATGGCATCCAAATTGTCAATTGGGGGCAACTGAACAGCCGTGGCTACCAATTCCCCTTCCCTCATTATGTCTGGATGGCTGCTAATAGCTACCATGGCTAGGGAAGAAGTCCTCTTGTTCTCACAAAAAGGGGAGGCTAGGATACCTCGCACCATTAAATCTCTAATGGGGTAAACCAGCAGAGGTGTATCCGGTGGAAGGCGTGTCGGGTGCAGTTTGTGGGCAGAAATAGACCGAGCCGAATGTCCATCTCTATATCCTCGGACATGACAATTTTTATTAATGGCTTGCTATAGTCAGCCTTGGGGGCGGGGGTAGCTGATTCCCCCAGTTCTAGTTTCCCGACGGCTTGGCATCTGGGCATTGGTCTGCCCAGTGATAAGCCTTGCGGCATTTAGGGCATGGTGTGGCAGGAATCGCCGGCCTAGGAGGACGAGGGCGAGGCGGGGCTCTACACTGTGCTCTAAAATGGCCTGGCTTCCCGCAGTTGAAGCAATTCCCGTGTGGGCGGGGCGGGTAGCCTCCAGGGGAGCGATCTGGAGAGGGGGGTGGGGACTGCGTGCCACGAAGTGCAGCCGCCAGCGCCTCCATTTTATGTCGCGGTGGTGCCGATGATTCTGCAGCCTTGCAGGAAGTCTGCAAGGGTCACCCCTGGCTTGTTGGCAATGGGCTGGAGCACCTTTTGGCAATCGGAGTTGGCATTTTCATATGCCAACTTCAGGGCTAACTCCTCCCTTGCCATGGCATTGTCAATTTGGCATTCCAAAGCGACTTGTAGTCGGCTGAGGAACTCTGAATAGTTCTCGTTAGGCTGTTGGTAAATTTTGGAGAATGTTTGAATGGGCTTCGGTGGAATCATCTACTTGTGTGATGGCAGCCAAGGCACACTGCCTGATGATGGGGAAGACTGCCCTGTCGGAGGCCATCTGGAGCTGCAGTCGCTCTAGTGCCCACCCCAGGACATCATCCCTAACAACATTATTTGGTAAACCCCTTGTATTGCGATGTTTGCATATTTCATACTCGGACCACCAGACCACGCGTGACGGGTCAGAAGCATGTTAAAGAGCATTTGCCAATCTGCCACTAACATGTCGGTGGTGGCCATAGTAAGAGCATTCAGTATGCCTTGAGTGAAGCGGAATGCAGCCCATAGTCTTTCACCGCTTGTTTAATTTCTTTCACCATCTTAAATGTCAGGGGTTGTAGAAAGGCACGGCATTTGCGCCCGGCCGGTGCATGGGGAAAGCCGCACAAGCCTCCATGTCTTCCGAGACAGCTCACCCGCTCTCTGGCGTTAGAACAGCCCTAATTAAATGACCTCCGCCTGCGGGGATCTGGGGCGAAGGGTTTTACTCTCGGAAGAGCGTTGGTCGGGCATGGAGGTGTGGGTTTGTTCGGCACGGGCTCATATGGGGAGGAGCAGAACCCGTGCCTGTGGGCATACTTATGGTGGATCATGAGACACTCTATTACAACTTCGCCAAGTGGTTAATATCTGTACAGGAGCTCTAGGCTGCATGCAAATATTCCCCAATTTTCTCCAGGTTGAAATTTTTGTTGCCCTTTTCCGTAAGACGGGCAATTTTGCCAAATGAAAGTCAAAAGGTTCACCAAATCTTTAGTTTTGGTCGGGAAGAGCTCCATCCCCGTTATTTGCCAATTTGCAGGACGCCTCGGTTAGCCTCCCAACCTCCCGCAGGTGTGTAACCTGCTCTGG
>CM019155.1:41314171-41343508 GCA_009733165.1 Naja naja | reverse complement strand
GTTCAATAGATGGTGATAGGTATGAGTCAAATATTGTGGAGACGATTTGAAAACATACATGCTATCGAGAATCAGTTAAGTGGGACTTTAGAAAAAAGCTGAAAAGCCAAAATTGCAGTGGCTAATTCAGCAACGCTTCTTGAATTTTGTGGTGGTGTTGTTTTTTGTCTTCCAGATGCCCTCGTGTAGCCAGGCGCATCGCGCTTGTGTCTTGCTGCCATCCTTAAACACAGTGATAGCTGCACGAGCAAGGTTGAGCAGATATAAGAGGTTGCCAATTAAAGGGAGAGCCTGCACCATCTGGAATCGGGGGGGTCAGGTGGGGGGTGACAGGACACATCTCTATGCCAGTCCACTAGGGCAAATTGCAGCTCTTGAGAGGAATACGATACAGTGATTCCCAGATAAAAAGTGAAAAGGGCACATACAGGGTCCCTATTTCCATGCCAGTGAGGCTACTGAGCGATGTCTAATTCTTCCTAACAATAGCCACCTGGGATTGGCGAGTTGTAATAGAGCTCTTGGGGTATGGGGAAGGTGGATCCATTCCAGGATGAGTATCTTACTCGTTTTTTTGGAACAGAACAGCGGTAAAATTTAGGGGTAGCAAGGATTGTTTATGGACGGGGTGATTGGCCTGTGCCCTGTCTACCCAAGTGATAGACATTGCTTTGTTAATGACAGCGATGGCCCTTAGTGGGGTTGTTACAAGACTATTTATGCGCTAGGATTTTTTCGAGGAGAATGGCAGCTTGAAAGAGAGGGGACAGTTCGGCTGATAGTCAGACCCAGGTAGGGCGGGCCCAATTAATCATGCCCAAATATTGCTGTAGTTGGACCAGGGTGGGCGAGGGGGTAATTCAATTTTGGCAGGGGAGGGATGGCGGCGACTGTAACAGTTTATGACCCAGGTAGGAGTAGGGTGCAGCTGTCTGGACTTTGTCTGGGGCAATATGGAACCCCCCTGGCGAGGAGGTCAGCAAGCTGGGAAAAGGTAGCAGAAGCGGTCCCAGGGGATAGGGGGCGATGAGAATATCATCCATGTAATGGTAGACTAGAAAGGAAGGATGGGCTTTCCTAAAGGGCTCTAACACCTTGCTCACATAATATTGACACATGGTGGGACTGTTCAGCATACCCTGGGGCAGCATACCCTTGAAAGCGATTAGAAGGATGAGAATTATTCAGGACAGGCATGGTGAATGCAAATAAAGGTCTATCCTCTTCACAGAGGGGGATGGAGAAAAAGCAATCCTTGAGGTCAATGATGAGCAGATCGTAATCCCTGGGGATAAGATTAGGATTGGGTAGCCCTACTTGAAGGGGCCCATAGGGTGCAGGATGCGTTCACCGCTCTTAGGTCCTGTAATAAACGCCACCTGCCTGATCTCTTTTTAATCACAAAGATTGGGGTGTTATATGGGCTCACTGATGGTTCAATATGCCCTTTGGTCATTTGCTCTGATACCAATGAAGTGAGGGCTGTTACCTTATCCCTAGTCAAGGGCCACTGATCTACCCATACTGGGGTGGATGTTTTTAATTGTAACAGCATTTTTTCAATCAAGTATGATTTTGGAATGGCACTGTTCCATGAGGTCCTGCCCCCACAGATTGACATGCAGGGGGAGGATTACCGGGCGGATAAAAACGGGGTGAAATATGGAATCACCTGTGACTGGAAGCCAGTTGTGGCTGCGGATGGCTCTTTGGATCCCTCCCACTCCTCTAACAGGGGCAGAGTCAGTGGGCCATTCAGCCAGGCTCAGTCTGTGGTCATGCTGATGTCGGCTCCTGTATCAAGGAGGCCACAAAAACACGGTCAGGATCCGCACCTCTAGCATAGGCTTG
Source organism: Naja naja (assembly GCA_009733165.1). Lineage (NCBI taxonomy): Eukaryota > Metazoa > Chordata > Lepidosauria > Squamata > Elapidae > Naja > Naja naja. The sequence continues at coordinate 41,341,657 of CM019155.1, read as the reverse complement.
CCGCTCGTGAGAGGCGTTCTAGTGCCATGGCATCCAAATTGTCAATGGGGCAACTGAACAGCCATGGCTACCAATTCCCCTTCCTCATTATGTCTGGATGGCTGCTAATAGCTACCATGGCTAGGGAAGAGAAGTCCTCTTGTTCTCACAAAAAAGGGGAGGTTAGGATACCTCGCACCATTAAATCTCTAATGGGGTAAACCAGCAGAGGTGTATCCAGCGGGGAAGGCGTGTCTGGGTGCAGTTTCGTGGGCAAGAAATAGACCGAGCCCGGAATGTCCATCTCTATATCCTCGGACATGACAATTTTTATTAATGGCTTGCTATAGTCAGCCTTGGGGGCGGGGGTAGCTGATTCCCCCAGTTCTAGTTTCCCGATGGTTTGGCATCTGGGCATTGGTCTGCCCAGTGATAGGCCTTGCGGCATTTAGGGCACAGTGTGGCAGGAATCGCCGGCCTAGGAGGACGAGGGCGAGGCAGGGCTCTACACTGTGCTCTAAAATGGCCTGGCTTCCCGCAGTTGAAGCAATTCCCGTGTGGCGGGGGTAGCCTCAGGGGCGACCTGGAGAGGGGGGTGGGGACTGCGTGCCATGAAGCACAGCCGCCAGCACCTCCATTTTATGTGCGGTGGTGCCGATGATTCTGCACGCCTGCAGGAAGTCTGCAAGGGTCACCCCTGGCTTGTTGGCAATGGGCTGGAGCACCTTTTGACAATCTGAGTTGGCATTTTCATATGCCAACTTCAGGTCTAACTCCTCCCTTGCCATGGCATTGTCAATTTGGCATTCCAAAGCAACTTGTAGTCAGCTGAGGAACTCCGAATAGTTCTCGTTAGGCTGTTGGTAAATTTTGGAGAATGTTTGAATGGGCTTCAAGGTGGAATCATCTACTCGTCTGATGGCAGCCAAGGCACACTGCCTGATGATGGGGAAGACTGCCCTGTCGGAGGCCATCTGGGCGCTGCAGTCTCTAGTGCCCACCCCAGGACGTCGTCCCTAACAACATTATATGGTAAACCCCCTTGTATTGCGATGTTTGCATATTTCTCATACTTGGACCACCAGACCACGCTGTGGGGTCAGAAGCATGTTAAAGAGCATTTGCCAATCTGCCACTAACATGTCGGCGGTGGCCATAGTAAGAGCATTCAGTATGCCTTGAGTGAAGCAGGAATGCAGCCCATAGTCTTTCACCGCTTGTTTAATTTCTTTCACTATCTTAAATGACAGGGGTTGTAGAAAGGGCATTCGTCGGCCGGTGCATCGGCCGGCACTAAGAATGTAACGGGGAAAGCCGCACAAGCCTCCATGTCTTCCGGAGACAGCTCACCCCGCTCTCTGGTGTTAAGAACAGCCCTAATTAAATGACCTTCCGCCTGCGGGGGATCTGGGGCCGAAGGGGGTTTACTCTCCGGAAGAGCGTTGGTCGGGCATGGAGGTTGGTTCGTTCGCAGGGCTCATATGGGGGAGGAGCAGAACCCGTGCCCTGTGGAGTAGCATACTTATGGTGGATCATGAGACACTCCATTACAACTCGCCAAGTGGTTAACATCTGTACAGGAGCTCTATGCCGTGCATGCAAATATTCCCCCAATTTTGTCTAGGTTGAAATTTTTAAGTTGCCCTTTTCCGGGTAAGACGGGCAATTTTGCCAAATGAAAGTCAAAAGGTTCACCAAATCTTTAGTTTTGGGTCGGGGAAGGGTTCCATCCCCATTATTTGCCAATTTGCAGGACGTCTCGGTTAGCCTCCCAACCTCCCGCAGGTGTGTAACCTGCTCTTGGGACAACTTTCCGCCCATACTCACCAATCCCTAAAGGGACGCCGGCCGGCTCTCAGGTGTCGTATAGGGGTGTCGTATAGGGGCCCAATAAGCTGAGAGACCGCCTGCCGCAGCTCGACCGCAGCCGGCACGTCTCAGGCTGCTCTCACACTTGTCCTTCACGTGTCGCTTTTTGCGATCACGCCGAGTCACCAGTTGCGGATTTGTTCCGCATCCAGCGGGTTGCTCACTCAGGGGTCAGAACGCATCAAGAAGACAACACACACAGAAGTCTACTTGGGTGAGGCAGCCCCTATGGAGGTTTGGGTGCCTCTTTTATTGGTTTAATGCGGAAGCGTTTACAGTGTTATTCCCATTGGATTAGGCAAGTAATATCTCCATATATGGTCAAATTAATTTTAGCCAATCCTAGCGGAATTGAACCTTTTGGTGTCTAGGGTCTGCGCCTGTCTGTTATCTGTTGTGTCCTTGGCCTAGTTCACTGCTGACGCAGCCACCCGGACACAGCGCTCCTTCACACAGCGCTCCTACATCAATCTAAAAGATGAAGGTTTACAGTATAACAATTATGACAAGCATGCATGGATCCTATAGAGGATCCTTATGCTGTTAAGAATACAGATCCATAGCATATTACCTAATTACAGCCTTATAAAACCCTCTATATTTTGTAAGTTAATTGTCAAGAGCACATACAGGACCTGCATTGAATTAATTGGCATCTAATCATACAAGCAATGAGATAATTTTTTATTCATTCGACAAATATGCAGGAAAGTCTTTGTACATTATAATCTAACCTGATGATTGTTAATGAACAAAATTGACAAGGAAATTTACTCTCCTTGGGGAGTAAATAATAGAAACTGAAAATTTTCAAATATTTATAATTAAAGGGATTGGGGCAGAAACTCTGAAAGACTTCTCTCTGACACCTTAGAATTAGCAGGATGTGCTGGAGGGACCAGTAAGGCAGCTTCTATATTTCAGGTCATTTATTATGATCTAAGTAAAATGTCTTGCATTGACATGGGGGGTGGGTCATTGATCAGATATGTTTCTGATGTTCTTACAGTACATGCAGTTTCCTTCAAGTACAGCTTAACTGTGATGTCAGTAGGCTTATCCAGGTTAATTTCTTGGCAATGATTTGCCTTTATTTTCTAGAATGTTTGTTCAACTTGCCTGTTTAATTTATAGTACTGTGATTTCCTGTGGCTCCATTGAAATATTGAATTGGTTGGATCCTACTTAGCATTTTCTCAGCAAATTTCACTTTAATGAATGATGCAACTTAATTCCGCTATTTCAGGTCACCCACATCTACCAACTATTACTCTCTTCCCTTCATTTCAAAAATGCCTTTCCTCCACTTCAGCTGCTTAGCATCTAATTATTATGAATAGGAATACAGGGGAAATTTCCTGGTTGCAAATAATAGAATAATAATGTTTCTCAAGTTTGGAATGTTCTCATAATGACCATTCAATCAAAAAAGCACAGCAGGTTTTTAAAAATATAGAATTGGGCAGGGGGGACATCAGTAGAAAGGAAGGGACACACACTGAAGTAGTGGAACATTGAGTGAATGGCATTTTTGTACATCTGGATCAGTGGTGGAATTCAAAATTTTTTACTACCGGTTCTGTGGGTGTGGCTTGGTAGGCGTGGCAGGGAAGGATACTGCAAAATCCTCATTCTCTCCACACCCCACTAACCTGCTTTCCAGCTCTGTTCTCCTGTGCAGGGCAACAAAAGAAGACTTAGCCAATCAGCTGGGACTCGGGAGGCAGAGAATAGATGGGGGCAGGGCCAGTCAGAGGTGGGATTTGCCGGTTCTCTGAACTACTCAGAATTTCCACTACCAGTTCTCCAGAACTGGTCAGAACCTGCTGAATACCATCTCTGATATGGATGCAGTCACAGGTTGGGTCATGACACCTTGCTTAGAGTTCACAAGAAGATACATAGTCATAGGACAAACTTCTTGGTAAGAAATTAGTGAAAAGTGTTGTGAAAATATTCAAATGTGTTCCAATGGGCCTTATTCTTTTTGATACATCATTTGTACTATCGGGTTATACTATATCAGGAAAGGAGGAAGTTACTACCACAAATTATATTAAAGCACATAGAAGATTTGTAATTGTTGGTTACAATTATAGGAGCTATTTTTGTCGAAGTCTGCCAGATGGTTGAACAACTTGTAGATGGCCTGTTTATAATTATCACTGGGTAATCATGCTGCAGCTCTCAGAATAATTTGCTGAAATAATTACCAACTGTTTCATAGCTAAACATGAACTCTTTTGGACCATTTAGGCCTACATATTAGTTTTCAAGGATTTGATACCGATCTTGGGCACCAACATTTAGTTAAGTTAGACTTTATGTTTCTTACAATCAAGGTAAATAAGATGATATGCAAGAATTTTAAAATAAACATTCAAATATGAAGGCTGGACTGGATTCTGGCTACCATTCTGGGTTTGGTTTGAATTTTTTTATCTTGTAATTTCCATGAGTTAAATGCATTTCCTAAAGCCCTGCGACCATGTGAGTGTAAGAGGAGTGTCAGCAGTTTAAAATGGAGCAGAGCAGCTTCAGAAAGGATGATTTAAAGCAGGAGATTAACAAGGGAAGTGACTACTCATTCTTCAAGACCACATAGCCTAAATCTAAATTAGCAAATTACATTACTTTTTAATCAAGTGGGAAAACCTTCTGAAATTTTCCCTAATCAATGATAGCTTGATTCTGGGTTACTAAACTGGGAGGAAGAAGACAGAGGCCCTACTATAAAATGGAGGAGCCCATGATATGTGTCTCTAGTGAGAGAGGAAGTGCATTGGGCTTTAAAAAAAATGTTTTCTTTTGTAGGCCTTGGTCTCACAATCTGCTCCATTATTGCCAAGTTTCTCCCAGCACCCATCATACTTGTTCCATGTTCCACACTTTCAACGACAATGTCCTTCCTCATTTGATATAATTCCTTTCCAGCATTCTTTGATGTCAAAAAATAAAATAAAAGGAAAGCTTGTGAGGGTCCTATTGTATACAGGTAATCCTTGACTTACAACCACAATTGAACCCAAAATTGTTGTCGCTAAGCAAGACAATTGTTAAGTGAATTTTTCTCCATTTTATGACCTTTCTTGTTACAGTTGTTAAGTGAATCATTGCAGTTATTAAGTTAGTAACATAGTTGTTAAGTGAATTGGGCTCCCCCATTGACTTTGCTTGGCAGAAGCTTATAAAAGGTGATCTCATAACCCTGGGACATTGCAACTATCATAAATATGAGTTGCCAAGCATCTGAATTTTGATCATGGGGGGAGGGGGGTGCTACAATGATCATAAGTGTTAAAAAATGGTCATAAGTCATTTTATTTAGTGCCATTGTAACTTTAAATGGTCACTAAATGAACTGTTGTAAATTGGTGACTACTTGTATCTTATGTGTCTCGTTATATTTTAATCAGCATAAGATTTTGTCCAGGAATCTGTTCTGGTAGGTAGGTAAAAAACAATTGAAAGAAAATGAAAGCCAGCTGGTGACCTTTGGCTGGCATTCTCTCTCAGCCCAGCACACCTCACAAGGTTGTAGGAAAAATAGGATGAGGAAAGAGTATGAGAAATGTTAAGAAACAGAAATAGAGACTAGGTTGTTTACCCCTTGAGTGACTTTTGAAAGCTGATCATCCTACATTTGGAGCTTTAAAGAGCAGATGGAAAGACTGACTATAACAAGAATTAAAAAAAATATTTTATTTCTTTACTAGGCTCAGCCTTTGCACCCTGGGTGTTTTCAGACAGAATAACCTTCCCATTGATTTCCAGCTGCTTCCTATTTTTCTCCAGGTATGTTTGCTTGCTGAAAGATTGGGAAGAAGCAGTAATTCAACACAATGGGGCGTGATGGCATTTGTTCCCCATATAAAATTTCCTCAGTAAGACAGGGGTAAAACTACCCTCCACACTCACTCAAGCTTCCACTGGAGAGTTCCCTTTCTATTATGCTGCACAATTACAGAGAGACATCTAGTGTCTGAAAGCAAAATCGTCACGTGACTACTTTAATGATGTGAATTCCTGGGAAGAGCATATTCTGTGGTCTTCAATAAGTGAAATGGGCCTGCTCTGATTTGTTTGACTAAAGAAGTGGAGTGGCGATGCAGGAAGACCATTATCATTGTGAGGAGTTAATGATATATTTCCTTCATATTAAGGAAAGTCTATAAGTTCAGAGCTAATTCTGAGCTAGCCTCCTTATTTTCCTTGCTGAACAAAGGAAAAGAGATGAGTTTATCTTCACATATCTTCAAAGCTGCAAAGTTTCAAACCTTCAGTTCCCATCCCAGAGTCATTTGCTAGCCAGTCAAGGCCAGGTCTTCCTGCAGGGCCATCAAACGCGCGGCCCGAGGCCTGGTTTAGTGAAGGGGAAAAAGTCACAATATGTCATCTGATGCTGCCATGATGACGTGAGTTTGATACTCCTCTCTTACAGTCTCCCAACCATAGCAGAGCCATGAAGTCATAGTGTCAGGTTTTGATAAAAACCTTAAGAATTTTATGGTTTATGGAAAGCTTCTGCTCAGAACTTGGCATTAGGTACTGTGGAAATTGACTGCCAGTGGGGTATTTTTGCCCTTATTAAGGAGCTCCTGGCAGCTTACGAGAGACTTGGGTGTCATTTTGCTTGCTATGTATGCTTTTTATATTATGCTTTTAACTCTTTTTGATGAGCTGATAATAAAGCTTAAAATCCCTTTATTTACTGGTGTGATTATTATTGCTAGATCTAAAATAACCAATTGCCTAGTGACCTGATCGTTGCCCTGATACCTGCCAAGACAGGAACTAATGGGAATGATCAGCTAAGCTTTTTCCCCCGATTGCTTCCATTTCCATTAGGTTTATTTTCCATCTTGATGACAGTAGTGCACATTGGTACAATTTAGAAGCTAATGGGAAAAGACAGTCATTTCTGACAAAAGTTAGCCTTGCACTCAGCTGAGGTTTGCTGCATTGTGAAGAATTACTCCAGGCCAGTGGTGGGATTCAATTTTTTTTACTACCAGTTTTGTGGGCCTGGCTTGGTGGGCATGGCAGGGGAAAGATACTGTAAAATCCAGTCAGAGATGGTATTTGCTGGTTCTCCGAACTACTCAAAATTTCCGCTACCAGTTCTCCAGAACTGTCATAACCTGCTGAATACCACCTCTGCTCCAGGCCATATATAAAAGTGAGAATTGCAATTATTAGACTGACATACTGTTGTCTGATATCAATATAATGTTCCGATAGATAATTTTTGTCTGCCAGTTGTCCCATTTGACTTTAGTTTCTGAATCATTTTTGGAATTAAATATTTTTTGCTGTTGTACAGGATAATTTTTTTGCTAAGGATAAAGAATTTTCTGGGAGGCTAGCAATAACTATCTTACTTTTTCCCTTTTGGTGAATTGCTGTTCTAAAATCATCTCTACTCATTGTCACAACTTTTTCGTGAACAGAAAAATTCTGCTATGTCAGACATTGAAGCCCCTGCCCTATGGAACACCCCACTCCATGAAATCTGGCATGCTCCCAACCATTTATTCATCAAATTTATATAGACTATCTTTATTTATTTATTTATTATTTATTTGATTAGTCAATTGCTTACAAGATAACAGGTATAAGTATAAACATAGTTATGACTACATGGATACATATAAGAAAATAAAAAGAAACAATAGGACAGGGACGGTAGGCACTTTGATGTGCTTATGCACGCCCCCTACAGACCTCTTAGGAAAGGGGTGAGGTCAATAGTAGACAGTCTAAGGTTAAAGTTTTGGGGTTTGGGGAAGAAACCACAGAGTCAGGTAGAGTATTCCAGACATTGACCACTCTGTTGCTGAAGTCATATTTCTTGCAATCAAGTTTGGTGCAGTTAACCATGAGTTTGTATCTATTGTGTACTCTTGTGTTGTTATGGTTGAAGCTGAAGTATTCATTGACAGGTAGGACATTGCAATGTAGGATTTTATATACTATACTTAGATCGGACCGAAGATGGCGTAGTTCTAGGTTTTCTAGGTCTACAACCTCAAGTCTGGTGGCATAAGATATTCTGCAATGAGTAGAGGAGTGGAGAACTCTTCTTGTGAAATATTTCTGAACTTTCTCTACTGTGTTAATATCAGATAATGAATGTGGGTTCCAGACTGGTGAGCTGTATTCAAGTATTGGTCTAGCAAATGTTTTGTATGCCTTAGTTAGTAGTGTGATATTACCAGAGAAAAAGCTACATAGGATTAGGTTAACAACTCTTAATGCCTTTTGGGCTATGTAGTTACAGTGGGCTCTAGCACTTAGATAATTTGAGATGAGTACTCCAAGGTCCTTGACAGAGTTTGGATCATCAACAAGGTCTTGACTATTCAGCTTATATTTTATTTTCTGATTTTTTTTTGCCAATATGTAAGACAGAGCATTTATTTGTTGAGATTTGAAGTTGCCATTTGTTTGACCATTCTGATACATAGTCAAGGTCTTTTTGAAGGGTAGCAGAATTATCTGTGGTGTTGAATAGCTTTACATCATCAGCGAAGAGAATGGAATTGCTCTTAATATGATCACAGAGGTCATTTCTGTAGAGTATGAAGAGAGTTGGTCCTAGACCACTGCCTTGAGGGACATCACTGTTGACAGGTACAGAATTTAATAGGACGTTTCCAATTTTGACCATTTGTTGTCTGTTTGACAGGAATGCTTCTATTCAATTATGCAGGTATCCAGAGATACCATAAGATTTTAATTTTAATAGTAGTTTGTCATGTACCACTGAATCAAAGGCTTTACAAAAGTCTATGTAGATTGTGTCTATTGTTTTGCCCTGATCGAGCTGTGTAGTCCATATGTTTTTGCAGTGTAAGAGTTGCAGATTACAGGATAGTTTTTTCTGAAACCAAATTGTTTATTAGAGAGTTGGTTGTTTGTCTCTAAGTGGAGGATAATAGATTGGTTAATAATTGATTCCATGACTTTACAGGTGACGCAGCATAAGGAGATTGGTCTGTAATTTTCAACTAGGCTGGGGTCTCCCTTTTTGAAAATGGGGATGACCGTGGCTAGTGACCATAGGTTTGGCAAGCTGATCCTGAAAGATTTTTCAAAGATTATGCTTAGAGGTTCGGCTATGGCAGTGGATAGCTTTTTTTTTAAAACAAGTTTTATTCAATTTTTAACAATTCAAATAAGGCTCTTTTCAGTAGACAGCATATTTCCGGGTCATCACTTTTACATGCAAATATGACAATAGTTATATATTCGTTTTTAACATTTAACTTCCTATTTTATCCCATTTTTACTTCTGTTCCATTTTTTTTGCAAACAAAGGGCCAAACAAATTAAGGCAGTGGATAGCTTTTTTAAGAAGTAGGCACATATTCCATCTGGTCCAATAGATAGAGATGGTTTTAGATTGCGTAGTGCTTTTTCAACATTGTCTTCTGTAAAATCTATATTTATTAGATCATTGTAGTTGTCTGTGGTTCGACTAGGAAATACTGGGCATGATCCATTGCTGTTTACAAATACTGAGCCAAAGAATGTGTTAAAGAGGTTTGTTTTAATGGTGTCATCGTTACAGTCTTTACTATTAGGTCCTTTCAGGGGTGGGATGGACCTTGAGTCTTTTAGTTTGTTGTTTACAAAATTGTAGAAAGCACGGGTGGAATTGGTGCGTAGAAGGTTTTCCTCTTGTTTAATGTGATAATTGATGCATTCAGTCTTTATCTCATGGTATAAATTTTTGTATCGGCTTTTGAAGTTGGCAACATGACCAGATTTGTTTTTTCGCCAAAGTGATCTCTTTTTGGACTGAAGCTTCCTTATTGTTATGGGTAATCTGTTTTTTCTGGTTTTGGGAGTTGTTATTGGTATATATAGTTTGATGACTCTTTTGACTTCAAGTAAAAATATGTTGTAATGGTCTTGAACAGTATTGCATTCAGTGAATAGAAATTGCCAATTAAGGGATGAGAGATCATTGTCTATAAGATCATGTTGCCTTTTTGAAGTTATAATTGGGGATTACGTCATTGTGGTGATTTTTGTGTGGACGTATGCTGAGACAAAAGTCAATCATGTTGTGGTCACTGTTGGAAAAGGGTTCTATAATTTGTATTCCATAAATTGAATTCGAACTATTGCAGAAGATGAGATCAAGGCAGTTGTTAAGTCTAGTATTGTTGGTTACTAGTTGTTCCAGTCCCAGATTTGTTACAGCATTGTAGAAGGTTGCATGTATGGGTTCAGTGTTACATTCGTTTAGGGTCCAGTTAATATGAGGTAGATTGAAGTCACCAAGAAAGATAAAAGTATGTGGGCAGGATGTTGCTCATGTTAGTAGTGAATTTAGCTTGTTTACTTGTTCGATGTCATAATCAGGGACTCTGTAACATAGTAAGAATTGAAATGTGATATTTAAGGACAGTTCACAGACGATGGTCTCAGGAAGAGCAAGATCCTGGGTAACTTGGATGTTTTTTGGATGTAAGGACTTTTTATAGAAGATAGCAACACCACCTCCTTTATGGATTTCACGATCTGATCGGTAATGGAGGTAATGGAGTCAGGGAGAGATGTGTTGAGCCATGTTTCACAGACAAATATGATGTTGAATTTTGCTGTATTTAGTTAGAGGAGAAATTCGGGTATTTTATTCACAAGGCTTCTTGCATTGAGTAGCTTGCATTTAAGGCCATTTGTAGTTTGAATTGAGGTAGTTAGTAGGTAGTTACCAAAGGTGATTCTGGGTTGTGCTTCAGAATAGGGGAAACTGTCTGTAAAAATGTAAGGCCTGGATTTACCCTAAAGTGTGAGATAGGGTAATATTGTGTTGTAGGCCGCATCAGAAAGTTCAGCTTTGTTGTGCCAGATCTATTTGTTTTTATTTCATTGTTTATATATAGCAATAGCACTTAGACTTATATACTGCTTCATAATGCTTTCCAGCCCTCTCTAAATCAGCACATTGCCCCCAACAATTTTGGGTCCTCATTTTACTCACCTTGTGTGTGGGTGGGTGGGTGGGTGGGTGTATGTGTGGGTGTGTGGGTGTATGTTTACATTTATATGTATATTCTTAGAGTTACCCAGAGTTTTATTTAAGATGAGGGGCCATATAAAGGTTTTTTTAAAAAAAAACACAAAATACATATTTTTTGTGAGAATAACTTCTTTTTTTTAATTTCCAAATTTTCCATTAGCAAAACACAAGAGTTAATTATCCTAGTTTAATATATGCTTTGGCTACAACAATTTAACAACTCAATACTAAATTAATAGCATGAAAGAAGAGATGACTTAGGTACCTAATGGGAAGTTTTTGTATGTTTTGTACTCTGACATTTCTGATGAAATGGAAGGGAACTTGGCAGTAAATAAATTGAAATATAATGAAAACCTGAAAGATATAAACATGTTGATTAATTTGACCAAATTCACCTGCACATCAAATTTCCTAATAAGTGAACTAGTTTACCAAAAATGTACTGCCATTGATACTCTTACGTTATTGATACTCAATGATGAAAATCAAGGCTTAAAATGTGAATTAAAGTGAATATAGAAGGATCTGTTGAGATTTATTCTTTTCATACAGGGGTGTCTAATTTTCATAGTTTTGTACAGCTGCTCTATTTTCTCCTTCAAAGAGTCCAGCCAACAGCCAGGTATTTGTTTATAGAGAAAAGGAAAATTGTTTTCTTAAGCTTTCCTCTTAGATTTTCAATTGTCTGCTTTTATGCCTATTTCTCTTTCCTTTCCTTCTCATAAGCTTTTGGAAGAGAAATGAAGCATATAAGAACAAGATGATAATTACTTTCTATTTTACGCTACACTACACTATTCTGCTTAGATTTCAGGATCCTTTCCTTGGCTGATGTAGAAATGCAATTCTCTATGGCTGATTCATAAATGGTTGTTGTTATGTTTGCATGAAGAGTCAGATGCGAAGAGCTTCAGTGAAGAGTTTATTTAGTGACTACAGCTCGAATGGACCCAACTTGGCTGGGCTACGGCTGCTACTTATAGCCAGCAGCTGTAGTTGCCAGCCAATCAGAGTGCAGGTTTTCCGCACTTTTAAACCAATCCTATTTGACATTTTACAAGAACAATTCAAACTAAACCAATGACATTCAAACCTACATACATAACACCCCTCCCCACTAGGTTCAGTCCATACCAAACCCCAACCTATCTAATGTATTCTTTTAAATAGGTGGGGCTCTTTGTGTCGTTGAGACCTTCGTGGTTCAGAAGTTTTAACTTCTCACCCAGTGAGAGAGGAAATGTGTCTGCTGACATTTCCCCATTGGGACTTCCTGTGAAAAGACCCTGTTTGATTGTTAGAATCTGGTCTCTCCTTCCAACCCATCTCCAGCCCAATGTCAGCACCCAAGTCAGGTAGTGATGTACAATCTTCCACTTCTAAGGATGGATTTTGCCATTGTGACAGGTTTTGGAATGATTCCTGTCATAATGGCTCGTTTACATGGGGTGGATTCTTGCTTGCTGATTTTCCTCCTGTTCCTCCCTTCCCCTAGAATTGACATCAGGTGAGAACTAGAGAGGAACAAGTGCGATGGATCTAAGTTGATCAATGTGCCTGCTCCAGAGGAGTCCATCCTCTGTTTGCACCCTGTAAGAACGAGGGCCTGTGATTTGAGTTATCTCAGCAGGAATCCACAAAGGTTCACCCATAAGGTTCTTAGCATAAACAGAATCACCCACACTGAATATGTGAACTTTGGAAGTGGAATCTAGTGGTGCGTTAGGTGCGTAATAGTGGGATGAAAGCGGTCAAGGGAGACCTAAGTTTCCTACCCATCAACAACTCTGCTGGGGATAAGTTATTAGATGGGCTAGGAGTGATGTGCTGAACACTAAGAAGTTTTTCAACTTTCTCAGTGATGTCCCCAGGACCCAGTTGCTGAAGCTTCTCCTTGGTAAAAGCGTACCATCGTTCAGCCCGGCCGTTAGCGAAAGGGTGCCCAGGGGCAGTAAATGTCTGATACCCTGTTGTGCTAAATAGGATTCAAAAGGTTGGATGTAAATTGAGGGCCATTGTCAGAGACAAGAACATCAGGTAACCCGTGGGTTACAAAAGTTTTGAGCTGCTTGACAGCATCAGTTGTGGTGGATGCCATGGAATTACCTCTAGCCATTTGGAATATGCATCTACTATAATAAGAAAGGTGTGCCCTCTGGTAGGGCCTGCAAAATCAATGTGAATCCTGGACCATGGGCCCTAGGACATTCCCATTCCTGTGTGGGAGAGGTGGGGCAGGCCTGACTACCTGACAGTTGGGACAAGATGCAACCCAGTTTTCAACCATTTTGTCAATACCTGGCCACCATACATAACTCCTGGCCAATCCATTCATCCTTACAATACCAGGATGACTCATGTAACATTTCCAAAACCTCTCTTTGCAGTTTTGCAGGAATAACCACCCTGTTACCCCACAAAATACATCCTCTTAATAGATAATTCAGTTTGCCTGGACTTAAAAGGTTGAGCCAGGTGAGGTAGATCTTGAAGAGGCCAACCTTTCTTAATCCAGCCTATAACAGGAGCCAATAAAGTGTCTTTGGCAGTCTGGCAATTTCAGCAGCATGCACTGGAAGCTTGGCAACAGTTTCTAGGAAAAAGGTGTGTGTTTCAGGTTCAAAGTCCTCCTTGTGGTAAGAAGTGGGCAACGACTCAGTGCATCAGCATGTCCAATGTCCTTGCCAGGCTTGTGAATAAGTTTGTATGGATAAGCAGCAAGAAATTCAGTCCACCTCAGCATTCTTGGTGACAGGATGGTAGGTGTAGGTTTGTCTCCTGCCACAATGCCTAACAAAGGTTTGTGATCTGTAACAATGGTAAATGTTCTCCCATACAGATATTCATGAAATTTCTTAACAGCTGCAACAATTGCCAATGCTTCCTTGTCCAGTTGGCTGTAATTTCTCTCTGCTTTGGTCAAAGTGCGAGAGTAAAATGCAATAGGGGCTTCTCCCACTGGGAAGCCTGTGGCTCAAACCCCCCCACACTCCAAAAGGGGATGCATCACAAGTCAGTACAACAGGCAAATTCTCAGAGAACTGTATCAGTACAGCATCAGACATAATTAGTCTTTTAATACTGTTAAATGCTGATTGTTCCTTCCTCCCCAGACCCAAACAGACTTTTTGTCAAGTAATCTGTGCAATGGTTCAGCAATGGTTGCCTTCTGAGGTAGGAACATGTGATAAAGTTAATGAGTCCAAGGAAGGCTTCAAATCTGTTTTGCATTTTGGTCTGGGGCTTCTTTGATTGCTTTAACCTTGGCATCTGTAGGGTGGATGCCATGCTTGTCAATCATGTAGCCCAGGAACTCAGCCTTGTCAGTTTTAAGAGCATTTTTCTTCCTTGACTTTTAACCCCGTTTTCCTGAATCTGGTAAGGACTTCTCTGAGTCTTTCTTGTAACTGAGTGTCATTTTCAGCAGAGATTAACACATCATCAAAGCAAGGCACTACCCCTGGCAGTCCTTGGAGCATTCTTTCCATAAGGCTTTGGAAGATGCCTAGTGCCACGCTTACTCCAAATTGTAACCTTTTACATTTGAAGGCACCTCTATGAGTCACAATGGTTTGGGCCTCTGCAGTGGCATCATCAACTGTTAGTTGTTGATATGCCTGGGCCAGATCCAATTTGGCAAAGACTGTACCCCTGCCAAGTGAATGTAACAAATGATGCACCACTGGAACTGGGTATGCGCTCTGCTGCAGCGCATGGTTCAGTGTCCCCTTATAGTCTCCACAGATTCTTACTGCCCCATCAGTCTTGACTGGTGTGACTATGGGTGTCTCCCACCTGGAGTGGTCAGTGGGCTCTAAAACCCCTTGAGCTATTAATTTGTATTAATTTTTTTCCTTTAAAGCAAATGGGACCCTTCTGGGCATTAAACGAATTGGGGGTACCTTGGGATCTAGGTTGAAAGGGGTCCCCATATACTTGCCCAATCCTTCACTGAAGACCTCTGGAAACTCAGACTTCAAGGCCTCCTCCCATTCAGAGTTGCTCACGTGATTGATGCCAGTCACCTTGATGCCTAGTGGATTGAACCACTCAAGTCCCAGCAAGCTTGGGCGATCCTTGTCCACGATGGTCAGGGGCAAACTTTTGGTGTGGCCTTTAAACTTCACATTGAATTCTCTTGTTCCAACTACTGGAATCTTGTTCCCTTGGTAGTCTTTAAGAGTCAGTGCTTGCTTCTGGAAATGTTTCTTCTGAATGTTGGGAAGTAGCCTGTGAATAGTGTCCCATGACACCATAGATAGATAGGAGCCTGAATCCACTTCCATTTGGCAAGGCCTTCCTTCAATGAGTACCTTCACATGTACTTTTCTGCTTCTCAAGGGTGAAGAATGACCAATGGTGACTGTTTGATGAGTTTCATTCTTCCCATTTGCTTCTGAGTTGCCCATTTTCTCACTGAAGTTGTTGGGCTTGAAATCTTTGTCAGGAAACTTTCTTCTGTGTGGAGGAGTTCTGGATGATTTGCAGACTCTTGCTAGATGACCTCTTTTTTCACAACGAAGGCAGATGGTATCAAGAAACTTGCATTCAGTGCGGGGGTGGCCCCCCCCAACCTCTGCAATAAAAGTCTTGCCTTTTTCTTCCCAGGTCTTTCCTTTTCTTTTCCATTCTGAGTCTATAAATTCCTTCCTCCACCTCACTACAGTCTGATTCAGAATCTATCTGCTCGCAATGAGTTGTTGTGAACTTTTCCACATCAGGATGGCTTGAGGCCTTGTTGATTTTCTTCATGGCTGCCGCTGAGGACTTAGTGGCTTCTGCTGAGGATGCCTCTTCTATGGCCTCCTTTAACGTGATCTTAGGTTTTAATAATAATTTGCTCTGAAGCACCTTGTCTTTGAGGCCTAGAACAAACCGATTGCATGGCCTCCTCCAAGCTGTTAAACTTCATGCACCCCAATGTCTCTTAAGCTTGCCACGAAGTCGTTAACGCTTTCGCTTTCCCCTTGATCCCGACAGTAAAACTCGTGTCTTAATAAGGCACGATACTTGTGGGGCATAATGGGCTCTTAAAGCTTTTCTAAATCAGGCCATTCCATTACCTTCACATCTGCAGCTCCCGCCAATGCCTTCACCATCTTGAAGACTGCCGGACCGCAGTGCGAAGGAAGACCGCCCTCTTCCGCTTCGGAGATGTCAGCGAGGTTGTTTCCTTCCAAATACATTTGGAAGATCCGCATACTGATTCCCAGTCTTCTGCCGCGGATCGAACGGGCTGGGGGTGTTCAGCGCAGCCATCTCGCTCTTCTGCTTGTCTTCCGCGTCGTCTTCTCTTCAGGGGAATCCCACCTTCGTCGCCAGTGTTATGTTTGCATGAAGAGTCAGACTTGAAGAGCTTCAGTGAAGAGTTTATTTAGTGACTACAGCTCAAATGGACCCAACTTGGCTGGGCTACGGCTGCTACTTATAGCCAGCAGCTGTAGTTGCCAGCCAATCAGAGTGCAGGGTTTTCCCGCACTTTTTAAACCAATCCTATTTGACATTTTACAAGAACAATTCAAACTAAACCAATGACATTCAAACCTACATACATAACAGTTGTCTCTAAGATAAAATGTTTAAATGAACCTCCATAGTCCCCAAGTATTGCCAGAATGAGTTAGTTACATATGACCATATTAGTTAATGAATCATGGATCAGCAAAGGGTGCCAGTGCATTGCTACTAGCTTATAATGGGAAACATTGTGTAATGCTGTGTTATAATGATATATTATTTGAATGTCACATATTTGTGTGAATGGCCATGGTTGAAAGATAAGAGAACGTGAGACTCAACCAAAGCAGAACAAGAAGCCCAAGAAGTTTGCTCAGGAAGATTTCAGTTTATGTAGCACATGAAAAAAGTAACAGAATTAACAAAGACACTAGCACTCAAGTATAGGAAAATGTGAGGAAAAAGTACCGAGGTGGGATTGACTAAATCAATCAATCAATCAGGCCTAAAGACCTGGTTATTTGAACAAGCTGGCCTGGACTGAGGGGGGTGGTCTTAGTTTTTAAATGTTATGTTTTGGGGTTTTAGATAATTTGTTTGGTTGTATTGGGTTTAATAATTTTTTAATTTCTTTTAACTTTTGTATTGTATGTTTTTATGATGTGAGCCGCCCTGAGTCCCCAGGGAGATAGGGCGGCATATAAGACCAAATAAAAATAAAATAAATAAAATAAAAAATAAATGGTGGTGCACTGCTAGAAAATATTTAAAAAATGTATGAGAATCATCAATTGGATTGACTTTTCTATGTTGGTGATGCACCTGGATTCTTTAGGAATTCCAATTTTGGCTAGCCAACTAGACTTTTACCTGGAAAGTTAAGAACATGTAAAAGAAGTGCAGATTTTATCTGAGAAAGAGAACAATAAAAGTTCTATGTCTGCATTTATTTCTATATGCTTGAGTTCAGGGGTGGGATTCAGTCAGTTCGGATGGGTTCCGGCGAACCAAATGTTAATTTTACATCCAGTTCAGCAAACCGGTAGTTCTGAAGACCAGCTGGCAAGTACTTCTGAAGAGCCTGGGACATTATTATGATTATGGTTCATTGCACAATCAGCTAGATGTCCAGACTGGATTTGGCATTTGTATCCACCTATTGAGTGCTTCCCTGGGATAGGCAAATATTGATATTTGTTGGTGTTAGAGGTATAGTTGCACAATTGCAATTGACTTATGATGAGTTTGCCTTTGCAATGCCAATTACAGTATTATTATTATTATCATCATCATTATTATCATTCTTTTATCCTCCTATGTCCTGTACTGAAAACACAGATATATTTATATTGTTATAGAACACAATTATTGTTTTATAACACAATAAAAAGGTGAAAATGATATTAAAATATTCAAAAAAGTTATATCATGAGATGCTTACCAGGCAGATGAATATTAACATCTGTAACATACTGACTCTGTGAATTGCATCTTTTTGTTTATAAAATAATTGAATAAAGATACATTTTCTATTGTCAAGAGTAGGTTGCATGTAATCTGGAACCAGCTTCCTTCACTCATCAGTTTTCCCTCCTTTTTATTTTTCAGTACACATGGTATCATGACCTGTTTGGTTCACATCATTCCTGAAAAACAGTAGAATAGATATGGAACTCCCTTATTGCCATGTAATTCAGAGCGCATTGGATTGAACTGGAGAATGATGATTTATAGTTGCTGAAAATATATCTGTTGTAAATCTGCACACCCCTTACAGACCTCTTAAGAATGAGGTGAGGTTGGGGACTTCTGGTTGGCTGTCAGAGAGAAGGGACGTGCGGGCAGAGGACTCTGAGAGTACCGTAGTGCTGAGCAAGCTGCACTATTGTTTTTGGATGCCAAAAAGGCATTTGACAATGTTAAATGGGAATTCATTTTGCAACAAAGTAAATATATGAGCCTAGGACCAAAATTTATAAATGTGATTCTGGCCATATATCAAAAACAGGAAGCTACAATTCTGACAAATGGGGATCTAATGGACAAATTCCAAATCCAAAAAGGAACTAGACAAGGATGTCCACTGTCCCCACTTCTTTTTATTATGACACTAGAAGCCCTAATTAGAACAATAAAAAAAAGAAAATGATATAAAAGGTCTAAAAATAAAAAGTGAAGAATATAAATTACAAGCTTTTGCTGATGATTTATTCTTTATCTTAGAAGAACCACAAACCTCGGGACTAAAGTTATTAGAAAACCTAGAAGAATTTGGAGAAGTGGTGGGCTTAAAGCTCAATAAGAGCAAAACAAAAATGATTACTAAAAATATGACAAATAAACATAAAAAACTATTGGCGGAAACAATGGGTATTGAAATAGTAGATAAAATAAAATATTTAGGAATTATAATCTCAGCCAAACATAGTACACTTAAAAAAGATAATTACGACCCACTAATAAAACAAATAACTGACGATATGGGAAAATGGGATAAATTAAATGTATCTTTTATGGGAAGAATAGCTACAATAAAAATGAATATCCTACCCCAAATTTTATTCCTCTTCCAAAATGCCCATAAAGTTAGAAAGAACCTTTTTTGACAGACTGAATAGACTGGTATCAGACTTCATCTGGCAAAAGAAAAAACCGAGGGTGAAATTAAAACTGTTGCAGGACGCCACGGAGAGAGGTGGATTTGGCCTTCCCGACTGGGAATTGTACTACAGAGCTGCAATTTTAACATGGATTAAAGATTGGATTAACCACACAAACAAAAGAATATTAATATTAGAAGGGTACAACCTCCAGTCGGGATGGCATACCTTCCTCTGGCAAGACAATTTAAAAGAATAGAGCTACGTACAAAATCACAAAGTAAGACAGACGCTTCTAAATACATGGTTTAAAATCAAAAGGCAAATGTACATAGAAACACCCATTTGGCTATCTTCATTAGAAGCATTAATGCATCCACATTTATTATGATATGACAAAATTATTACTTATGAGGAATTATTAGATGAAAAAGGGGAATTACAATCCAGACAGAAATTGAACCATCAGGGAATAGAACTGGAATGGTGGGCCTATTTGCAACTCCAATCTAAACATTTAAAGGATAAGAAAGAATTGGGCATTAGTAGAAATAGGACTGAAGTGGATGAAATCTTATATGGACCAGATGAAAAGATGATAAAAAAATATACCAAGTGTTATTAGAAGCTAAATTAGAAGAAGAAAAAGTTAAAGAAACAATGATCACATGGATGAAAAATTTTGGCTATAATATAAAATCAGACAATTGGCAAAAAATTTGGACAAGAAATAAAAAAATAACCTTAGCGACACCTTTTAAATAAAATTTATATAAACTATTCTATAGATGGCATATACTGCCAGCAAGATTGGCAAAAATAAACACAAAACTCTCCCCTAATTGCTGGAAGTGTAACAAGGAAAGAGGAACTTACTATCATGTATGGTGAAGTTGCAAACAGGCCCAAGAATATTGGAAAAAAAATAGGTAAATGGATTCAGGAAATATGTGAAGTGCAAATACACTTCAAACCAGAATTTTTTCTGTTAGGAAGAAACCAAGACATACCCAAAGAAATTATTTATCTAATGATCCATATTATTACGGCAGCGAGAATGGCTTTTGCGCAAAAATGGAAAAACAAGGATACTCCAACTGAAGCGGAATTATTGAGAAAGATTATTTCATGTGCAGAAATGGACAAACTAACAAAGGAGATAAAAAATAAAGAAGAAACTTATAAGAAGAAGAAATTTGGAACAATTTCTATGGTTGGCTAGACAGAAGAATGACTCAGTAACTTTTTGAAAGACTCGACTTAATAACTGAAGGACAAAGAGGGAAGCGAGCTTAGCGATACCAGGTTCAAAAGACAATGTCTGTTTGTTTATGTTTTATGTTTGTGTGTATTTATTCAATAAAAATTTATAAAAAAAAGAATGAGGTGAGGTCAACAGTAGATAGTTTAAGGTTAAAGGAGTGGGGTTTGAGGATGTAACAACAGAGTCAGGTAGTGCATAGTAGTCAGGTAGTCATCGGCTGCTATGAGAGCATAGTTGGCTTTTTTGTAGTTGTATTTTGGGGATCTATCATTATGATCCTCTTTGTGAGGGCGTAAATTGAGACAAAAGTCAATCTACCTTTTTGTAATTGGCGCGCTGAAGCAAGAGGCAGAGGCGGAGATAAGCTTTAAATGGCTTTATTGCTAACAATGTAACTTCAGCCACGGCTAGCAGTCAGCCTGCGGCAGCAGGTGAGTGGGAACCAGCTGATTCTGCTTGACAGCTCCTTTTATACGGAGCTGTCAAACGCCTCAGCCAATCAGCGTCTTCTCCGGCTCCCGCGTAAACGGTGGCCCTGAGTGAGAACTTTCAGACTCAACACTCCTTCCCCCTGGAATCGCGCAAGCATAATCGCTCAGGTAGGCGGGCCGTCGCTTCTCCCGCTCAGATTGTCTCAGTCTGGTCGGCAGCAGCGGCATGGCAGGATTTGCGCCTGGCATGGCGATCGCTCCCTGGGGTGGCGTTGTCTCCCCTTCTCTGGCGGACTGAGACAGATTCCTGGGAGAAGTTGGTCTCTGCGGCAAGTGTGCTCTGGTTGTCGTTATGTCTGGTAAGTCCTCCGCGAGAGACCGACACGGCCTTTGCGAACCTTCGGCTTCGTTGTCTCCCCAGTCCGAGGTTGCTGGTTCTTGCTGGGCTGGACCTGTAGGAGTACTCCAACTACTTCTTAGTTGGTCCACATGCCTGCGCCATAGCCTACCATCCAGCAACCTTACTCGGTAGGATTTAGGGCCAGACTGTTGTTCCACCCACCCAGGCAACCATAAAGGAGACCCAGCGTAATTGCGGGAGCAGACCGGATCCCCAGGCCCAAAACCCCTTGTTTTACTAGAAGAGTCAAGGGGTACTAGAAGAGTCAAGGGCAACGCTGTTTACATGGGGCTCCCCTTGCGGATGACCCGGAGGTTACAGATGGTGCAGAATGCGGCCGCGCGGGCTGTGATGGGGGTATCCCGATACTCCCATGTTACACCCCTCCTGCGTGGCTTGCATTGGTTGCCGGTTGCCTCTCGGGTCGCCTTCAAGGTGTTAGTAACAACTTATAAAGCCGTAAATGGCTTGGGTCCAGGGTACTTGCGGGAACGCCTCCTGCCAGCATCACTTTCCGATCGCCCTGTTTGCTGTCATAGGAGAGGCCTCCTTGGGATACCGTTGGTCAGGCATTGTCGGCTGGCGGTTCCCAGGGCTAGAGCCTTCTTTGTGGGAGCACCTGCCCTCTGGAATCAGCTCCCTGTGGATCTCCGTTTGGCCCCTGACCTTCGCTCCTTCCGCCAAGACCTGAAGACTTGGTTGTTTCAACAGGCCGGCCTGGAATGACCCGGGGAGGGGGTTTGAGGGTTTTAACCTTCTTAACTTTTTAATTGTATTAGGCTTGTTTATTTATTTAATTTTCTTTTTATTGTAAATTTGTCCTATTTTAATGTTCGCCACCCTGAGTCCTTAGGGAGTAGGGCGGCATACAAGTCGAATAAATAATAATAATACCCTGGGAGTGTAAGCAGGGTGCAGCCAGTCCAGTGTTATGCGGAGCTTCCTACCCATAAGGAGTTCGGCTGTGGACAGGTTGGTGGCAGCGCTTGGGGTGGTATGCTGGGTTAGGAGGTACTGGGCTATCCAAGTAGGCCAGTCCCCTTCCGCCATTCTTCCCAAGGCTTCTTTGGCAGATCTTACGGCTCTTTCAGCCAGGCCCTTAGAAGCAGGGTGAAAAGGCGAGATTAAGGCGTGTCTGATACCTCTGTGGGCCAGGAAGAGTTCAAAGGGAGAAGAGGTAAATTGTGGCCCGTTATCAGAGACCAAGGTGTCGGGGAAACCATGGGAGGCAAAAACAGAGTCCAAGGCTGAGCAGACAGATTCAGAAGTCGTGTTTTTTAGCAGCACCAGTTCCACCCATTTGGAGAAAGAGTCAACTAGTACCAAAAAGTTTTTCCCTTGAAAGGGGCCTGCTAGATCTACATGCAGACAAGACCATGGGGCCTTGGTATCTTCCCATTCTGCAGGGCTAGAGGCAGGAGGAGAAGGTCTGGAAGTCTGGCAGATGGAGCAGTGTTGCACTTTTTTGGTAACTGCCTTGTCCAGCCCAGGCCACCAGACATAGCTCCTGGCCAGAGCCTTTATCCTATTGATGCCAGGGTGCCCTTCATAGAGAAGGTCAATAATACGTGCACGTAAAAGGCGAGGAACAATAACACAGGGACCCCACAGCAAACAACCCTTGAGCACATTCAATTCTGCCTGGTGTGTTTTGAAAGAGCGGAATTCAGAAGGAGTAACATCCTCAGGCCACCCTCTCTGGACCCAATCCATAACCTGAGAAAGCTGTATATCTTTAGAGGAAGCATAGGTGATATCGTGCACAGTGAGAGGTAATGGCAGGTCTTCAAGCAGAAAAACAGAAAGGGAAGGGGCAGGATCAGAAATGAAGACAGGTAAAGGGTACCTGCTTAAAGCATCAGCACGAGCGACATCTTTACCCGGCCTGTAAGAAAGCTTGTAGGAGTAAGCTGCCAAAAAAAGAGTCCAGCGGGTCATCCTAGGAGAAAGGATTTGGGGGCTAGGTTTGTCACCAGCCAGGATACCAAGCAAAGGTTGGTGATCAGTGATAAGTTCAAAATGGTGTCCATAGAGGTATTCGTGAAATCTTTTAACAGAGGCCACTGCGGCCAATGCCTCTTTGTCAATTTGGTTGTAGTTGCATTCAGATTTGGAAAGAGTTCTTGAGAAATAAGTGATTGGAGCCTCCTGGCCATTTGGTAACTTGTGACCCAGGACAGCCCCAATCCCATAAGAAGAGGCATCGCAGACCAAAATGAGGGGGAGAGAATCACTGTATTGTATGAGAACCTTTGAGGAGGTGAGCAAGGATTTTACTGCTGCGAAAGAGGCCTGTTCCTGAGTTCCCCACTTCCAAGGGACTTTGGAATCTAATAGTCTATGCAAAGGTTCACCTACAGTGGCTTTGTGGGGCAAAAAAGAGCTATAGAAATTAAGAAGTCCCCAAAAGGCTTGTAATTCAGTCTTGTTTTGAGGGACAGGGGCATCCTGGATAGCGCGGATTTTGGACTCCATAGGGTGGATTCCTTTGGAGTCAATGTGGTAACCCAGGAAGTCAATATGGGGAACAGCAAAGATGCATTTATTCCTGTTCAGTTTAAGGCCGGAATCCTGAAAACACTTGAGAACTTGGTGCAGTCTAGCTAAGTGTTGCTGAGGGCTGTCAGCAGCAATAAGGATGTCATCCAAGTAAGGGATGACTCCTTTGATATTGTAAAGCAAACGTTCCATAATGGATTGGAAAATGCCAGGGGCCACGCTGACACCAAATTGTAAACGTTTGCATTTGAAAGTGCCCCTGTGTGTGATGATAGTTTGTGTTAAGTTTGCATGAAGAGTCAGACGCGAGGAGTTCCAGCAAAGAGTTTATTAAGTGACTACAGCTCGAATAGACCCGTTCTGGCTTGGCTACGGCTGCTTCTTATAGCCTGCAGCTGTAGCTGCCAGCCAATGGGAGTGCAGGGTTTCTTCCCGCACTATTTAAACCAATACCATTTGACATTTTACAAGAACAGTTCAAATAAACCAATAACATTCAAACCTACATACATAACACCCCTCCCACTAGGTTCAGTCCATACCAAACCCCAACCTATCTAATGTATTCCTTTAAATAGGTGGGGCTCTTACATGTACGTTGAGACCTTCGTGGTTCAGAAGTTTTAACGTTCTCACCCAGTGAGAGGGAAATGTGTCTACTGACATTTCCCTGTTGGGACTTCCTGAGGAAGAAGACCCTGTTAGACTGTTAGAATCTGGTCTCTCCTCCCAACCCATCTCCATTCCAATGTCAGCACCCAAGTCAGGTAGTGATGTGCAATCTTCCACTTCTAAGGATGGATCTTGGCTTTGTGACAGGGTTCGGGATGGTTCCTGTCGCAATGGCTTGTTACACATGGGGTTGATTCCTGTTTGCTGATTTTCCTCCTGTTCCCCTCCTTCCCCCCTAGATGGAACATCAGGTGAGGGACCCAGAGAGGGACAGGGTTGATGTTCCTGAGGGAACCTGGATCTAAGTTGGTCAATGTGCCTGCTCCAGAGGAGGCCATCCTCTGTTTGTACCCTGTAAGAACGAGGGCCCGAGATGTGAGTTATTGCAGCAGGAGTCCACAAAGGTTCACCTATAAGGTTCCTAGCATAGACAGAATTACCCACACTAAAAGAATGAACTTTGGAAGTGGAATCCAGTGGTGCGTTGGGTGCGTAAGTGGGATGAAGGCGGTCAAGGGAAGACATAAGTTTCCTGCCCATCAACAACTCTGCTGGGGACAAGTTATTTGATGGGCTAGGAGTGATGTGTTGAACACTAAGAAGTTTTTCAAGCTTCTCAGTGATGTCCCCAGGACCCAGCTGCTGAAACTTCTCTTTGGTGAAGCGTACCATGCATTCAGTCCGGCCATTGGCTGAAGGGTGCCCAGGGGCAGTGAGGGCATGTCTGATGCCCTGTTGAGCTAGAAAGGATTCAAAAATGTTAGATGTGAATTGAGGGCCATTGTCAGAAACAAGGACATCTGGTAGCCCATGGGTGACAAACAATTTTCTGAGCTGCTTGATGACAGCCTCAGTTGTAGTGGATGTCATGGGAATTACCTCTAGCCATTTAGAGTATGCATCTACTAGCACTAGAAAAGTGTGCCCTCTTGTAGGGCCTGCAAAATCAATGTGGATTCTAGACCATGGGCCCCTAGGACATTCCCATTCCTGTGTGGGGGCGTGAGGTGGTGCAGGCCTGACTACCTGGCAATTGGGACAAGATGCTACCCAGTTTTCAACCATTTTGTCAATGCCTGGCCACCATACATAACTCCTGGCCAAACCTTTCATCCTTACAATCCCAGGATGACCCTCATGTAACATTTCCAAACCTCCCTTGCAGTTTTGCCCACCCTACACAATACAGATAATTCAGTTTGCCTGGACTTAAAAGGTTGGGGTAAGGTGGTAGATCTTGAAGAGGCAACCTTTCTTGCCCATAACAGGTGCTAGCATTTCTTTCTGGCAATCTCAGGCATGGACTGGAAGCTTAGCAACGGTCTCCAGGAAAAGGTGTGAGTTTCAAGTTCAAAGTCCTCCTTGTGGCAAGGTAGTGGGCAACGACTCAGTGCATCAGCATGTCCAATGTCCTTGCCAGGCCTGTGAATCAGTTTGTATGAATAGGCTGCAAGAAATTCAGTCCACCTCAGCATTCTTGGTGACAGGATATTAGGTGTAGGTTTGTCTCCCCCACAATGCCTAATAAAGGTTTGTGATCTGTAACAATGGTGAATGACCTGCCATACAGATATTCATGAAATTTCTTAACAGCTGCAACAACTGCTAAAGCCTCCTTGTCCAATTGGTTATAATTTCTCTCTGCTTTGGACAAAGTGCGAGAGAGTAAAATGCAATTGGGGCTTCCTTCCATTGGGAAGCCTGTGACTCAAACCCCCACCTCCAAAAGGGGATGCATCACAAGTCAGAACAACAGGCAAATTTCAGAGAATTGTATCAACACAGCATCAGACGGATTAGTCTCTTAATACTGTTAAATGCTGACTGTTCCTTCCGCCTCCCCAGATCCAAACAGCTTTTTATCAAGCAGGCGATGTAAGGGCTCAGCAATAGATGCTTGTGAGGTAGAAACATGTGGTAAAGTTAATAAGTCCAAGGAAGGCTTGCAAATCTGCCTTGCATCGAGGTTTAGGGCTTCCTTGATTGCTTTAACTTGGCATCAGTAGGATGGATGCCATGCTTGTCAATCATATACCCCAGGAACTCAACTCTGTCTGTTTTGAGTGTACATTTGTCTTCCTTGACTTTTAAACCCGCTTTTCTGAATCTGGTAAGGACTTTCTGAGCTTTCTTGAAGCTGAGTGTCATTTTCAGCAGAGATTAATACATCATCAAAATAAGGCACTACCCCTGGCAGTCCTTGCAACATTCTTTCCATAGGCTTTGAAAATGCCAGGTGCCACGCTTACCTAAATTGTAGTCTTTTACATTTGAAGGCACTTCTATGAGTCACAATTGTTTGTGCCTTCTGCAGTGGCATCATCAACTGTTAATTGTTGATATGCCTGAGCTAAGTCCAGTTTAGCAAATACTGTACCCCTGCCAAGGGAATGGAGCAGATGATGCACAACTGGTACAGGATATGCTTCTGCTGCAGCGCATGGTTAAGTGTCCCCTTAGTCACCACAGATTCTCACTGACCCATCAGCCTTGACTGGTGTGACTATGGGTGTTTCCCATCTGGAGTGGTCAGTAGGCTCTAAAACCCCTTGAGCAATGAGCTTATCTAATTGTGCATCAATTTTTTTCCTTTAAAGCAAATGGGACCCTCCCGCTTTAAACGAATTGGGGGCACCTTGGGGTCTAGGCTGAAAGCAATAGGGGTCCCATATTTGCCCAGTCCTTCGCTGAAGACCTCTGGAAACTCAGACTTCAAGGACTCTTCCCAGTCAGAACTGCCACTTGGATGGATGCCAGTCACCTCGATGCCAAGTGGCTTGAACCACTCAAGTCCCAGCAAACTTGCCATCCTTGTCCACGATGGTCTGGGCAAACGCTTGGTGTGGCCTTTAAACTGCACGTTGAAATCTCTGCTCCAACTACTGGAATCTTTTCCCTTGGTAGTCTTTGAGAGTCAGTGCTGCTTCTGGAAATGCTTTTTCTGAATTTTGGGAAAGAGTCTGTGGATAGTGTCCCATGACACCATAGATAAATAAGAGCCTGAGTCCACTTCCATTTGGCAAGGCCTTCCTTCAATAAACACCTTCACATGTACTTTTCTGCTTTTTAAGGGTGAAGAATGACCAATAGTGATTGTTTGGTGAGTTTCATTCTCATGCCTTGCTTCTGAATTGCTCCCTCCATTTTTCAAGGAAATTGTTGGGCTTAAAGTCTCTATCAGAAATTTCTTCCTAACTGGTGGAGTTCTGGATGATTTGCAGACTTGGCTATGTGACCCCATCACAACGTAGGCAAATGGAGTCAAAGAACTTGTATTC
>CM019155.1:41256264-41290678 GCA_009733165.1 Naja naja | reverse complement strand
TTGACTAAGTGGTTATTATATATTTTCAACTGTTTTTCATTAAGCAGAACTTGTTATTCTAAGCTCCTTTGCAAGCCTTCTTTTTAAAGCTGTAACAACATTCTCTGCAAATCAAGTTTTATCTTAAGATACTTTTCCTACATTGTCCAGTATGAACACAGGGTAAGCAAACAGACGGGTAATCTGGGTGTTCTAAGAATGAACAGGTAGTCCTCAACTTATCACCACAATTGGGAGCAGAATTTCCATCATAAGTCTAGGCATCACATAAACGGATCTGATTTTTTAATCAGTTGTTAAGCAAATTTCATGGTCATAAGTCTAACTCCACTCTCCCAAATGGGCATGTTTTGTTTTAAAACAACTGGTTGTAAGCTGAGGATTACTTGTACTCCAGTTAGATGAGTCCAAATTTCAGGGGTGTCCACGAGATATGGTCAAAAGAGTTAAGGTAGCAGCCATGACACTGTGATCAAAGCTCCACTTATAAAAAAAATAGGTAGAGTTTCGATTGCACCCTTGTGATTGCCATATGATGTTTTTTAAATCATTCTGGCATATCCCTGTTTAAAAGCATATTTTTGTATGTTTGTTTTCCGAATATATGTTTTCATTCTGAAAGGAATATGTTGCCTATGAAAAGACTAATTCTGAGATGAGAATGCTTTTCCATCAGCTATTTTAAATTAGTATATATATTGTTTGATTGAATCAGTGAAAGTTTGGAAAAATATTCCTATTTATTTGTAATTCCCATATTTTGCAGGCTACAAAAGGGGAAGCTTTCCTATGTTCTACTTTTGGTTCTACCTGCCATAAGTACTTTGCCCCTTTGCCCCAGAAACAGAAACATTAAACAAAGCCTTAGAATGGTTTTGCAATTTACTAAAAATGGTATTCAGAAAGATTTCAGTAACAGACCTCTTCTTGGTAGTGGTCTTTTGTTCAAAGCCATTGTTCTCAAAAGATTTAAAAACAAGAAGATACATTCTATGAAACCAAATATAATGGTCCTAGAGTTTATTATGAGCACTTCAAGATACGAGTAGCAGCTGTGTGAAAAGTGGCAGGTTGACCATTTCATTAGAACTTACCATTTATGTCCACTTACAGAGCTTATCTGCATCCAGGTGCAGTCAAAACAAATGACTTCACTGGGAAGGAAATTAGGTTGGACCATATCTGTCCATGTCAATTTTTTATGTAATAACACCCTGCATATGCATTGTTTTTGGGGGGAAATGGACAAAAACAAAAAACATAATTATTTACTTTAACCTCCCACTTTATGCTGATACTGGCTATCTAAAAGTGGCTAAAATGCAGCTGTTTCACAAATGGGATCATAAAACACTCAACAATAAATGAGTGTTGCAAATACACTATACTGTGTATTTGGGGGTAGGGGAGGCAGAATCAGAGTTTTATAAAATACATCATCAGGAAGATGATATATTTCTCTATTTTGTTCTTCCAATTTTCAGTCTTTTTCAACCAATTTTAAATTGGGAAGGTTCTTGTGGAATCTAAGTATCTATATATCATCTATCTCTATACCTCTATCTTTGTCTGTCTGTCTACCTACTCTAATATCTATCTATCTATCTATCTATCTATCTATCTATCTATCTATCTATCTGTTAAGTTTGCATGAAGAGTCAGACTCGAAGAGCTTCAGTGAAGAGTTTATTAAGTGACTACAGCTCGAATGGACCCGACTTGGCTGGGCTCGGCTGCTTTTATAGCCAGCAGCCGTGTTGCCAGCCAATGGAGTGCAGGGTTTTCCCACTATTTAAACCAATCTATTTGACATTTTACAAGAACAATTCAAACTAAACCAATGACATTCAAACCTACATACATAACACCCTCCCCACTAGGTTCAGTCCATACCAAACCCCAACCTATCTAATGTATTCTTTTAAATAGGTGGGGCTCTTGTGTGTACGTTGAGACCTTCGTGGTTCAGAAGTTTTAACATTCTCACCCAGTGAGAGGAAATGTGTCTGCTGACATTTCCCTACTGGGACTTCCTGTGAAAGAAGACCCTGTTTGATTGTTAGAATCTGGTCTCTCCTCCCAACCCATCTCCAGCCCAATGTCAGCACCCAAACCAGGTAGTGATGTACAATCTTCCACTTCTAAGGATGGATTTTGGCATTGTGACAGGTTTTGGAATGGTTCCTGTCGTAATGGCTCGTTACACATGGGGTTGATTCTTGCTTGCTGATTTTCCTCCTGTTCCTCCCCTTCCCCCTAGAATTGACATCAGGTGAGGGAACTAGAGAGGAACAAGTGCATGTTCCTGAGAGAACCTGGATCTAAGTTGATCAATGTGCCTGCTCCAGAGAGTCCATCCTCTGTTTGCACCCTGTAAGAATGAGGGCCTGTGATCTGAGTTATCTCAGCAGGAATCCACAAAGGTTCACCCATAAGGTTCTTAGCATAAACAGAATCATTCACACTGAATGTGCAAACTTTGGAAGTGGAATCTAGTGGTGCGTTAAGTGCGTAAGTGGGATGAAGGCGGTCAAGGGAAGACATAAGTTTCCTACCCATCAAAGCTCTGCTGGGGATAAGTTATTAGATGGGTTAGAGTGATGTGCTGAACACTAAGAAGTTTTTCAACTTTCTCAGTGATGTCCCCAGGACCCAGTTGCTGAAGCTTCTCCTTGGTAAACGCATCATGCGTTAGCCCGCCGTTAGCGAAGGGTGCCCAGGGGCAGTAAGGGCATGTCTGATACCCTGTTGTGCTAAATAGGATTCAAAGAGGTTGGATGTAAATTGAGGGCCATTGTCAAGAGACAAGAACATCAGGTAACCCATGGGTTACAAAAGTTTTGAGCTGTTTGATGACAGCATCAGTTGTGGTGGATGCCATGGGAGTACCTCTAGCCATTTGGAATATGCATCTACTATAATAAGGAAGGTGTGCCCTCTGGGAGGCCAGCAAAATCAATGTGAATCCTGGACCATGGGCCCCTAGGACATTCCCATTCCTGTTTGGGGCGAGAGGTGGGGCAGGCCTGACTACCTGACAGTTGGGACAAGATGCAACCCAGTTTTCAACCATTTTGTCAATACCTGGCCACCATACATAACTCCTGGCCAATCCCTTCATCCTTACAATACCTGGATGGCCCTCATGTAACATTTCCAAAACCTCTCTTTGCAGTTTTGCAGGAATAACCACCCTGTTACCCCACAAAATACATCCTCTTAATATAGATAATTCAGTTTGCCTGGATTTAAAAGATTGGGCAAGGTGAGGTAGATCTTGAAGAGGCCAACCTTTCTTAATCCAGCCTATAACAGGAGCCAACACAGTGTCTTTGGCAGTCTCTCTGGCAATTTCAGCATCGTGTACTGGAAGCTTGGCAACAGTTTCTAGGAAAAAGGTGTGTGTTTCAGGTTCAAAGTCCTCCTTGTGGCAAAGAAGTGGGCAATGACTCAGTGCATCAGCATGTCCAATGTCCTTGCCAGGCTTGTGGATAAGTTTGTATGAATAAGCAGCAAGAAATTCAGTCCACCTCAGCATTCTTGGTGACAGGATAGTAGGTGTAGGCTTGTCTCCTGCCACAATGCCTAACAAAGGTTTGTGATCTGTAACAATGGTAAATGTTCTCCAATACAGATATTCATGAAATTTCTTAACAGCTGCAACAATTGCCAATGCCTCCTTGTCCAATTGGCTGTAATTCCTCTCTGCTTTGGTCAAAGTGCGAGAGTAAAATGCAATAGGGGCTTTTCTCCCACTGGGAAGCCTGTGGCTCAAACCCTCCACCCCCACTCCAAAAGGGGATGCATCACAAGTCAGTACAACAGGCAAATTCTCAGAGAACTGTATCAATACAGCATCAGAAGTGATTAGTCTTTTAATATTGTTAAATGCTGATTGTTCCTTTCTGCCCCAGACCCAAACAGATTTTTTTGTCCAGTAGTCTGTGTAATGGTTCTGCAATGGTTGCCTTCTGAGGTAGGAACATGTGATAAAAGTTAATAAGTCCAAGGAAGGCTTGCAAATCTGTTTTGCATTTTGGCCTAGGGGCTTCTTTGATTGCTTGAACCTTGGCATCTGTAGGGTGGATGCCATGCTTGTCAATCATGTAGCCCAGAACTCAACCTTGTCAGTTTTAAGAGTGCATTTTTCTTCCTTGACTTTTAACCCCGCTTTCCTGAATCTGGTAAGGTCTTCTCTGAGTCTTTCTTGTAACTGAGTGTCATTTTCAGCAGAGATTAACACATCATCAAAGTAAGGCACTACCCTGGCAGTCCTTGGAGCATTCTTTCCATAAGGCTTTGAAAGATGCCTGGTGCCACGCTTACTCCAAATTGTAACCTTTTACATTTGAAAGCACCTCTATGAGTCACAATGGTTTGGGCCTCTGCAGTGGCATCATCAACTGTTAGTTGTTGATATGCCTGGGCCAAATCCAATTTGGCAAAGACTGTACCCTGCCAAGTGAATGTAACAGATGATGCACCACTGGAACTGGATATGCTGCTGCTGCAGCGCATGGTTCAGTGTCCCCTTATAGTCTCCACAGATTCTTACTGACCTATCAGTCTTGACTGGTGTGACTATGGGTGTCTCCCATGTGGAGTGGTCAGTGGGCTCTAAAACCCCTTGAGCTATTAATTTGTCTAATTGTGTATCAATTTTTTCCTTTAAGACAAATGGGACCCTTCTGGGCTTTAAACGAATTTGGGGCACCTTGGGGTCTAGGTTGAAAGTGATAGGGGTCCCCATATTGCCCAATCGCTGAAGACCTCTGAACTCAGACTTCAAGGCCTCCTCCCATTCAGAGTTGCTCACGTGATTGATGCCTGTCACCTCGATGCCTAGTGGATTGAACCACTCAAGTCCCAGCAAGCGATCCTTGTCCACGATGGTCAGAGGCAAATGTTTGGTGTGGCCTTTAAACTTCACGTTGAATTCTCTTGTTCCAACTACTGGAATCTTGTTACCTTGGTAGTCTTTAAGAGTCAGTGCTTGCTTCTGGAAATGTTTCTTCTGAATGTTGGGAAGTAACCTGTGAATAGTGTCCCATGACACTTTTCTGCTTCTCAAGGGTGAAGAATGACCAATGGTGACTGTTTGATGAGTTTCATTCTTCCCATTTGCTTCTGAGTTGCCCCATTTTCTCACTGAAGTTGTTGGGCTTGAATTCTTTCTCAGGAAATTTCTTCCTACTAGGTGGAGTTCTGGATGATTTGCAGACTCTTGCTAGGTGACCTCTTTTTTCACAACGAGGCAGATGGTGTCTAAAAACTTGCATTCAATGTGGGGTGGCCCCCCACAGCCTCTGCAATAAAATTCTTGCCTCTTTCTTCCAAGGTCTTTCCTTTTCTTCTCCATTCTGAGTCTAAAAATTCCTTCCTCCACCTCACTACAGTCTGAATCAGAATCTATTTGCTTTCGAATGGGTTGTTGTGGACTTTTCCACATCAGAATGGCTTGAGGCCTTGTTAATTTTCTTCATGGCTGCTGCTGAGGACTTGGTTGCTTCCGCTGAAACAGCTTCCTCTATGGCCTCCTTAAACGTGATCTTAGGTTTCATTAGTAATTTGCTCTGTAAGACCTTATCTTTAAGGCCTAGAACAAACCGATCATGCATGGCCTCTTCTAAGTTGGTAAACTCACAAGCACCCCCAATATCCCTTAAACTTGCCCCGAAGTCATTAACATTTTTGCTTTCCCCTTGATCCCGATGATAAAACTCGTGTCTCTTAATGAATCACAATACTTGTGGGGTGTAATGGGCTCTTAAAAGCTTTTCTAAATCAGGCCATTCCATTACCTTCACGTCTGCAGCTCCCGCCAATGCCTTCGCCATCTTGAAGACTGCCGGACCTCAGTGCGTGAGAAATACCGCCCTCTTCTGCTTCTCGGAGATGTCAGTGAGGTCGTTTCCTTCCAAATACATTTGGAAGCGATCCTGCACGATTCCCAGTCTTCTGCCGCTGATCAACGGGCTGGGGGGTGTTCAGCAGCCATCTCGCTCTTCTGCTTGTCTTCCACGCGTCATCTCTTTTTCAGGGAATCCCACCTTCGGCCGCCAGTGTTAAGTTTGCATGAAGAGTCAGACGCAGAGCTTCAGTGAAGAGTTTATTAAGTGACTGCAGCTCGAATGGACCCGACTTGGCTGGGCTATTTGCTTCTTATAGCCAGCAGCCGTGGTTGCCAGCCAATCAGAGTGCAGGGTTTTCCCGCACTTTTTAAACCAATCTTATTTGACATTTTACAAGAACAATTCAAACTAAACCAATGACATTCAAACCTACATACATAACACTATCTATCTATCTATCTATCCATCTATCTATCTATCTATCTATCTATCTATCTATCTATCTATCTATTATCTATCTATCTATCTATCTATCTATCTATCATCTATCTCTATGTATCATCTCTATTTATCTATCTATTTACCTATCCATCTATCATTTATTATCTATATACTAATGTAATATTATGTGTTATGTTATATGCTATGTTGTATGTAATAATAAAAATAAAAAATATTTTGTAAAGCAAAATACTTGCTTATTAGTCACACATGCATAGTTACACCCTTTACATTCAGTATGGTTGCTGGGTGGGAGGGTAGAGATTTTTAGCTCAGATTAAGTCAACTACTATGTTATAACTTAATATCCTCCCATAATATAAATTGGGATAGAGACTAATAAAAAATTAAAAAGCTTAAGATCCAGGCAAGCAACCTAAGCAACCTATTCACTTATTGTTGTTGTAAGTCAGGAGTGTCAAACTTGATTTAATTGAGGGCCGCATCAGAGTTGTGTTTGACCTCAGGGGAACCTGGGGGGGTGGCCAGGTAGACAGGGCCAGCTCAACGTCACTTGTGTCAGGGGCATCTGTCGTGACCCAAGCGCTCTGCCAGCGAAAACGGGTTTCTAAGCTTCATTTTCAGCTGCAACAGCTTCTTGAAACCTGTGGTGACCCAAATGCTCTGCCAGGGAAAATAATCAGTTGCGATGTATTCCTGCAACCCTCTGTCAATGAAAACAGAGTTTGAGAGGGCCACACATGGCCCTCCTGAGCTCTATTTTTGCTGGCAGAGGCACTGCAGACCGGTCCTTTGCTGTTTTCAGGATGACCCTTCAGGCCAGATCTAAGCTCCTGCAAGCCAGATCTGGCTCCTGGGCCTTGAGTTTGTTGTAAGTGCTTTGCAATTATATGCCAGTCTTCAAAGGAAAGCAGCATTTAATATTTGTGAATGAAAATAAATTGGGATGCATTGAAACTATTTTAATGGCAAACTATCTTCCCATAATTCATGTCCAGTAAGGATCAAACAAGTATCTTAAATGTATTGTGTTTTCTGAGCAGCCTTCAAAGAAAATTCCCATCCAATGTGTTATCAGAAAATGATAACATAAATAAAGAAAAGAAAAAAAAATAAAGAAAAAAGATGGATTTCCCCCCATGACTATTAACTGAATTAACTATTAACCTAAACTATTAACTGAATCATTGAGTGACAGTACCATTGTTCACACATTACATTTGTCTGTTAGCCTTAATGGTTGAATAAAACAGAATTGATTAGGTACAGTACACACATATACTGAGCCATAAACCATAGTTTAGAATATGGTATAATTGTTGTGTGATCCCCATCAATGGAAATTTTTTAGGTATTTGAACACTGTGACATCATTTCAAATAGGAAGTCTGTCTTCCTAGGTGCTGAGACTTTTGAATTGAAACTGGATTTGATCCAGAATGTCCTGCTCCAAGAATTTAGGTGCACCAGAATCCTGTGGTGTTAGACCTTGCTAGAATTGGAAGCCTATACTGTTAGAATTGTCATTGAATATGTACTGAAAGGAGAAACTGAAATTGCAGCTGAGTACAACTACAATGGATGATTATAATACAGAGCCAACTATTTCTAGCAACAAAGGCCCTAAGCATATTAACTCATTCAGTGAGTTGCATTGTGTTTAATTCTTGCTTACACTTGCTGTCATGCACCGTAGTTAAAATTTACACTCTTTTATTGGACATGAGAAGATATTTTTATTTATATCCTCTTTTGTTAGCCATTTGGCTTCATAATAATTAATCAAGTCACCAAAGGAGTATCATAGTGGGGAGCGAAGAGGACTTATTTGCATTATTAAGATATTCTAACAGGGTATCTCAGTGTGTTAACAGCTCAGCTACAATATGGGACTCTTGTTTTATGACAAGTTACAATTTTCTTGTAATGTTAGCTGAAGTTCATCTCAATAATTATGCTAAATTAAGGAGTCTTGCATATATAGAAATAAACATTAAAATGCATTAAACTGAAGTAAAGAATGTAATTTAATCCCTCAGTGACTAAATGAAAGTCAGCCTTGCCAGTTAGTCCTCGTTTCACCCTGTAAGGCTGGATAAGCAACTGGAACCTGTATGGACTACGACTCCCATAATTGTCCCTGTACCAGGTTTTTGGATGCTAAAGGTCCAGAAATCTAGAAGGTACCTGATTGACTCAAACTCAAACTTTGATTAGGACTGAGATTTTATTTCTGGGTTTTCCGATTTTGCTGAACTACAGTTCTTAAGTATTTCAGCTGCATTATCAAATGTTAAGTAGTGCTGGAAGCACTACTATAGTTCCACACTCTGACCTTGATAAACAAGAAGTTTTCCTTACTATGCATATGAATATATAAGCACCTACAAGAATGAGAAGTTGTTTCAATATTGTGGAAGTAGCACAACCTTACAGTTAGTGCTAACCAGGCCAGTCTTTCTTAAGAAGTCAATGCACAGCAAGATGCAAAGTTATTATTTCCATAGGCGAAATCTCCACTCCCATCAATGTCATGGCATTGTTTACTGCATATGGTTGCTTCTCTAGCATGGAATGCTATGCCTGTGTAGTTCAGTTAGCCATGTTTAGGCATTTTCAGGAATGGGAATGGGAGAAATAAGCAGATAATATTAACAAGAAATTAATTTAGAGACTTTACTCACAAAAACTAACCAACCTAATAGAATTATTTTATTTTGCATTCTATGATAAATGTTATTTGCAATTAAATCCGGAGACTAGTAGTGTTACATTCTGTATCAATTGCATTAACATTTAATTTACCCTGCATGCATCTCAATCCCTAATGCAGTTATAGTATTGCATTTTTCCCCATTTTATTTTTATCTGATCCCATAGCTTCCAGGTCTTTTTCAATGGTGGCAAGAATATGTCTATTGAAAATAACAGACTACATTAGTCCATAAAAGCTTACTTCATAATATGTGCTAAGAAAGTAATGCAAGTCTTTTATTTTTATATAGTAGTAAATTTCATAAAATAAAGCTAGAGTTATTTTGAGAAAATATACATGATTTCATATCAATATGCAAAAGGGCCATTAAAAGCATAAAATGATGATATTGTTTCTTGATT
Source organism: Naja naja (assembly GCA_009733165.1). Classification (NCBI taxonomy): domain Eukaryota; kingdom Metazoa; phylum Chordata; class Lepidosauria; order Squamata; family Elapidae; genus Naja; species Naja naja. The sequence goes on along the minus strand of CM019155.1, from coordinate 41,281,247 downwards.
TCAATAAAACAAATCCATTCATTTCTTTTTGTTTAATTTTGTTGTGCAAAGCTATTCTCACTTCAATACTTTAGTTTGATAACATTTATTAGATAGACACAGATGATCTGCTAAGAAGTTTAAGTAATCTAAAGTCATTACAAAGTGTGTGTTTGTGAAAGAAATACAGTTACAGTTTGTGTGTGTATTTGCATGGATTTAAAAGTAGTCAGAATTTATGTTTTTGGAAACAACTTTGGGTGTTCATAAGGCTGCTTTGGCTACATATGGGAAAGTAATATAGCTTTAGCTATACAGTATAGAATTAATGTGGATGTGGGGGGTGAGCATGGGTAGAGTACGCTGTTGATTGTAACATTACTTTCCAAGTTCCTGCAGAGCAGGTTGCTATGGAATCATCTTCATCCAAGCATCCTTCCAAAATATAGGAGATGCCAGCCCATTTATTTGGCATTCTATTTAGCAGGCATCTGGTCTAAGTACTCAAATTCACAAAGCCAGACATGTTTCTCCCAACACTCATTTAAAACTGAACAGAAAGTGAGAAAAAGAAGATTTAATAGCAATAATATTACTGTTGTCTAAAATGGAAATCCTCTACTTTGACAATTTAATGTAGGAAAGGCAGATATGTGATTACATTTTCAAAATTAGCCAGATTGTATTTTCTACATCACTACCTTCCCCACATTTCTGTCCGCAGATCATCATTTATAATCATAATGTCAGGAACCTTAATTTAGAAGTAGCTTTCTCTAATTTGATAGATCAGTGTTTTTAATACAGGAGTAGTCTTTCTGCCCTTGTCTAGTAATCTTTGAAAAATTTAGTATAGGAAGAAATTAGTTGTATTCATTTTGCGATTTACACTAAGTTCTGTTTAATTTTTTTAAAATTCATATTTATATCCCGCCCTTCTCTGGAGGCTCAGGGCGGCTTACAATTTTTGGGATACAACCCAATGCGCTCAGCAATAGCCTTCATTCCATTGTATATGCCTGCTTATCATCTTTGTTTGGTTATGTTATCAACATTTCTATTTTTTTTTCTAAAAATATTCAAGGTAGTAAATAGTATATTGGGAAATTAAAACAGTAGATATTACAAAATTCATAAAATAAATCCAGTCAGTAAACTTGCCCTCAATCTCTACATTAATATGGGCAGAAGAACATAAGGAAAAGCATCTTGGAAAATGTTATCTAAGACTCCACCCATTGTTTGCAGAGCCATAATTTAAGGTCAACCTGCATTAAGGCAGCCTGAAAATGTTGTGAAGGAATATAAACCTGGCCTTAGGAATGAAGAAGAGATAAGACACCTGTTAAGGGAAAACTTTCAGGAAACATTACATAAGGGTGAGAAAGAGGAAAATACAAGAAAGATGAAAATAAAATCTGTCTTGATTTTCTTTGGCATAAAATGGGGCAGAGAGAAACTTTAACAGGATTCAATGGTAATATTTTATCCTACAGCAATAAAGGAAATTCCTGGAACCCCTACTTTGGCTTTCCTGAACTTGCCTACCTGGAAGGACTAACAGATGCCTTATCATTCTTCCACTCCACAAGTTCTTTGGTGCCTCATACCTGCCTCTTTCATCTGACAAGCTGTGAAGCATAGGTGAGAAAGCCTGAGGTAACACAGTTGCAGATGGTCCTGCAGGTCTGCTGTGGAGTTGACTTCTTCAATTGATCCGTGAGGTTGGCAGCTGGTGGCAATGGAGACATAATCTAACTCTAACTCATTTCCCTTCCCTTTCTTAAATGTCTAGCCTATCACATGCTTTTGAAAGTATAAGTGAAAGGAATAATGTCTTGAATATTCTTCTACCAATGGCCACTGCTTCCACTTCTTTTTACATATTGTTCCTTAGTAGTTTCTAGCTCCCACACCAATCCCCCACAGCTATACTCATTTTATAAATTCCAGCTCTTCTACATCAGATTCAGCCTCTAATTCTGGGCTGCACTGTTTAGATGACTGCCAAAAGGCAGCAAAGCAATCGGCTTACCCAGAGTTATAAGAAATGATTAAAAAAAACACGATTTGTTGAGATTTCAACAGGAAAGAAAAGAAAGAAAGAAATGTTTGTTGTGTGTATGGAGTAATATGTATGGAGTAACTGCAGGATTCTGAAGGAAAATTGGAGAATGTTTTTTACATGATGGATAAAATCAGACATGGCTGGAATTTTACCATCAATCATAGAATATTGCATGTGAAAGTTGTACTGAAAATGATGTAGTTGATAGTTTCATCCTCAAGAAGTCCTTACTGTAGAGGCAAAAATATTTAGAGGGGTGATTTTGACTAGTTCCAGAACAGAACAGGAGCATGGTGAGAAAGCTGTGTGGATGTGGCCTTAGTCTAAAGCCATTATGTACAGATATATCAGTTAAAGAATCGATAGTCCTCGATTTACAATAGTTCATTTATTGACCAAGTTACAACAGCATTTAAAAAATGATTCATGACCATTATTCACACTTAAGTTCATTGCAGCATCCCTACAGTGACATAATCAAAATTCAGGTGATTGGCAACTGATTCATATTTATGACAGTTGCAATATTACAAGGTCATGTGACCTTTCTTTTGTGATCTTCTGACAAGCAAAGCCAATGGGGAAGCCAAATTCACTTAAGAATTATATTACTAATTTAACAACTTCAACAACTATTGCAAGAAAAATCATAAAATTCATTTAACAACATCTCACTTAGCAACATAAATTTTGAGTTCAATTGTGATCTTAAGTTGAGGATTACCTGTATCATATCATAGATATGCTAGAAGTTAATCTGACTAGAAAAATAAAATTTTAAATATGTAAAGCTATTAAACAATGGTGGGTTCATAGCTGTAAGAAAATGTTGAAAAAGTTAATTCTTAACATTGTATTAATAATTCTGTAATGATTTCATTCACTCTCTGAATAATTTGAGGAAAATGGGAGTAAGGTTTTGATAACTTCCCCAAGAGTAAAACTTTTCAGTAATTTCAGAATATTGGTTAACACTTGCAAATGCTTCCAGTCAGTTGTGGTCGTAAGTCAAGAATTACCTGTAGATATGCTTGCTGGCTTTGCTTTCTGTGTCCTGTAGTAAGCACATTTTCTGACCAAGTATGGCTTCTACCTTGCCTGAGTGAAACAACTTATCAAACCATATGGAGTCTATGAAGCTTCTGCTATAAGTAAATTCCTGAATAGAGGGTGAATTTTTCAGGGAACTGGAATTTATTGCTGTGTCTGGCATAAACAGAAACTGACAGAATACATTTTGTCTGTGTTACTTTTGTGATATTGCCAGGGTTTTACTGTAAGGATACTATGTACAGCATACACAAACTAGCATATATTTAATGTGGTATTGAGCTTAGTAGTTACTGGGTGTGTTATTGGACTTGTTGTTTTAATGTGTCTGCTGGTGAACCTTTTCAGACTCAACTGCAATCACCAGCATATAAATAATAAAATGTGTATAATAAAATTAACCAAACACTTCATAATGCAAAAAAAACCCACCATTCAGAACCAAAATAAAAAAACAATCTGACAATTGCAATTATATAATAAAAAATCACCAATAGTGAACAATCATTCCCCAAAGATCTTCTGGGAATCTGTCAATGAGAGAGTCAGAAGTGGCCTTTGTCCCATCATGCAATGGGTGCCCCACTAGCACCTTCTACAAATCTTTGGAAGATAACGTGAATTGGATGGTTTGGAGACAGGCCTTTTGAAGAAAAACACAGAGGAATACTAGAATTTTATGAATTGGTTCTTCCAGAAAGTGTAGAGAAAGCACAAACTTCAAGGGTTTGCTGAAACACAGTTCACCATAAACCACTGTGTGTGCGTCAATCAGGAATGGAATAGAACAGAACAGATCAGAACTTTATTGTCACTTTGAATGTACACTGATCAGCATACATTAAAATTAAATTTCATTGCATACAGCTCCAAAGAGCCACCACCTCCAATATACACTTCATAACCATATGTTATAACCTCTAGTATATACTTCATAACCATAACAGAGTAAATAAATATATAAAACAAAATTATGCATATACTCACATATATTATGGGCACTGAATAGAATCCAACCATATCTAGAGCTATAAATTCACACTCCGCCTGAGAACAAGTAAAAACTCAGCTTCCCTCCTTTCAGGAGGAATATGCAGCTTCAAGAATCTCTGGGACATCATTTTTGTCCCAGGACACCAAGCAGGTTCTTGGAGGTTGTGTTATGTATGCAGGTTTGAATGTCATTGGTTTAGTTTGAACTGTTCTTGTAAAATGTCAGAAATGATTGGTTTAAAAAGTGCGGGAAAATCCTGCACTCTGATTGGCTGGCAACTGCGGCTGCTGGCTATAAGTAGCCAAATCAGGTCTGTTATGAGCTGTAGTCACTAATAAACTCTTCACTGAAGCACTCCGCGTCTGACTCTTCATGCAAACTTAACACTGGCGACGAAGGTGGGATCCTTCCTGAAGAGAAGACGACGTGGAAAACAAGCTGAGAGAGATGGCTGCGCTGAACACCCCCACAGCTCCGTTCGATCCGACGGCAGAAGACTAGGACTCGTATGTGGATCGTTTCCAAATGTATTTGGAGGGAAACGATCTCACCGACATTTCCGAGAAGCGGAAGAGGGTGGTCTTTCTCACGCACTGCGGTCCGGCAGTTTTCAAGATGGTGAAGGCATTGGCAGGAGCTGCAGACGTGAAGGTAATGGAATGGCCTGATTTAGAAAAGCTTTTAAGAGCCCATTACGCCCCACAAGTATCGTGCCTCATTAAGAGACACGAATTTTACCGTCGGGATCAAGGGGAAAGCGAAAACGTTAACGACTTCGTGGCAAGTTTAAGAGACATTGGGGTGCATGCGAGTTTAACAACTTGGAAGAGGCCATGCGCGATCGATTTGTTCTAGGCCTCAAAGACAAGGTGCTTCAGAGCAAATTATTATTAAAACCTAAGATCACGTTGAAGGAAGCCATAGAAGAGGCCTCCTCAGCAGAAGCCACCAAGTCCTCAGCAGCAGCCATGAAGAAAATTAACAAGGCCTCAAGCCATCCTGATGTGGAAAAGTCCACAACAACTCATTGCGAGCAATTAGATTTTGAGTCAGACTGTAGTGAGGTGGAGGAAGGAATTTATAGACTCAGAATGGAGAGGAAAAAGAAAGACCTGGGAAGAAAGAGGCAAGATTTTTAATGCAGAGGGTTGGGGGAGCCACCCCGCACTGAATGCAAGTTTCTTGATACCATCTGCCTCCGTTGTGAAAAAAGAGGTCATCTAGAAAGAGTTTGCAAATCATTCAGAACTCCACCCCACAGAAGCAAGTTTCCTGACAAAGAATTCAAGCTTAACAACTTCAGTGAGAAAATGGGGCGCAACACAGAAGCAAATGGGAAGAATGAAACTCATCAAACAGTCACCATTGGTCATTTTTCACCCTTAAGAAGCAGAAAAGTACATGTGAAGGTACTAATTGAAGGAAGGCCTTGCCAAATGGAAGTGGACTCAGGCTCCTATTTATCTATGGTGTCATGGGACACTATTCACAGACTATTCCCAAACATTCAGAAGAAGCATTTCCAGAAGCAAGCACTGACTCTTAAAGACTACCAAGGGAACAAGATTCCAGTAGCTGGAACAAGAGAATTCAATGTGAAGTTCAAAGGCCACACCAAACGTTTGCCCCTGACCATCGTGGACAAGGATCGCCCAAGCTTGCTGGGACTTGAGTGGTTCAATCCACTAGGCATCGAGGTGACAGGCATCAATCACGTGAGCAGCACTGAATGGGAGGAGGCCTTGAAGTCTGAGTTTCCAGAGGTCTTCAACAAAGGATTGGGCAAGTATATGGGGACCCCTATCACTTTCAACCTAGATCCCAAGGTGCCCCAAATTCGTTTAAAGCCCAGAAGGGTCCCATTTGCATTAAAGGAAAAAATTGATACACAATTAGACAAACTAATAGCTCAAGGAGTTTTAGAGCCCACTGACCACTCCACATGGGAGACACCCATAGTCACACCAGTCAAGACTGATGGGGCAGTAGAATCTGTGGAGACATAAGGGGACACTGAACCATGGCTGCAGCAGAGCATATCCAGTTCCAGTGGTGCATCATCTGTTACATTCACTTGGCAGGGGTCTTTGCCAAATTGGATTTGGCCCAGGCATATCAACAACTAACAGTTGATGATGCCACTGCAGAGGCCCAAACCATTGTGACTCATAGAGGTGCTTTCAAATGTAAAAGGTTACAGTTTGGAGTAAGAGTGGCACCAGGCATTTTCCAAAGCCTTATGGAAAGGATGCTCCAAGGACTGCCAGGGGTAGTGCCTTACTTTGATGATGTGTTAATCTCTGCTGAAAATGACACTCAATTACAAGAGAGACTCAGAGAAATCCTTACCAGATTCAAGAAAGCGGGGTTAAAAGTCAAGGAAGAAAAATGCACTCTTAGAACTGACAAGGTTGAGTTCTTCGGCTACATGATTGACAAGCATGGCATCCACCCTACAGATGCCAAGGTTCAAGCAATCAAAGAAGCCCCTAGGCCAAAATGCAAAACAGATTTGCAAGCCTTCCTTGGACTTATTAACTTTTATCACATGTTCCTACCTCAGAAGGCAACCATTGCAGAACCATTACACAGACTACTGGACAAAAAATCTGTTTGGGTCTGGGGCAGAAAGGAACAATCAGCATTTAACAATATTAAAAGACTAATCACTTCTGATGCTGTATTGATACAGTTCTCTGAGAATTTGCCTGTTGTACTGACTTGTGATGCATCCCCTTTTGGAGTGGGGGTGGAGGGTTTGAGCCACAGGCTTCCCAGTGGGAGAAAAGCCCCTATTGCATTTTACTCTCGCACTTTGACCAAAGCAGAGAGGAATTACAGCCAATTGGACAAGGAGGCATTGGCAATTGTTGCAGCTGTTAAGAAATTTCATGAATATCTGTATTGGAGAACATTTACCATTGTTACAGATCACAAACCTTTGTTAGGCATTGTGGCAGGAGACAAGCCTACACCCACGATCCTGTCACCAAGAATGCTGAGGTGGACTGAATTTCTTGCTGCTTATTCATACAACCTCATCCACAAGCCTGGCAAAGACATTGGCCATGCTGATGCCTTGAGTCACTGCCCTCTTCCGTTTCACACTGGGGACATTGAACTTGAGGCGCACACCTTTTTCCTAGAAACTGTTGCCAAGCTTCCAGTACACGATGCTGAAATTGCCAGAGAGACTGCCAAAGACACTTTATTGGCTCCTGTTATAGGCTGGATTAAGAAAGGTTCGCCTTTTCAAGATTACCTCACCTTGCCCAACCTTTTAAATCCAGGCAAACTGAATTATCTGTATTAAAAGGATGTATTTTGTGGGGTAACAGGGTGGTTATTCCTGCAAAACTGCAAAGAGAGGTTTTGGAAATGTTACATGAGGGTCATCCAGGTATTGTAAGGATGAAGGGATTGGCCAGGAGTTATGTATGGTGGCCAGGTATTGACAAAATGGTTGAAAACTGGGTTGCATCTTGTCCCAACTGTCAGGTAGTCAGGCCTGCCCCACCTCCTGCCCCCACACAGGAATGAGAATGTCCTAGGGGCCCATGGTCTAGGATTCACATTGATTTCGCTGGCTCTATCAGAGGGCACACCTTCCTTATTATAGTAGATGCATATTCCAAATGGCTAGAGGTCATCCCTATGGCATCCACCACAACTGATGCTGTCATCAAGCAGCTTAAAAAGCTTTTTGTAACCCACGAGTTACCTGATGTTCTTGTCTCTGACAATGGCCCTCAATTTACATTCAACCTCTTTGAATCCTATCTAGCACAACAGGGTATCAGACATGCCCTTACTGCCCCTGGGCACCCTTCGGCTAACGGCCGGGCTGAACGCATGGTACGTTTTACCAAGGAAAAGCTTCAGCAATTGGGTCCTGGGGACATCACTGAAAGTTGAAAAACTTCTTAGTGTTCAGCACATCACTCCTAACTCATCAACTAACTTATCCCCAGCAGAGATGTTGATGGGTAGGAAACTTAGGTCTCCCCTTGACCGCCTTCATCCCACTTACGCACCCAACGCACCACTAGATTCCACTAGCAAAGTTCGCACGTTCAGTGTGGGTGATTCTGTTTATGCTAAGAACCTTATGGATGAACCTTCATGGATTCCTGCTGAAATAACTCAAATCACAGGCCCTTGTTCTTACAGGGTACAAACAGAGGATGGAGTCCTCTGGAGCAGGCACATTTATCAAAGATCCAGATTACCTCAGGAACATCGCAATTGTTCCTCTCTAGTTCCCATACCTAATGCCTTTTCTAGGGGGAGGGAGGAGCATGAGGATAATCAGCAAGCAAGAATCAACCCCATGTGTAATGAGCCATTACGACAGGAACCGTTCCAAAACCTGTCACAATGCCAAAATCCATCCTTACAAGTGGAAGATTGCACACCACTACCTGACTTGGGTGCTGACATTGGGTTGGAGATGGGTTGGGAGGAGAAACCAGATTGTAACAATCAAACAGGGTCTTCTTTCACTGGAAGCCCTAGTAGGGAAATGTCAACAGACACATTTCCTCTCTCATTGGGTGAGAACATTAAAACTTCTGAACCACGAAGGTCTCAACGTACATGTAAGAGCCCCACCTATTTAAAAGAATACATTAGATATGTTGGGGTTTGAGTATGGACTGAACCTAGTGGGGAGGGTGTTATGTATGTAGGTTTGAATGTCATTGGTTTAGTTTGAACTGTTCTTGTAAAATGTCAGAAATGATTGGTTTAAAAAGTGTGGGAAAATCCTGCACTCTGATTGGCTGGCAACTGCGGCTGCTGGCTATAAGTAGCAGCCGCAGCCCAGCCAAATCGGGTCTGTTATGAGCTGTAGTCACTAATAAACTCTTCACTGAAGCACTCCGCGTCTGACTCTTCATGCAAACTTAACAGGTTGCATCTCTACTTTATTGGAAAGCAATATTTTTAAATATGATGATCAGAAATCTTTAGTTCAGTAAGATTTATATCGAGATATCGAGTGCCAACCGCCCTGTACGAGCACACCTCAGGGTTCTTCTCAGGGTTCCGTCGGCAAGTCAATGCTGGCCGGCGGTGCCCCGGGGGCGGGCCTATTCTGTGGCAGTTCCCGCTCTATGGAACCAACTACCCCTGGGGCTCCATCTGGCCCCTGACCTTCACACCTTCTGTCACGACTTGAAGACCTGGTTATTTGAACAGGCTGGGCTGTGCTGACCTCCTGGGGGGGGGGGGAATCTTAAATTCAATCTTAATTTAATTTAATTGTTACAAATATTGGGTTTGTGATTATTTAATCTTCTTTTAATTATTTATTGTTGATTGTTTGGTTTTAGTTGTGAGCCGCCCTGAGTCTTTGGAGATGGGGCAGCATACAAGTCCAATAAATAAATAATAAATAAATAAATAAGATTTATCATGCTACAGCTTTCTTTGTAAAGGAGCTATCATTTCAATAAACACACATGTCATCCTCTTATAATTTATTTGTTTAATTAATTAATTAATTATAAGTGTATGCTGCCCATCTTGTTGTCACACAACTCTGGGTGGCTTGCAACATAACCTCTTATCCCTTAGGTAGTTTTATAACTCCCCTCATGTTCCAACTTGCCATTTGATTTTAATGTGATGTAGTTATAAATATTCCTGAAAAGAGTCTCGAGCAAAAGAAAAAAATTCAGGCTTTATTTTTTTAATACAATGCAGAGTATTGGGTATATGTCTAAAACGCTAATAGGCTTGGCATTGCAGTCCTATTATTGCTTTATAGACATATCAAAAACTAGCACTTGTTTGCGCATTTAAAATCTGGCACATTTTCATTAGGTATATGCAGATTAAGAATTTGTTCCAGTGATTAAAGTGCAGATTTCAGCAGCACTTAGAAAATAATGTGCTAACAAATTTTAACCTGGCATGTATTTTTTGAATAATGATTCACTTTTGAAGGATTTAAATAATCAGCCACTTTTATAATTACAAAACCCAACAACTGTAGGATGAAAAATAATAGCAGATCAGTACAGAATGAACTTCAGGAATAACTTATTATTATTACAGATAAAAAACAAGACAATAGAGCAACATTTTGTCACTGGTATCTCCCAGTTAAAATCTTTCAGATGTCTATCTAGTTATCTACAGCCCACTAAGGACAATATTTTCTTCTCAGAGGGCACATATTTAGAATCAGATGCCTAACATAAAATGCATATTTAGCAACAGCAACAGCAACTAGGAGACAGGCATAATACATCCCATCACTTAATCCACAACATTATGGATTGAGAGATACGCTCACTTTCTATGATATGTGCTATCATTTGTCTGCAGCATCCTAGCACGAGAATGGACAATGTTTGACTTGCAGCCTAATTGCAGTTCTTTGCAAAGAAGCAGAAAAATTATAAAAATGATGTATCACATTTAGAAAAATGAAACCGAAGTAATTGCTTTCTTCTAATAAATAATATAGTCTCACTGTGAAGTAACTGCACAAAATCTTCTCAGAGAGCAGAAAAATGATTCTGTAATGTTTAATTTTTTTATCCCATTTTAAAACAGCAATAAATAATGAAAACAACTAGATTTAAATCTGCTGAAGGTATAGGAACATTAAATAACGTCAGCTTTTTCACTGGTTAAGATAATATAAAATTTACTTGCATTCCTTGTTTTTAAGATAGAACAAGACTTGTTTTCATCTTTGAATTATAGGGCTATCTAGTAATTTCAAAAAAGAAATTAAAGAAGGACAACAGCAGTTTTAAGTATATTAATTATTATATACTGCTATAGTATGCTGGAAGACCTAAATGAATAATTTAAGTACAGACTGTCATGGAGAAAATCTATTTATGTGGTTGTTAAGAGCTGACACTGATTTGATGGCAATACTCAATTGTCAGTCATGGTATGTTGTGAGGAGGGAAGCTGTGACAAACTTAATGTAATCTCTAGGATCTATAGTTTAACACAACTTGGGGACTGCCTGTAAGTTCATTCTTACTTTTCAGTCTTTAGGAACAATCCCATACCACTTAAACATGTGCCCTTTGCAACTTAAGTTTACATTCTGATGTTAAGACAACAAAGAAGTCTAAAATTTTGTCTTGAAAGCAATCAGTTTTTTTTCTTCATCAGTTAAAAGCCTTCATTCTAATAAGGTTTTCATTAGTGAACAGTTAGTACCACCTACATTACATCAAGAGAAATTGTAATCAACAGGTAGTAATGGCAAAATAGGTTCTTCAGCCAAGGCCATTAAAATGCAATGAAGGATTAGCTGCATTGAGAGAAATCTGACTGAAAGAAACAAAGAAAATGAAAGGAGAACTTAGTTAGATAAGGGAATTTCAGCAGGGCAGTTGGCTAAAATTTAGGATAATAATCCTCTCAAATAATAAGAAAATTAACAAAAAATCAAAAGAAAACCTTCCATAATACTGTGTCGGTGGATAAAATCTTGTATTACGCAGGGACAGTCCAGCAGGGGTCAGAATACAATGAGATCTTTTAACTAAAGATTATTTTTTAAAAAAAACGAAACAAATCTATGCAACCTGGACCTTAGAAATGTGACCATACACCCTTGAATTGGGATTTTATTAAGAAACAAGACAATAAAAGTTTATCAGTGGGAAATGGCAATGAAGAAGAAAGTAGCAACCACAATACACAGTAGAGAATTAACATTCAATAGGAAAATATTCTTTAAAACAACTAATACTGCGTAGGAAATGGCAAATGAAAGTATAAAGAATATTCACACGGCACTTAAGATGGGATGTAACAAACAATGAAAATGGCAATGAAGGAGAGAAAGCGCCTAAGCCACATTGAGGAATGAATGTTTTGTGGTGTTGGTGATAGAATGACATATCCAGTTCAGATTTGGGGAAAGAGAACAAGTACAAAACATGCTCTATATGAGCAAGGTTTTTTTGTCTTTGAGAAGAAGTGAAGGTCCTCTCATGCACCCTCTAGCTTTTGGAAGTTGGGATTCAGCTGAAGAAGAGGGAATGAAAAAGGAGCTGAAAATCCAGCCTGTGTGTGACAGATGGAGGAGGGAGAATAAAGAGAAAGGACAAGGAAGGAAAGAAAAGAAAGAAGTCCTAGTAATTCTGTGAAAAGACTGATAACATATCAGTCAGGAATAGAAGAAAGAAGACACACCTGTTTATCCTTTTGTTGCCTTGTCCTGATTCTCAAAGATTGTTGGCATAGATTCCAAGATTTCACAGAAAGTGAGGAATGAAACTACAGCTATCAATTTATAACTGATTGCTGGTGCTTCTTACTGGGTCAGGTGAGCAGGGTCTGTAGCTTCCTGAATCCATGGCACTTCTGGAGCAGGATTATTTCAAATTGTTCTAGAAGGTGGGCTTTGGGGTACATAGTTGCTCAGATGAAGCTACCTGGTCTTCCAGACTTGGAAACTTAAGTTGCTATTGGCCAAGGAATATCCTTTGGAGGCTCACAAAAATAGATTCTTCGTAAGTGTTCTATTTCATGTCCCCTGCAGTGATTTTTGCATTAGCCTAAAATTGTAGGATTTGGTTTCAGGAGTAAGGCTCATCCTTTTTTTTCTTTTTTAAAAATCAAGTTAAGGGTTTCATTACAAGTATTTTTACAACACAGCAAGATATTTAAAGTATTTTTACACAAGGAATACTTACCATTCTGTTAAATCATAAATATTAATAAGACCTAAGCCAAAGCAAGAGAGAAAAGAGGAGCATTGCTGAGAAATTATATTGATTTTAATTATAACTGGATAAAAGTCTGTAGTGATTCTCAGTCATCCAAGTCATGAGTTGTTAAAGGTTTTTGAGCAACTGGACTTTCTTGTTTTTCCTTTTGAAGACATTTCACTTCTCATCCATGAGAAGCAAAATGTCTTCAAAAGAAAGAACAAGAAAGTCCAATTGCCTCAAAAAAGCACCTTTGGAATTACAACTGGATAGTTGGCATTTGCATAGATTAATCCAGTTTTTGTCACCATAAAAAGATGTTGAGGCTCTAGAAAGAGTGCAGAGAAGAGCAACCAAGATGATTAGACGACTGGAGGCCAAAACATACAATGGACAGTTGCAGGAACTGGGAATGGCTAGTCTAGTGAAGAGAAGGACCAGGGGAGACATGATAGCATGATAGTCTTCCAGTATTTGAGGGGCTCAAGCGATTTTCCAAAGCACTTGAAGGCCAGACAAGGAATAATGGGTGGAAACTGAACAAAGAGAAATATGTATATATATATATGTAAGTATGTATGTAAGTATATATGTAATAAATTTACACATCTGCCCAACTCATACACAATGACTCCAAGTGGCATTAATAAGAGTCTTGGTGGTGCAGGCTGTTAAATGCCTAGCACTTAAGTTCCAGCTGCCTGCAATTAGTGCAGGCTCGAATCCCACCAGGCTCAAGGTTGACTCAGCCTTCCATCCTCCCGGGTAGGTAAATTGAGGACCCAAGATTGTTGAGGGCAATAAGCTGACTTTGTAAAAATGCCACTTAGTAATAAGCAGGCATATACAATGGAATGAAGGCTATTGCTGAGCACATTGGGTTGTATCCCAAAAATTGTAAGCCACCCTGAGTCTTCGGAGAAGGGTGGCATATAAATGTAATTTTTTTAAAAAATTAAAAAGTTAAAAGTCCACAGTTTTAAAAATACAGTGCTCCACAGTAGCAACAACACAAGACATTTGATCTGCTCCGAATAGGGCCCCCAAGCTCACTGATAAAATATGTCTTCAAAGTGTCATGGAAAAGCAATTGGTAGTGGCATATTACATTATTGCTGATACCTGCTGGACTATTGATAAAGCCAAACACTACTAAAAATAAGTCACTATAGTGTTTGGTTCATTAATTATAAAAAGACCTTCAGCTGTGTCAGCCATATCAAGTTGTAGAACGTCCTTAAGAAAATAGGAATCCCAAGCATAACATTGCCTTCAAGTCATGTGGGACAGGAATCCCAAGCATAACATTGCCTTCAAGTCATGTGGGACAGGAAGCCACAGATTGGATGCAACATGGTGACTGATTCCAGATTTGTAAAGATTGAGATGAAACAAATCTACGTATGTTCTCTTTATTTATTCAACCTATATACTGAGAGAAGCTGGATTGAAAGGTGATGACTAATTTTAAAATTGGAAGAAGAAATATAAAAAAACATTGCTATGCTGATAATACTCTTCTGATATCATGCTAATGATACTGATGATGATAGCTGAAAATGCAACTAAATTGACAGCTCTAACAATGAAAGTCAGTGAACAAATACACTTAACATTAAATATAAAGAAGTCCAAATAATATCAAGAAGTACCACAGCCAATTTTAGAACTGACAATGAAGTTGTGTTGAAGTTATATTTTCTTCTTTTTTAGAGCTGACTACCAGCAGTAAAGGAACCAGAAGTCAAGATACACACACAGACTAGTGATATGTAGAACAACAATGAAAACCTTGGATAAAGATATTCAAATACTGTAATTTGTCTATATTTTTTAAAAAAATCAGAATTATCCAAGCAATGATTTTTTCTTGTAACACAATATGGAAATGAAAGTTAAATTTTTTTATAGCAGGACAGAAAGAGCATTGATATCTTTTTATCTTTGGTATTGGAGATTTTTGAGGATACCATGGACAGCAAAGAAAACAAATAGGTTATTGAATGCATCAATCCAGAATTCTTACTCATGGAACAAATAACTAAGCTGAAATATTGGGCATGTTATGGAATCAATCCATCAGTCAATCAATCAATCATCTGTGGAAAGTCCAGTTTGAGGACTTTAAAGGCTTTGTTGTAAGGTATAAGGTACAAATGGAGCCATTCAAACTGAACAACTATTATTATGAAAGCTTATTGTTCTTGTCAATTTAGTTATTCCAGCACACAATACACAACATCCTTATTCTGACTCAGACCACTGACACATTTAGTTTCACCAGTCCTAGGGTTGTGTTTTCCAAGCTTTCAGGAAATGTCTTCCACTTTTGTCTGGAGAAACTTGTGACTGAACTTAGAATACTTTTCAAGCAAAACATAAATGCAACTTCATAGCTATAAGCATCCCTGCCATTGCTACATATGCTCCCCTTAATGACTGCAAATAAAAGATCACTTTTATTTTTGTAACTGAAAAGTTCTCATTGTAACTCTAGCATGCTCCTCTTAAGACTATTCAATATTTTCTGAAAGAATACAATTCTGTGTTCAGTTATAGAAAAATAAAATACAGGGAAGATGCTATGAATGAAATCTCTAAACTGGGCTCCTTAATGCCTTTTTTCCTGCATAATTATCAATAAACAGTTGCTAAGGCAATGTTTCTGAAACTTGGCTGTTTGAAGGTATGTGAACTTCAAGATCAGAATTCTGAACCAGGACAGTAAACTGTGGAATTTTTGGAGTCAAAGTTTATATATCTTCAAGCTGCCAAGCTTGAGGAAGATAGTGCTAAAGGAATTTGGTCAATGGTTGCAGTGGTCCCTATAATTCAAGCAATAGTTCTATGCCAAAGCTTTCATAGTTGATTTTGAAAGCCTCAATAATTATAATTCCATGCAAGAAATTTATATTTTTTGGAAGAGCAAAAAAGTCATGAAAACAAGCCATAAAACAGAAGAGTTCTACTAGCAATGCAAGATTAATGCAACTTCTCTCATAGTGGTATGTGACATGACAGTTCATGATCATGGATATTGTCATCAAAATTGCTTCCATACAGTATTTGTTAAGGTTTACCCATGCACACCTTCCATTCAGTAAAGTATGAATCATGGTTTTTTAAACAGGAGCTAGAAGAATGGACATGTCTTGATTAAATTAACTGTATATAGGACATTACACCATTGCGCAATCTTATACCTCAAACAAAACTGGTTACTGTGATTCTATATAAATAAATATTTATATGCCCAGAAATTAGATACTATCTAATAAGAATAAGATACTATCTTATTTGACTATATGAAGAGATTTCAACCTGATTTCCCCATCTTTATGAATAATAACATAAGTATTCTAGACAGCAGATGGCACTGTTGTCTCATTATATATAGACACAGAAACTAAGCATTGATAAACGTTCTCAAAAATTCCTTATTGAACAGATGCAGCATTAAACAAGTCAGGCTCATTTTTAATAATTCCTTGAATACCTGGAAAGGATTAAAATCTTGGCATGGCTTATAATTAGTATCATAGCAAATACTAAGAATTATAAGTTAGCATACATTGCCAATAATAACACATAAAGGTAAAGGTTCCCCTCACACATATGTGCTAGTGGTTTCTGGCTCTAGGGGGCGGTGCTCGTCTCCATTACAAAGCCGAAGAGCCAGTGCTGTCCAAAGACATCTTGTGGTCATGTAGCTGGCGTGACTAAACACTGAAGATGCATGGAACGCGGTCCCACCAAAGTGGTCCCTATTTTCTATTTGCATTTTTACATGCTTTCGAACTGCTAGGTTGGCAGAAGCTGGGACAATAAAGGCAGCTCATTCCATTACACGGTGCTAGGGATTCAAACCACTAAACTTCTGACCTTTCTAATCAACAAGCTCAGTGTCTTAGCCACTGAGCCACCGCGTCCCCTTACAAGGATATAACGCATACAAGGATAGAATTGGGAAGACAGCAACAAAGAGCAAATAAAGCTGGATCCTGGATGTCAGACATGCCTCCATTCAAAACCTATGAAAGAAATCCCCCAACTCCATATTTGTAGAGAAAAGGTACTTTTACTGGGTTTGAAGTGATAACAATGAAAGAAAAGCAAGATCTGAGATAATAGGCATGAAAAATACATATTGAAAGTTATCCCAAGTTCCTTCCCCCAAGGGTCCAGACTGGACATCCAATCTGCAGTGCTTTTAGTGTCATGTGGAGTACATCTTCTGGTGGGTTTCTCATCATCTGGTATGCCGAGATGGTTGACCTTGGCTGGGCAGAGATAAGTCCATGCAGTTGCATAGTAAGCAGGAAAACATCCCCCCTCCCTCTTGGTTCACACAGAAGATATCTCCACTCTCCAGCAAACTTCCCCTTCCAAATATCAAACTTCCCCTCCCCACCCATTTCTATGGCAGCCAACAGTAAGCAAGCAGCATGAGGCCTCATGAAAATGTCATGGAGGCTGACACTGGAAAGACAAAGTGGGTCTGAGTTTGGGGCTCTTTGGCTCCAGGAGAATCACCATATTGGGTCATGGATGGGGTTGCAAATGACCCAGGCTGACCCTATGCATAATCTGGGGGTTCTCCTAGATTCATGACTCCTTCTCAAGGAGCAAGTGCAATTGGGGCCAGGAGAACCTTTGCACAACTTCAGATTGAATGCCAGCTACACCCATTCCTGAACCAATGTGCTCATCTCACAGTCACCTATGCCCTCATCGCTTCCTACTTGGACAAAGGGCTGCCCTTGAAAAGCATTTGGAAGCATTGGTTAATTGAGAATGCAGCAGCAAATGAAAATGCTAAATAAGTAAATGAAAAGAAATCAAGTTTTATAACATTTGATGGGTCTAACAGATATTAGAAGTAAAAGGAAGGCTTATTTGTCAAGGTTAAAAATTTTAATCTTGTAAAATTTTTTACTTCTAGTGCACTTTTACTGACATCAGCGCTGAAATTACAAAGCTTTATAGATTTGTTTAAGGTAAAAGAAGGGATACGAGGAGGAGAGATCTTTTGGTGTAAGAGAAAATGATGTTACTAGAATTTACACTTTTTGCCATGAAGGGGGAAGTAACTACATATTTCTTTCCTTTTTTCTTACTATATATTTCTTTTCTATTATTTTATTCTTTAGTTTATATTAGGTTCTACTGTTGTATTTGTAATCTTTAATAAAATTACTATGAACAGAAAATAGTTATTTTCTAAAATGAGGTTTATCTTGAAGGGACTAATTTAGTGTTCAATTAAAAGTACTAGGTAGTCAGGAGAACCTTTGCACAGTTTTAGGTTAAGTGCCATTTCTACCCATTAAAAGAACTAGAATTTTAAAGGACTAATATAATCACAAAATAAGAACAAAGGCCTGACAATCCATTACCCTATGAACTAGATTTTAGTGCTGTTTAAATTTCTTGGCACCATGTTTTGACTTTCTTTAGTCATTATTTTATTCCTGAAGCAGCCTGACAAATTTCTGGAGCCATTCTATTATCAACATTTCTTTCTGAGAAGATAAGCTCATTCCTGTCTGGAAAAACAATGATCAAATAAAAATGCTGTGCTTGAACTTTCTAAAAATATCTGTGTGTGTGTATGAAAGAAAGAAAGAAAGAAAGAAAGAAAGAAAGAAAGAAAGAAAGAGAAAGAAAGAAAATAAGAAAGAAGAAAGAAAGAGATTTATTCCATCATTATTTCTTTAAAGTCCAGTAACAAAGGTCATCTGAACTGTACTGGCACCCAGTCCCTGAATGGGATTTTCTTAATACCATTCAAGGTCCTTTTTGTTAAAGTCCATCTAGCACTGATGCTCCTAAGGAACTCAGTCTGTGTAGCCAACTATTGCTCTCTGAACCCATAATCATGCAATCAGAACATTCTGGAACTGCATCTTGGCTTAGACACTAAGCTGAATGAATCCAAAACCAAAGATGAGCCAGTAGAAAGTTTAAGCAATTCATGGTATTCCTGGAACATCTTTTGTGTGTCAGAACCAGGGGTGGGATTCTACCAGTTCATACCTATTCACTAGAACTGGATGTTAATATTCTAAGCAGTTCGGAGAACTGGTTGTTAGAAGAAATTACTGGCCTAATCCTATAAAGAAGGCAGGAAGGAAACATTCTGGTGTTGCTTATAGAAACTGCCTCTCCGTTAACCCTTATTACATTCTTGGCAGGACTAGACTTCCTGTCTCAGGAACTTCTCTGGAGTTTTTTTCCCACCTTTGCTGGTACTTTGCTTGTGTGGAGTGACCATTCAAAGTTACAATGGCACTGAAAAAAGTGACTTATGACCATTTTTCACACTTACAACTGTTGCAGCATCTCCACAGTCATGAGAAGCCAGGTGAGGAGATGCATGCCTCAATGTGAGTGATATTGAGTTGGCCACGCCCAGCCAATAACATGACTACCAAGCCACCAACTAAGCCACACCCACAGAACCGGTTGTTAAAAAATTTGAATCCCACTCCTGGTCAGAACCAATGAAGCAGCAGACAGCATGTGCTGTCCAGACAGTATATAGTTAATTGGGAATTGGGAGATGTCCCCTTAAGGGAATGCATCATGGGAAATGTAGTTCATGTCATGTGGTCACATCTGTAATCCTGATTGGTCACTGAACTGACCCTTGGTTGGATTGGGGGAATTTCCTTTACTCTTGCTTGGACCCCAGTATCGTGTGGGTGTCTCACCCTTTGCTCTATCATTATGGGATGAAGATAACTGTATTTTTACACTATGAAGTCAATTATGCAAAGATTGGACATTAGATGGATCTCGACATAACCGTGAGTTATACTTTGAGGATGCCTTGTGACCCAATAAAGAAACTTTGTATGGAAGCCTTTGTAGAGTTTGCCTGACTATCTTTATATTCAGCCAGCAATTAAAAGACAGAACACAGCATTTTCTTACTTTCTGAAGTCTTCTGTCAACCATCTTACTTGTAGCCCGTTATCACCTATCTACCCACATAATATTTCTTATAACAACATGGGCAAACTTTGTTATTTTTGTTGGAATTCTTGTAAATAACACAGCCTTTTCTGTTTCGTGCAGATGTTTATAAATTGCATACTGGTTTCAGGAAGCTTTGGCCTGAAATAGCTACTTCATAAAATAAGATTAAATTGCTTTTGATTTTGGGAGAGTTCAAATAAGTAGACATATGAGCTCTGATTCCAGAAATTGTTCCAGTCCTTTGAATTCATTTGGGAATTTTTCTGCAGAATTTCAGTGCCATCCAATGATTTTTTCCTTTTTCTCTCTCCTTCAAGTATGTGCCAGTATGAATAGGATAATGAAAAGTCCCTACTGATAGATCCAGCCTTAAATGGTAAGATTATGCAATTTCCAACTCAGAAGTAACATTGCATGAAATGGTTTTTGTATCATCAGTTGGTATACAGTTGATCTCCCTCTGCTTCATTTTGATTCTTGCTTGGTTCTTTTTGTTATCAGATTTGCAAAATAAATTTTTAAAAAAGCTGTTGTTTGGACTGCTTTTCAGATTTGTTTGTGAAAAAAGTTCTGAACATAAAACCAAGCTTTATTTCTTGTAAAATTTAATAACACTCTCATATAAAGAAAACAGAATGATCTGAAAGAAATGCTTAAATTAAGTAGGAGGATATAAAAATTGCAGCAGAAGAGGACAGCTGCAAATTTAAATAATCAAAATAGAGAGAAAAACACACTATAAAAATATAAATATCTGCTTTTTAAAGTGATTGCATTTTTATATTCATTTCCAGTTTACATAATTGGAGGGAATAATATTGACAATTCACTGAATAAGATAAGCACTCCAAGGGATGAGAAGAGGGGCTAATTGTTTTCTAAATTAATTGAAATTTAACACATTGCATCCATATATTTATTTATTACAAATCATTTCTTAAGGCATAGTTTACAAATACATAAATAAATGATCAGCTTTAAATAAAGCATCCAAGAAAAATTTAATTCACTTGTTTATGCAGCATGGATTAAACAGCAATGACCACCCAATGAAGCATTTATCAATTTTATTTATAAAATTCATATCCAATTAGACAAAGTTTTTATAATCATTGCAAGCTTTTAAATTTACAAGATCTTTATTCACATAAGATATTTAGAAAATAAAAGGAACAAAATGATAGGAGAGAATATATTCATGGAGAGACAGAAAGTCTCCAAGCAATACATTGGTCTTAACAATAGATGGACCTGTGTTGTTCAGGGGGCTTCTCAAAGCTTGCTGGGAAGAAACAGCACTAAAGTGTTGGATCTCCATTTTTGGAAATAAAATATATGGTTGTTAAGCTGTTTTACTACTTGTGGGATGCCCACATTTCTTGGCAAAGAGAAAAAGAAATCCAAGAATCTTCTAGTAATTATATGTTTTCTAAATGCCTTCCTAGGAAGATTTTGTTCTATGGCCATCATCACCTTGATTTCATTCAATAACATTTCTGGACTGCAGGATGCATTTAATCTAGTTTATTCTCAGAAAACATAAAGAATAAAATTTTAAGTCAATCCTTTAAGCTAACACTTTTATTTTTGATGCGACATTTCAAAAATGTCAATATATAGTCCTCGACTTACAACTTACAACAGTTCATTTAGTGAACATTCAAAGTTACAATGGCACTGAAAAAAATGACTTATAACCAGAGGTGGTATTCAGCCAGTTCTGACAGGTTCTGGAGAACCAGTAGCAGAAATTTTAAATAGTTCGGAGAATCGGTAAATACCACCTCTGGTTGGCCCCGCCTTGGAGTCCCAGCTGATTGGCTGGGTCTTCTTTTGTTTCCCTGCACAGGAGAACAGAGCTGGAAAGCAGGTTAGTGGGATGGGAAGGGAATGGGGATTTTACAGTATCCTTTCCCTGCTACGCCCGGCACGCCACACCCATCAAGCCACGCCATACCTACTAAGCCACATCACAGAACCAGTAGTAAAAAAATTTGAATAGCACCACGGCTTATAAGTGCTTTTCACACTTATGACCGTTGCAGCAACCCCATGGTCATGTGATCTACATTCAGATGCTTTGCAACTGAATCACATTTATCATGATTGCAGTGTCCTGGGATCATGTGATCACCTTTTGAGACCTTCTGAAAAGCAAAGTCAATCCAGATTCATTTAACCATGTTACTAACTTAATAAATGCAATGATTCACTTAACAATTGTGACAAGAAAGGTCATAAAATGGGAAAAACTCACTTAACAAATTTCTCACTTAGCAACATAAATTTTGGGTTCAATTGTAGTCATAAGTTAATGACTACCTGTACTTAATTCATCTGGAAGTCCACAAAAATTTATATTTCTAATATTCTGCAGCAACATCTGATTACACTGCCGAATATCTAGGCCTTTAAGGATCAGGAAAAGTTTAATATACTGCTAATAAATATGAGTCAAGCTTGACATTTTTGAATAAGTTACTGCAGGTATTTATATTTTAATATATATATTTGATTCTTTAACCAATGTAAGCATCTTTAAAAGGCTAACGTTAAAATATTTTAGGAGGCTGATATGACCATTGTGAGGATTCCCCTTCAGATCACTTGTCATTTTTTTAGACACTCTTCACTAAAGATGATATCAGTGGTTGCCCATAGAGAAAACCAATGCTCCTCTGTTCTGTTCAGCTATGGAAAGTGGACAAGTGGACCTCCTTAAAGCAGAGATAGGGAAAAATGGCCCCTTTATGACTTGTGGACTTCAACTCCCAGAATTCCTGAGCCATAGTAAAAGAACCAGTTGGCTCATGAATTCTGGAAGTGGAAGTCCATAAGTTATAAAAGGGCCATTATTTCCCACCCATCTTAAAGAATCCAAATTTATTTCACCCTCCAGATACCAAGAAATATTACTTTATTACTTTATTTAAATCCCAAGAAATAAAAGAAAATATTTATATTTTTCCCTGGACACACACATACAAACACAGACACAGACACACACAAAATAAGGGTGCTACTGTATGTGCTACAAAATTTCATTATCTTAATTTGTTTTTTTCTCTTTCACATGGACTACTAATGTGACCTTCCCCCACCCAGTTTAAATTTAAAGTTATCCACAGCCCATATGGAAGCCCTTCCTCAGTTCCATTTGTTTTCTTCTTCCCCTTTTTAAATAACAATACAAAATCAGTAGAAAAAAAATAACTGAGAAAAATAGCAAGAAAATGTCTCTAAACTCGGAGGTGAAATATCAACCTGTTCCTTAATACATTTTACAGAGGTAGACTTGAATCTTTCAAGCTACTGAAAATACTAAGTTTCAACTCTACAAGACAGACATTCTAGAAAATTGACTTGAAGGATAATAAGAATTGAATTTATTGAGACAAACTATAGTAAAGGAACCTTGCAAGTTTGCTTGTTTGTTTTCCCTCTCTTTTACATCCCAGGAAATCACAAGGGTGCCAGTCTCTATTTCCCTAGTATTTTCCTGTCCCATCTTGCTTAACCCATACTTCTGTACCTCTTGGTTGTTCTAACAGTATATGGATGCCTTCTCCAAAATCAGAACCATGCAATAATATAATCAAATGTCAAACAACAACAACAACAACAACAAAAGGAAACTGGATTGCAGTACTCCTCTTTCAGAAATTCATCAAAATTGCAATGTTTTGCAAACTGACATACATTAATATCAAAAAATATTAGCAACAAAATGATATGGTATCCTTAAATTCTAATAATAGTTAAATGTGTTGTCTAATCTACATCCTCACTAATAGTTAATTCAAAGATGAAATTGTGGTAGCCACTGAGTTTCCCTGGATGACACTAGAAGCTGGCAGCACACTGCAGCCTGGTGGAGGGGGCCTCTTTTGCTATCCCATGAGCTTATCCTCTATTCATCCTGTATCTGTTGGGTTGGAAAGTCCCTGATTTTCCAGGTATACAGGTGATCTCATTTACTAACATCACCACTAGTCTTGGATTGGGAGGTTGCACCAATGTGGTTGAGGGATTTCACCCATGTGGGATCTATTCTCCAATCCAAATGCTGTATCTATGCTACTCTTCCTGCTTGTAAAATGGTATAAAAGAATAAACACTGCCCAGGCACTCAGACATCTTTGGGCACTGAAATGACTGGTTATTGAATCCCTACAAGTGCCTCAACAGGGACCTCAACCCTGCAGGCGGGCCATCAACCCTCCGGGTAGGCAACAGCCAACATGCTTACCATCGTCTGAAATAGACCCTAAGGTGCACCTTCGTCCCCACGGGACCCCGGGTCCTTCTGGGACCCATCAACTGGTAAGTATGGGTTGCAATCTATCTCAGCATCAGCAGGAACATGTTCAGGAAATTAGATTCCTGCTACATGAATCAGGGTACAAAAGTACACTGAGTTAGACACAAAGAAGCTTTGGTGGAGATAGGGAAATGGTATCCTGAACTTAATAGAATAGAATAGAATAGAAGGTTAAGGATACCCAAGGCTCCAGTCCAAATATTACATTGATGGTATCAATGCTGTCATGCAGTGGAAACATCTGGCTCTGATGTCTCAGCAAAATAATAATTGACTATAAGCCCCTCCCTGATGATGATCAGGTAAAAATTGTCAGTCCAAAATCTTCTCTAATTGACTTTCAGCTCCTGCAGGCAAATTTTTGATTCTCCAAAGCCATTGTACACCCCCATAAGGAAAATATTAAAGGAACAATTAGAAGAAGGGGAGATTCAAGCTAGAAACCCAGGACAGAGACACACATAAATTTATTTGTTTGAAATTTTTATGTTTAATCCTTTTAATTATTTAATGCTTAAGAAGATAGAACAATGGATGTAACTAGAATACAGGCAACTGCTCTCTCTGATGCACTGGATGGCAGAATTGAAAGTGGAAGGCATGCCCTATTGATTTCAATAGTCCACAATTAGATCTGCTGATCAGAAGCATGGAATGAGACACAGATCTGTTAGGAAGCCCCTCCATACAGTACATTGGGGCTGTTCAAAGAAAATATGGTTCATTTACTGTTATGTGTTAGGAAGAACTAAGAGAAGATGAAAATGTTTACTATTCTTTTCATGATGTGATTTTCATTAAAACTTTAGATGTATGTATAATAATGTATAATAATTGCATGCAGAATTGAGCTTAGCTGTGTAGCTTGAAGAAAATATCTCACCTGTGTATAGCCCT
>CM019155.1:41174324-41255264 GCA_009733165.1 Naja naja | reverse complement strand
CCCTGTAATGGGAGGAGCAAAGTTCATTTTTTGGGACATGTGATGATAGGCTTGGGCGAATGGGTAAGAGGGTGGTGCTGAGAAGGAGGGAGGGACTGATTGCAATGTATATAACCTGTGCTGGTAGAACAAAGTCTTTGCAATTGCTCTTGGAGGAAGACCAGGAACTTAACTTCAGATAGCTGCCTGCCTTTTTTCCTCTTAAAAAGTTCAACCTGGTTGAGGACAAACTGGGTAAGGAAAAAAACAGTATTAGTGAGCAAGCTAGCAACTTGAGCTCACCTGGAGGACTGACTTCCAGGATAGTCACACCCTGCCATTTACTCTAAAGGGTGTCTTTCTAGTAACTTGACCTAGAAGGTAGTAAAGGGAATTTATAGTCTTGAGGTAGTTTCCCAAATTAAGTCATTTCATCGTTGGTAAGTATCTGTGATTTTTCCCCCTCTTCTTCTTATGCCCAGTGACTCTGTGTGTGTGTGAGAGATACCCTTTATTGGTAAAACCCACCTGTTGACCAAAGCTGTGTGTCTGCTGGTTTCAGCCACCCTCAGACCTCTGCTAGCCTTGTTGGTGATGACCAGAGAACCTTGAATAGCAAGGGGAACCAGTGAGATCCACGTGCTTCAATAGGGCAGCGAAAGGTTGTATGATTGAATCATAACTGGGGCAGAATATACCTTTAAATTGTTAAGAGAACAGCCCAGAAAGAAGCTCATGGAGGACCAGTAATTAGCAAGTCTTCAGGTGAATCCTAAGCCTGGTAAACTCAAGGCAGATGGGTAATTAAGGTGCTTACAATTTTTCCCTTTGGGGAAGGGTTTGTTGGCTGGGGTAAATTGTAAGGAATTTAATTTCATGCAACTGTCTTTTTTTTCTTAATCAACTCAGCTCAGAACAACTGAATAAAAAAATATTCCAACACTTTACAACAACAATCCAGGTAAGTTCAATGAGGTTTAATATACAGAATTAATATACAGAAAGTAATTTATATAGCCACTCATCTGACTAAAAGCAATTCTGGGCAGTGTGGGGAAGGGTTTGTTGGCTGAGGTAAATTGTAAGGAATTTAATTTCATGCAACTGTCTTTTTTTTTCCTTAATCAACTCAGCTCAGAACAACTGAATAAAAAAATATTCCAACACTTTACAACAACAATCCAGGTAAGTTCAATGAGGTTTAATATACAGAATTAATATACAGAAAGTAATTTATATAGCCACTCATCTGACTAAAAGCAATTCTGGGCAGTGTATAATGTCTTATAATTATATTATAATAATTCTTAAATCTAGTTTGGTATTCGAGGTTGGTTCTCTTCACTGAATTTTAGAAATTTCTCTTTAATTATTAGATCTCTTTCCAAGAAGTACCTGCATTTATATGTGCTACCCACAGCATCTCCTTGGCCCACCCCGAAGCAAAGTAAAAACTTTCGTCCTTTCGGGGACTTGGTATAACGTTAAACGTTATTTTTAACGGCGTCCCTGTCAGATACTCCGAAACAATCTGGTGTTGATCAAACTTTTAAAGGAAGCCATATTATGTAAGACCTAAGTCAATGGTAGACTGGCTAAATCTAAACGGGACTTGTTGTAGCCCTCGGAGGTCTCGCTTTTCTTGGGAGCGGACTTCTCACCAGCGTTCCCTCCCACTCCACCGCCGTGGCTGAAGCCGCCTGGACGCCTCATGCGCCAGCAGTCTCCGCCTTGAGGGCCATTACGTGTGCTCGCGCCCGGTGTAACCGTGCGCTCTCCGCAGCCCACTCGGCTGGACTCCAACCCCGGGCGCCGCCCCCTTAAACACCGTCTTCATTTCAGGCTTGCCCGCCTGCCTTGCGCCCGGCGGTAGGTAGGTCGATATTGAAGTTTTATTTGGGGGAAGGGGAAAGGGATGTTAGAGGCGACGTGGCCAAGAATTGATCTTTCTCCCTGTTCTTTTCCAAACTCCCTTAGCGAGAGTGGGAGGAGACCACCACAGAGAGCGCGCTTTTCAATCGGCTGCGATTGGAGCGCCTAGCTCTCGCGAAGCTTCTATTTGCACCCAGAAGTTTCAGTTTCTTCAAGAGCAGGGGAATGGTTGGTCACCCATCACCACCCATCACCCCTTCTTGGGTCGTCTTCTGAAAAGAAATAGTACTTTAGAGAAAGTTTGTTTAGGATCGCAAATTCGCGTCCACGGAATAAGCTGTGTTTAATAGCTCAGAAGGGAGACTTCTGGTAGGGAAATAGTGGTTACATACTGGCTAGATCAATACAGCTGTAAAATTGGGGTAGGCAACCGGGTGCCTATCAAATACTTTCGTATTACAGATACTGTAACTGCAAGGCTGGCCAGATGAAGCTTTGGCTCCTTTCTTTCAACTTAAAGAAACAGTATCTTCATGAGGCGAATTGTTACGCTCCTAGCCAGTCCTTAACCCAATCATTTCTAATGGGAGGGGGCAATTCTTTAGCTTGTTTGAATTCTCCCAGGTACCCAGCTAAAGCTAAACTATCATTGAAACTTCTGCAAGCTAAAAATTAGCACATTGGTTGAGAAACCTTATGTTAAGCATTAGTAGGGACTGAGGGAACTATTAATGAAGCATATCAAGAGGATATCAGGTTGCCTATTAGTGGCTTAATAATAAAGTTTATTGAATAGCTTCTGGCCTTATAAAGGAAATTCTGAGTATTTGAACAAAAATATTAGTGAAAGATACTGCAAGTTTGGGCAATTCAGCTGTGCTTACTGAAGTCTTGCTGTTTCCCCCCACACACACTTTTTTTTGCCTGCTTAGGATCGAAGTTTTCCTTCTTCTGAAAAGAAAATCGAGGGATTGATTTTGGCTCTTGGCCAAACTGATGAAAAGGGTAATTTTATTCATTTCCCTAATTTATCTGGAAAGAAAATTGGGGTTCCTTTTGGGTTCTTGATAGCTGAAGCTTCTTAATCCAGTTTGCTAGGGAACAGTTGGAAGAGTAGTATTGCCACCATGTAGGGGTTTCTAAGATAGACCTTCATGGATTGATTGTATGGTACTGGACATTTCGCATGGCCTTGCAAGGATCTTCTACATAATGGAAGGCTAGGCAGAGAAGGGTGGTGAATAGACCTTAGATCCCTGGTTGTCATACAACTGGTCTCATGCCATGAATTATGACAGATGTCCAACCTAATAATTGAAAGACAGTGACTTGGAGAAATGTGTCAAATGGATAAATTCTTATCTTAAACTGTAGTTTAGTCTAAAACACTCATGGGGAGAAGGGGAGGGGTTCAACTGTTGGTTTAAAAGCCTGTAGTCAGTAAATTAGCCATTGTGCTCAAGCTGCTAAAACAGAATGGAAAAAATAAAACTTTAGTAAGCATACAGAAGAAAAGATAGTTTGTAGCAAGAACTCTTTCTTTTATGGAGAACATAATGCACCATTATTACATTCTCTATAAAAGTTAACTGTACACCTGTTATGTATTGAATAGTTTACATTTAAATTAAGATATTTGGCTGCACTGAAACTCCTAAATATGAGGAGGGAGGATAGACAGTAATATGTTTTGGAACTTCACTATTACCAGCACTATCCATTATATAGAAGTTGAAAATGTACTTCTCTGGAGAATGCACCTTCCTTTAATAATTAATTACAATATGTAATGAGTTTTCTAGTGCAGATGCAAAGAAAAAATTAGTTCAGTATATAATGATCACAACAGTTGCTAGCTCAACTATACAGTAAGGTAAGAATTAATAAGCTTGTTCTTGGAAGCCAATTATTGCAGCTAGATTTCATAGCTCTTCATGTACATTTTCTGTTAAATTGTTAAAACCTATAAAGCTTCATGTTATAATGAATAGGGAAAAACTTCTAATTGTATTGGAAGAGGACTGAGAATAGTATAGAACAGAGGTGTCAAACCCAATGTTGTCACAGTGGCATCACGTGATGAATTAGGACTTTTTTCCTCTTTGTAAACTGGGCGTAAGCGTGGCCAGCACATGATGCATCTGGCCAGCTGGGAGTTTGACAGCTCTGGTATCAGCAATCTTATATATTAGGGAAGAGCTCTTTTTCACCCATATAACACATGATTCAATTCCTGCTACTTTTAGTTAGGTAGAGAAAGTTTGTGATCTGAAATTCCAGAGAGCTGTGGCCAATGTGAACAATATTAAGTTCAGAGGTCCATCACATTGATTCTGTCAAAGAGAGTTCTTCTCCATGGGATGCTTCTGTTCATGTATTCCACCAAACAGCACTTTTGCCACTGAGCATGCTGAATTCTGTGGGTTTATTTTTTTTAGGAATTATATATTTAATGCTATTTTTCTCCCTGAGATCTTCAAACTATCCTGATAATGTTCTTATGTTTTGGTAATTATGTCCATTGTTTTGGCTATGTACCTATTAGCCCTGGACAAAATGAAATTGCTGTCACAGCAGATATATAATGACCTGGATTGAAATGCCACTAAATTGTTGTTGAATCCAGCCATGCTTGTCAAGTTGTCAGTTCTGTGCAACAAATACTATATTTCACTAAGATGTCTTACTTGTAGTGTTGTTCCTTAATTATCCTATAATAGGTTCTATTTTGGAGGAAGGGATTGTCCATTTTTGAGTTGATTTGGGTTTATATTAATAATGTATGTTGGTATTAAATGTAAGAATATTTTATAGTTAGGTTACACTTGGCTCCCATTTATCTTTTATATTTACTGTCTTTAGGTAATTAATAAACTATTTGTTGCTTATACCTGTACAAATCTGTTATTTTTGAATTTTGTTTACTACTAATCTACTGATTTGCAACCTGAATCAATCTGCCTTAGCATCTTCTCTCCATTGGTTTATTAGTTTTTCTGGGTGTTACTTAAGGAATAGAACTGAGTAGAAAATTAAGATCATGGTAGTATTCGTAATACAAAATGATTATTTTTCCAAGCTTGACTATTTTATATTTTTTATGAATTGGACAGATGCTGGAACTTGCTGAAATATTTAATGTCCCAAGTGATGAAGATTTTGTTGGTTTAGAACTTGATATTCCCATGAAAACATTGTCATTGGAAGACAGAAATGAGAATGATAATATGCCTGGAACACCAAGAATGGTAGGAGAATGATTTATACTAAATTATGCAGAGTTTTCATCCAGTGAATAAAATTCCTTGCGAATGTCATGGTCTAAATTGCAACTTGATTTTTTTATATATAATTGTTTTCTAAAATACAGTAAAATCAAGTGAAAAACCTGAAGTAAAATTTTCTTCTTTTTATAGCTGCAGGTTCTATTTCTATTTCTCTATGGAGTGTTCTTCCAATTAATATGCAGTTTATTGCTTGATCTAATACTTGTTACTAATAATGTTTAATGTTGCTGCGTATGATTATGGACTTAAGGCTATTCTCTACATAACTGTGGTAATTTCTGCAGTGTAATTTTTGTTACAGTATTTCAGTTAAATGAATGTTTGAATTAATTGATTAGTTAGATGTCATAGTAAGCTGGCTCTTGTTTGGATCTATATTTGAAAATATTTTACTATTATATTTTCTGCTGTGTACCAAGCCAGCTTGAACAATTCATCTGAAATTACTGATTACAAACTCGATAATTGTGAATCTGTTTAAGTAAAAATCAAGATATTTTTAAAAGATACCTTCTAATATGATTGGTGTAGCTAAGATAAATAAAATATTAGCTTTTCCATAATGGAAGTGCAACTCTATAGATTGTTTATTCATTCTTTTTTAGGCAATGGAATTGGAAGGAAATAGTAAACCATCTTTAACTGAGGAAGAAGAAAATGAAGAAGAAATAGAAACTGACTCACCTAATAAGAAAAGAAAGTTCAAAATTCAGGGGAAATTACGGCTTCCTAAAAAGTTAGCTGAAATGTCTTTCTCCAAATTCTGTTCATTAGACAGTAATAAATCTCCTTTTCTTAAACGAACAAAAAATACAAATGGGAGAAACACAGATGAAGATACTTCTTCTGATGAGGCATCAGATGAAAACTCTAATGTATTTTTGAAAAGAGATCAGAATATAAAAGAAAATAAAGCTATGGTAAGACTAAATGGCATTAATAGTCAAGAAAACAAAGTGAGTTTACACACATGAAATTCTAATTGCCTCTTTTGCTTTATCAAACATATTTTTGTATCAAACAAAGACAAATTAATTGGATTTTAGTGAGGGATCCAAAGATGGACCACCTGTTATTGGATTAATAAGAACAAATTATTTTCACACTTTTCAAGCCTTATGCATTACTGTAGTTCAAACTGTCACCATTTTGTTTGGGTTTAAATTCCATATTAACTATAGATTTGTTCTTGTGGTTGTACCCAAGAGGGAAAACTTGAAATGTATTCTTTTAATACTACATCACATAGTAGCAATATAAATGCTGGAAGCTCAATATGACTAAAAAAATAGGCCCAAAGTTTTTCAATGAAATTCTGCTTATATGTTAAAGTATTTTCATTGAATTTCATACCTGCAGTAGATAAGGCTGAGGCCAAGATTTAGTGGGCACTCTGCCTTCATACTGCCTCTCCTCTTTGCTCATTAGGTGAAAAAGGCCTGGAACAGTTATGTTTGTCCATGCTTATAATTGCATATAATCATATATTGCTACTTAATGAATTTTAAACCATTGTACTATGTAAAAAACATAGTGTGCTTTGAATTTGCCATCTTACTCTTTGAAATGAAGGACAAAGCTTGCTAGCATGGCATAAATATATAAGTAATTGCTTCCATAACTTTTAAAATATGAATAAGTTTATTATTAACTTGAAACTTTTACTGTAATATTCTGAATAGTGAAACTAATATCAGTGCAATTTTAAACTATGTGATAACGTTACTAAAACTATTCTAAAAATGTGAGGATTTATATTTTTAAAAATGCATCATGAAATAGTATATAGATAAGATTGCCATTAAGAACTATTCGATTTATAGAGAAAATAAATTCCATTTTCCCTTTTCAGCTTGCACAGTTACTAGCTGAACTAGATTCTATAGATTCCATACCTGAAATAAATATTCCTTCCTCAACTGTAAGTATAAATAAATTTTCTTTTACAAAAATTTGTTTTGCATTGACTAATTTTTGCAGGGGTACAATATTATTTGCTGTGGCTTTTTAAAAAATATTTTGTACTTGAACCAAGTATAAATACAAGAAAGTCATAAAATTATGGCTTTTCTTTCAGTCAGATGTAACTCAAAGGATTAGCTCCCTACTCTTGCATTTGCAGAATTTTGCTTCTAGTATATTTATCAAAAGCTTTCAAAATTTACATATACTCTGTTTAGGAAGTCATGCACAATATCAGACTAACTGAAGGAACCAAGATTAGTTTTCACAATTTTGTGCACTTCTTTGATCAATTTAGTAACTATTTATCTAACACTATAACCCTTAGCCAATGCTCTTTTGATGTAGATATACTGTGAACTGTAGATACAACATACATACAGAAGTATGTTGTAGAATGTAGTTGCCTAATAATAATACTTAACCTAAGTACAGCAAAACAAGGGAAATGTCTATGTTTCATGTTCTTTCAGATACTTGCTCTCTTAGGAGAAAGAATTTTGAAATTAATGTTGGTAGGAATTTTTATTTCCAACCTTTCCACTAATTTTGTCCAAATATGTATCAGTTCTTATTACATACAATCCCAAATTGTGTAGGGATTAGCAGACCATAAAAGGCATTTTAAAAAAAGAATTTGAAATAGATTAAACAAGGTGACCATGAGCTACTGCTTCAGATTACATGTTCATTAAGAAAATGTCTCTCTCCCTCTCTTTTGTTTTAGAAACCAAAGAAAGCATCACGGAAAAGATCTTCAAGAAAACCAATACAGCGTCGAACTAATCCAACTAGGACTGCTCGTCCCCCAGAAAACTTTGCTGTGGAAAGAACCCCACCTGTGCAAATGAGTGATAATGAAACATATCACAGCTTAATAAAGAGAAAAGTAAATGAGGTACGTAATGTTTTGGATTTATTTTAACAAAGAATAATTAGCAAGTAGCAAGGATGGAACTTACCAAGTATGAGCTAAACGTTTAAGTAAATAGACTAGTGCAGGGGTCTCAAACTTGTGTTGTCACATGACATATTGTGACTTTCCTCCCTTTGCTAAAATGGGGGTGGGCGTGGCCAGCGCATGATGCAGTTGGTCCATAGGCCGTGAGTTTGACATCCCTGGCCTAGAATCTATCCTTGTTCTGGTAATAAGTAGTAAGTCTTGTGGTTTAGAGTCGATTGATTGCTGGGCTTACACACTGTTCCAGTCACAATACTCTTTGACTACAATAGAGTTTGGATTAAACTGCTAAGCTGGGTGGACCATTTGAAGGTTAAAGATAGTTCAAAATATATTGAGGAAGCACTTTGTCAATTCTGATCCAGAAGTAATTTCACTAAATTGCTTCTGGAAATTTGAATATGCTATTTTCAACTTTCTACTTTAAAAAGTGCTAACTATGTCAGGATTTAAATGGCTGAGGTATAAAAGTAAACAGAATGAATTTTGGGATTTGGCAGGAGAACAATCTATAAAAACCATGATGGCCCATGAGGGTTATTGTGAAAATAGGATGAGGAAAGAGTGTTAGATATGTTGGCTACTTTTAAAAATAATAAAGGTAGGATATAAAATAAAAAATATGTTTTGCAATATTTCTCATCCTTCGTGCTGCAATTATTGAGTGGTAGTATACAGTCAATTAGAGGGGGGAAATTACTTTTTGAAAAAAATAAGGAAGAAAACAGGGAGAAGTTACTCTTACAAAAAGAATATGGGTATAGTAAATTAATGAAATCTAAACTTCATGATTCAAGGAACAATTTATAATTAAGTATATATTTTATTGTACTTTAAAATTGACTTACACTCAAAGCAAGCATAAATATTACATATTAAAATACATTTTAGTGGGTAATCTATTTAGATTGTAAGTCAACTTGAATACAGAGTTTGAACTTGTATTTGATTTAGAGATGGTGAATTTGTCTTACAGCATAGTACAGAAGTGCCCCAAAAAAGAAAAATATCAATCACAGTACCTCGACCAGTTGCTGTAACAAATGAAGACTTAGAACATACTGCATATACCAATAAAGAGAAAATCTACCATAGGATTTTGGTAAGTTGTTTTCTTTATAAATTTGCTTAGTTTGACATACATTGAATTGAATGCAATGTTTTAGATCAAATCAGTTTTTTACCTTCTATGTACACAATGTTCTTGAGGTATCTTTACCTTTATATAATGATCCAGCTGCCACAGTATTATTTATATTGGTGAAATTACTTTCACCTTCCCATGAAAAGGATTAATCTTGCCTACTGTCATAGTGTACTGTGAAGTATTTAATATTTTAATTATAGTCTATAATTATACTGACAATTTCTAAAACAGACACAGTAAAATAACTACCAATAAATTATTTATCTTCTCAAGGTATTAGCAGAAGTGCCTGCCTCAAAAAAGAAGTAAATACTTTCCAGGAATTTAAGCAAAA
Source organism: Naja naja (assembly GCA_009733165.1). Taxonomy (NCBI): domain Eukaryota; kingdom Metazoa; phylum Chordata; class Lepidosauria; order Squamata; family Elapidae; genus Naja; species Naja naja. The sequence continues at coordinate 41,245,722 of CM019155.1, read as the reverse complement.
AAAAAAAAGGTTTTGGAATTACTTATAATGCTAATTTTTGCATGATACTTATCTCTGCAGAATGAAATGAGCATCAGATTAAGTTTGGACTGGTTTTAGTGTTGCTAACTTGTAAAATCTGAAATATTGCTACAGCTTTGTGGAACCAATACAGTAGCAGGCTTTTCAGATTCCATTTTATAAATTGGTTTTCCACTCCAGTTCAATGTATTAACTAATTCATCTTGCCTTATTTGAAACATGCATTTGTATTGGGAGTTGTGAAAAAAGCTTCTTAATATTCCAGCAACAAACATGTATAATTACCTGTGTTTTCGGATAATAGTAATTTGTTAAATTCTTTATCAGAATAATAGGAATAGGTTGATGAAAAGCACCATGTTTATCTTCATACTGTATGTATTGGGTGGCTTTCTAAAAATAATAATATTTGTCCCACTATTAGGGAACCACATGCCATCAGTGTCGCCAAAAGACAACTGATACAAAAACAATCTGTCATGATATAGACTGTGCCGGAATGCGGGGACAGTTCTGTGGACCGTGTCTCCGTAATCGCTATGGAGAAGATGTGAAAATAGCACTTCTGGATCCAGTAAGTCTCTAGTTGCTTGGATTGTAGGGTAATCAAATGGAAGATACAGTGAAGTAATTGGTGGTCTGATTGTTTTATTTTTATTATGTACATGACTTCAGAAACATGCAACACTGTCTCTTTATGCAGGCACTAACTTTGTGATTTTTCTAACTTTGTGATAGCATATTACTTATAAGGTGAGCTAATACTCTTCTCCCACTTTTAAGGAATGGGTGTGCCCTCCTTGCCGTGGAGTGTGTAACTGCAGCTACTGTCGCAAACGTGGTGGTTACTCTGCCACAGGAACACTTATCCACCTGGCAAAGTTTCATGGTTTCAACAATGTAAAGGAGTACCTTGAAAGGTAAGCTTATGCCTAACCTTTTATAGGGTGGTTTGTATCAGAAGTATTTTCAATATTGTCAGTTCTAAGAAATCACTGTATGTAACAGTCTAACTTGCTATGTTTATTTTACTTTTATTTATTTAGATTTACATCCCATCCTTTCTTCAGGGTGGCATACCTACTGGTCTCTCATTTCCCCCCATGCAAAACTATCTTTTGGGGTAGGTTGGACTCAGAGAGTGAGTTTGAGTTGATATAGAAGTCTGCAGTCATGCAGTTCCACAAGTAATAATTTTATTTATTTGATCTTATGATTACTTTATATGCTGGTTGGAATATTTATATTCCTTAGTCCATTCTGAGCTGAGATTAAAAAAACAGCAACCTACAAGGCAGCCACATGAAACTACGTTCTTTATCTGGGAGCAATGATAGCAAGCTGTTAGGTGAGTGGTTGCAAAGCCCAGGTTAAAATACGTCACAATCAGCTTCTCCTTTCCCATTCATCTGCTTCCATCCTTACATCATCCCCTAAATGGAATTTCTTTCCTCCCATGCCAGAGTGTCTTACATTTTCTGAGAATACACTTGTCTAATAAGAATAATTTGCCTGGATAAGCTACTTTTAAAGCCCAAGAACAGTGAAGAGTAAGAAGTTCAATAAATCTTAGGAAAGTGAGACATAGTCTCTGAGTCTTAATAAAATGTTCCTTCTAAATATTCTAATCCTGCCCAATATTTTTGTAAAAATTAAAAGACTTTTAAAAATAATTTTGTGAATGCATTTAATGTTTTTGCTTTTTTCTTATAAAGGTCATGATGTACTGTTTACATTGGAAGCTGGAACAATACTATTGGTGGGATAATAGCTCTTTGAAGTAGAGCTTATAATGCGATAGTTACATTCTCTTAAACTCTAAACATTTTGTTTTTTCTTTATTGCAGTAAGTCAGCATATCATGTTAATGAAAATGAGTGAAAATACCCGAGAAACCTGTGTGAATTCTGGCTTTGGTGATTTACATATACTATGTTTACTTAAAAATTTAAATCTTGAAATGTCATTTATAATCATTATGTTTAAATAATTTCAGAAATGTGGAGTAACCAATTTTGATTTACTAAATATTTCTAAGGAAAAAGGCTGTTAATATTGGGAACAGCAATATTTTCCAGCATATAATAAAATGATCTACTGTTTAAAAATATTTTTCTTTATAGACTTAGTTTAGAAATACAATTCTAAAATATTTAGAAATATTAATACAATATTTAGTAATAGGAATAGAAAATTAAGAAATAGTAAATTGACCTTGTAATTTAAGTGAGACTTTAAGCTTCTGAAGACAAGCAGTCCAAATCACTGTTAATTCTACCTTATATGCAGAAAAATGTTATAAAGGTCAGCCCAGTTTAATTTTTGCCAGCTGAAAACAAACTTTAGGCTCACAAGTGACCAGCCTGGTTCTAATATATATTTGTTGAAATTTATCATTCAATTCTGTTGGATTTAAAATTGAATGTATGGCGAAGAGTTTCACAGGATAAATAGCAAGAAGAAAATTATATAGGTCTTTCCACATTAGGCCTTGTGTTCATTGTTTTCATATTCAGTGTGCTCTCTTAGCAAATTAATCAAGGCAATAAGTGGTTAATTTAGGCTAAAATTTAACTCAAGTTTATTTTCATTATTATTATTTTGTTAATATTAAATGGAAGAAAACTGCACATTACTCAAATAGTATTATCAATTTATTTAGAATAACCATAGGCTGCAAAAATACAGAAGGTCACTAGATGGTAGCAGAGTTAAGAGTTCTATGTGCTTTCCCTACAAAATTATAGTTTTCTCTATTTTTGCAATCCAGTTAAAGTAGTTAACAAGTTAACATATTTTACTCTCTGGCCATAATTAAGATATTTTAAGTTTTTGCTTATGGATATATTATATACTTATTTTTTGCTTTTGCTATGCAAAACAGAACAAAAAAGTGACCTTAAAATAACTTGCATTGGTCTTACAGCATACATACGAGTCCTGTCTGGGTTGGGGCCATATGTGCCATTTATGGAAATTTGAAATGTTAGTCCCTCAGGTGAAAGGGAATAACATTTCAATAAAGGTTTATCTGCATATTACGTATGTAACATGTATGATTCAGTGACTTAATCCTTTGCATGTTCACTTGTTCAGTAATGTAAATATAGCTGTTGCATTAAACAAATGTTCAATAAAAGCATTATCTTCAAGATTGTCTGTGGTCATTTCAAATAGAAATATACATGATTTAATGTATGAATACCTTGGTTATAAGTAAGAAAAATGTGTGCCTGCAAGTATATTGCTAAACTTCCAAAAGCAAGGCTACCCCTGCAAGCACCCACTTGGATGGCTTTTCTTTAGTTTTTAAGTTAAAAGTCCATGTGTACGTGGGCCCTCTAAGTTTAGTTTTATAAACTGGACATTTGTAAAGGTGCTTGGTTTCTTGCCTCTCTATTGGAATTGCTCTGGCAAAGATGACTGGTAGCATTGGAGTCAGGTCCTTCAAACGAGCTTCAGCTACAACACCTGCTTGGATGTCCCACCTTGCTCCTGCAACCAAGAAATACACATTTTAACTTCGGCAGGGCAAAAGTGTGTAGTGAGCTAGGTAGAATATTAATCACAATTTGTGTGCTTCATTGTATGCCTGAAATCCTATTGATATTAATTCTGTATTCTTTTACAAATAATGGGGCTTGCTGTTGAAAAGATGTACTTCAAAATTTTAGCAGAAAGCAAAGAATACTCTGTTGTACTTCATTTCATAGTATTATATAGTGAACACCATGTTTTTTAAATGCAGGTAGTCTTTGACTAATGGCCATTTGTTTAACCATTCAAAATAAAGATCAGGCTGAAAAAAGTGACATTATGATCCTCACACTTATAACTTCCCTGCAAATCACATGATCAAAATTCAAGTGCTTGGCAAACTGACATGTATTTGCAGTTGTTGCCTTGTCACGTTGTCATCATTTATAACCTTTCTGCGGGACTTCCAACAAGCAAAGTTAATGGGGGAAGCCAGATTTGCTTAACAGCTATGTGATTCACTTAATGACCATGATGAGTTGCTTAATATACAGCAAACAAATTCATAAAGTATTGGGTTGGCTTAATTATTGCATTGCTTAAATTGGGAATTTCTCATACCTATTGCAGTCCAGGACTGCTAGTAATCAGAAACCTACACTTTTCACTGATTCAATAAAATATACTTCTTTTTGATATGTCTGATATTGACCATTTTTTTACAGGTGGATACTCTAGCTAGATCATAGCTAATACAGAATTTTAATAAACTTACCTTCCATGTAAAGTCCAAAAATATATGCACCTTCTCTTGGTGGATGACCATAATCTTCTCTACTCTTTTTGGTAACATCAGTAGTCAAGCACATCTTATCCAGAGACCAATTGTTTTTCCGTGCTGTAGTTTGCATGATGGCTTTCAAGAAGAGATAAATAGCACAAAGTATTTTACAGACTGCATACTTATTGCAATGGATAATTTCCCCTCCCTTTGTGTCCAATTCTTGGAGCTTACTGTACCTAGACAAATCTCATCTTTTGACGGTGTTTTTTTTTTTTTTTTGGTTTGCTTCCTCCCTAGGATTGAGGGATAGCTATTGACTCAAGGTAACTGCATCTAGCTTTATGCCTAAGGTGGGACTGGAACTCATCTCCCAATTTCTGGCCTGTTGCCTTAAAACTGCACCAATAGCTATGTATAAAGTCATATAAATATGGGAGACGCAGAACATTATTCCTGAGAAAAAATTAGTTAATCCAACTTTGTAGAAATAAATCCAGATTTATTAACAAAAATTTCCTGTAATTTAGAGAATTTTTTTTTAAAGTCATATTTGCCTTGGCACTGAAGGTAAATTTCTAGAAACTATTGCAAACTAATATATTTTTAATACTGAAACAGTTTCTGATACTTTGCTATTTCCCTTTTCTTCTAAAAAATTCGATTCTATAGATACAATTAGTATGACACCTAAGACATAATATGGCTTAGCATCAAATGTTACGTATGCCTTAAATGTACCTATGTGACTTCATACATTTATTAGAAATCACACTACTCTTCCATTCATAAGAAAAGTAAAGTGGGTACAAGCCTGTTCAGCATGTCTTATATTGTCGGTCAGTTGGATTTCTTGATACGTTTTTAAATAAGTTGTATTCATTGATACATTTAGTCACTTGCTTAGTCAATTGATCCAGATAGCTGCCTACTCACTACGTGACATAATTTGTGGTGTTTGTATTTGGTGACATTTTAAGGAAACTAGCTGTTAAAAAAATTCTTTGAAATTATTTTAAAACTGTAGTCCTATTATGCAGCATGTTGTGCTTGAATTTAAATATGACTCAATATTAACATACCAGTCAAAAAAGATTGAGGATTAAAGAAACCTGAAAGCCACACTACTGAAGGAAGTACAAGATCTTGCGTCCAGGTATCAAGTTCTCGGCAACGCAAAAGAAGGCCATTAAACCTGAATAAAAATATAGCAATGGTAAAACAAAGGTGCATAAGTAATTAATTTGGGGAATAATTTGCATTATATAATTTATATCACTAACATATATATTATTGGTTATTGGTAATAGATCATACAAGTTGTATGGAGTAGCATGTTGCATATGAAATATATTACCTTCTAATAAACAAGAAAATATATGCTAAATTTAGGGCAGATTAATACATGATCTAGGAGAATTTTTAGAAACTCTTCTTTTAAATTTTGAGACCTAAAAATGTCATAGGACATGCAAAATCATACTAATATTGTTATGCTCATTTTAAGGTTCAAAAAGTTTTTTGAAATTTAAATAATGCTTTTTTTCCTTTTGTTTATGATTTATAATGTAAAGGTCCATTTCTTAAAGATAGGCATTTACCATTGTGCAAGACTGTATGTAGATGGGTAAGCCAGACTGGACCATGCATCTGGTACCTGGTCGTAGAACAGTGATGATTGTAAAGTTTCCATACTAGACGAAAACGTTAGCTCACCCTAGAAATTTGAAGCAAAAGAAACATTTAAATTTACAATCCCAGTTTAAGATCTATTTTCCCCTCATAGCACATGTATATAGAGAGTATGCCATGGCAAGATAGGCAGCAAATAAATTTAATAATAATAATGCAATATATTCCTTACTTTTAATCCAAGGTCTAATTGTTTTATTGATCGCCGTATCTCTCTAATGAGAATATTCATTCTCTCACATTCTTGAAAACACACAAGAATATATGGGCTTCGTTCAGCAGACTTTTGCATTATCTCAGCTAAATTAAATTCTTCTGGCAGCTTTTCCAAAATTTCATCCAGTACATTTTTCACCTTATAAATGCAAAGTAAAATTACCAGGTATGCATTTTGTTTACATTAGTCATGCTCTATAAAGCAAACACCAGTTGGAATATGTGTTGAACATGCAGAACAGTGCATTAAAAAAAATACAGGGTTATAGATAGTGTTTGTCATTTGGGATAAGCCTGAAACAGAAAATGCACCTTGTTTCAAACTCAGATCAGAATATCACAATCCAGAGGTTCTGCTAAACTGATGGAATTAACTGTAGTCCAGCATAAAGAAAAAAAAACCAAAATATTTTGATTGTTCAAATAAAACAAAATTAGAGTAGGTTTTATGGGGCTATGAAGGTTAATTGTGTGAACTGCCCTTTTCACTTTTCCTCCCCTCAGCATTTCCTGATCTGGTCTGCTGATCTCTCAAAGTCTTCTCTTTTTTAAGTCTTTTGAACCATCATTAATGTCCATGATGTTTTCTTTCTGTCTTCATGCCACCCCTCCCCCTGCTTCTGCTTCATCCCATATGGATGAAAATAACTAAAATAAATGTTTCAGTTTAGGCATGGACTAAAACTAATTCTTCCCTATTTGGAACAGTTTATGCAATTCTCACACCCCTACTTATCAAACATTTATGTTCGGGAGGAACAAAGTTTTAATTCTGATTGCATTAAAATTATGAATTATTCCAGTTCTGTGAAGGTGTTATGGAATAAACATTAGCAGTCTTACCTTTTCTTCTAATGACTGTCCTATAATTTCTCCAGCAAGCAGATTTCTAGGTTGCATTTCCAGCAGAGTTTTGAATAGGTTATCAGACAGAACTGTTAAGAAATCTATCTCAGCATTAGGATGGAGACCATACAATGTAGGACTTTCAGTGGGCAACATTTCATCAATATACTTGTGGTAGCCAATATAATCCAGATTGGGAGGAGATGGGAAACCAGGAGCCAAAGTAAAATCTCCCTCAAGCTGTGATTAGAAAAAGAGCATTTTTTATCTTCAGGCAAAATATATTCAGTGTTTTGAGGTACTGCCAGTGAAAGTGTAAAATTCTTATTTCTTATTGTAGTAGTTTTAATAGATTATTTTTCAAGTAGGAAACCATCTCTCTTATCCATGATGGTACAATACAAACAGCTCAGGATGAAATCTGATTAAAGAAGTTGCCTTTAAATAGTAAAAGCCATAATAACTTTATATTCTTCTAGATAACAAGAAGCAAGAATAAATCAGGAGCAAGTACTATTCTGTCACAGGGAAATTATTATGCATTAACAAATTTTAATGAGACTTTTTCCCACATTTGCCAGCCTTTAACATAACTTATGATTATACCACCATATATTTTTCTATACAGCTACTCTAGAAAACATTTTATCTATATAGCTTATATGCCTTGTTTAAATTCAAATTAATCCTAATATTTTAAAATAACGTTTAAATGTATGAGTTTATTTAGCTTTGGACAACAAATGCAGAAGACTTACTATATCATAACAATGTCCACTTTGTAAAAGTACAAGAAAAGTTATCTGATGGTTTTCTTCTATATCCTTAATATATTACAGAATTATATATATATATATATATATATATATATATATATATATATATATATATATGTAGGTCTAGGTGTATTCGGGTCTTGTCCCGTGTAAGATTGAGAATACCTTGGCAAGCGAAGAAATCTCATCCGTCATCTTCAGGCTGGTGTCTTCAGCTTCGTTCTCATAGATTTTCACGGGTAAAGGTATGTAGGTCTTGGTGTATTCGGGTCTTGTCCCATGTAAGATTGAGAATACCTTGGCAGCGTTTTGACAATCTCATCCGTCATCTTCAGGCTGGTGTCTCCAGGAGAACGAAGCTGAAGAAACCAGCCTGAAGATGACGGATTGAATTTGGATTGCGTTGCCAAAACAATACTCATGTGACACAGACAAGACGACCCTGAATATATATATATATATATATATATATATATATATATATATATATATATATATATATATATATATATATATATATATATATATATATATATATGTAGGTCTTGGTGTATTGGTCTTGTCCCGTGTAAGATTGAGAATACCTTGGCAGCGTTTGACGAAATCTCATCCGTCATCTTCAGGCTGGTGTCTTCAGCCGTTCTCCTGGGAGAAGTGTGTGATGTGGCTGTTTTCCCTTTTAAACTCTAGAGTTGGCTGTGTTGTTACTTCTTGATTGGTTTGTGGAGTTGATGTATGCAGATTGGATGGCTTTTCCTGAGACCCTGTGTGGCTGAGGTGCTGGCTGTGTGTCTCTCAGCCTTTTGTGTTGTAACGACCTGGGTAATGGGCTGTGTGATGACCTTCTGAGTTCTATTGTTGTGACGTCCTGGGTGTGGTGCTGTAATCTCCTGGGTCGTTGTCTGTGCTGCAACCTCCTGATGTTTTGTGTTGTGATCTCCTGAGTTCTGTGATGTAGTATCCTGGGTGGAAGGCTGTGATGTGGCATTCTGGGCCTTGGTTTGGCTCGAGTTTGAGGTCTGGCTATGTGTTTATAGCGTGTGTCAGTTTGCTTAGTTTGGGGGTTGGAGGGTGTAGCAGCTGGTGTTGCAGCCATGGTCTGGTTTCTGGATGGTGGTTGCCTTTCATCTGTGGCGTGGGCTTGGGTTTGAGTCTGGTGAAGGAGATTGGTGGTGGCATCCTGTGTTATTTTGGGTCGGTGTTGGTTTTGTGGCTGGGACTCGTTTGTTGACCAGGGCTAGTTTCCAGATGTCTGGTAGAAGTATCATCAAAAGAATAATTAGAAGCCATCGAAATAGAAACACCCCATAACATGAATAAAGCGGGATGATACTTCCCGCCTACCAGACATCTGGAAACTAGCCCTGGTCAACAAATGAGTCCCAGCCACGAAAACCAACACGGACCCAAAATAACACAGGATGCCACCACCAATCTCCTTCACCAGACTCAAACCAAGCCCACGCCACAGATGAAAGGCAACCACCATCCAGAAACCAGACCATGGCTGCAACACCAGCTGCTACACCCCCCTCCAACCCCAAACTAAGCAAACTGACACACGCTATAAACACATAGCCAGACCTCAAACTCGGAGCCAAACCAAGGCCCAGAATGCCACATCACAGCCTTCCACCCAGGATACTACATCACAGAACTCAGGAGATCACAACACAAAACATCAGGAGGTTGCAGCACAGACAAGCGACCCAGGAGATTACAGCACCACACCCAGGACATCACAACAATAGAACTCAGAAGGTCATCACACAGCCCATTACCCAGGTCGTTACAACACAAAGGCTGAGAGACACACAGCCAGCACCTCAGCCACACAGGGTCTCAGGAAAAAGCCATCCAATCTGCATACATCAACTCCACAAACCAATCAAGAAGTAACAACACAGCCAACTCTAGAGTTTAAAAGGGAAAACAGCCACAATCACACACTTCTCCCAGGAGAACGAAGCTGAAGACACCAGCCTGAAGATGACGGATGAGATTTCGAAAGCGTTGCCAAGGTATTCTCAATCTTACAGGACAAGACCGAATACACCAAGACCTACATACCTTTACCGTGAAAATCTACAAAAACAAATATATATATATATATATATATATATATATATATATATATATATATATGTAGGTCTTGGTGTATTCGGGTCTTGTCCCGTGTATATATATAAATAAATTATTGGACTTATATGCTACCCTCTCTCCCTAGTGACTCAGGGTGGCTTACAATAAAAAATAACAATACAATTAATTAAAAATACATTAAATTAGTGAATTAAGCCCAATAAAGATTAAAACCCAATAAAAATTAAAATAAGAATAAAACCCCACCCCTTACCCTTCAGTCCAGGCCGGACTGTTGAAACAACCAGGTCTTTAGGTCGCGGTGGAAGGAACGGAGGTCGGGAGCCAACAGAAGCTCCAAGGGGAGTCAATTCCACAGGGTGGGTGCTTCCACAGAGAAGGCTCTACCCCTGGGCACCGCCAGCTGACATTGTCTGGCCGATGGCACCCCAAGGAGGCCCTGCCTGTGGGAGTGCACAGGGCGATTGGAAGTCGACACTGGCAGGAGACGCTCCCGCAAGTACCCTGGACTCAAGCCATGTAGGACTTTGTATGTTATCACTAACACCTTGAAGCTCACCCGGAGGGCAACTGGCAGCCAATGCAGGTCATGCAGGAGGGGTATAACATGGGAGTATCAAGATACTCCCATCACAACCCACGCAGCCACATTCTGCACCAGTTGAATCCTCCGGGTGGTCCGCAAGGGCAGTCCCACATAAAGAGCACTACAGTAGTTGATTCGGGAAGTTATGAGTGCATAAGTGACTGTCCGTAGGGCATCTTGGTCCAGATAGGGGCACAATTGGTGCACCAGACGAATCTGGGCAAATGCTCCCCGGTCACAGCTCCCACCTGCTCCTCCAAACTGAGCTGTGAATCCAGGAGGACACCCAAATTGCGAGCCCTATCCACGGGGGGACAACACCTCTCCCCCCATGGCCAATGATGGAACATCCTGGATTATCTGAGATGCTGGTACACTCAGTCTTGGCCGGGTTGAGTCAGAGCCTGTTCCTTCCCATCCAGATCCGTACCATATATATATATATATATATCTGTACCATATATATATATATATATATATATATATATATATATATATATATATCTGTACCATATATATATATATATCTGTACCATATATATATATATATATAAATGTATGTATATAAATTTTAATCCCAATTCTTTTACAAGCATAAGAACAATTCGTCCCTTGTTTTACTACTGAAAATTGTATTTTAAGGCAAGCTGCCTCCATCTGCATATCAACTTTCAGTGAGCCATCTTGAGTAAGCAGCAGTTTTGAAAACTCATCAAAATACATGTGGTTATCTATTTCTCCCTATCTATTATCTAGGTTATCCCTATACATGTGGTTATCTATCTATTTTATGACCACAGGACTTGGTTTATTCTTGCGGATTAATTAAATACGTAACAGTCTACACCAGTGGTTTTTAACCTGTGGTCCACAGACTCATAGGGTCCATGTTATCATCACACGGGGTTCATGAAGGCTTGAAGAAATATTATGATTTAAAACTTAAGTCTGGTGCTCTATGGCCATGGTAAATAGCCACACAAGGTATTTAAAGGAGGGTCCATGATTAAGAAAAGGTTGAGAACCACTGGTCTACACTGTCACATTTTTTTAAAATTTTCAAGATGCACTAAACAACATTAGAATCTTGAAGTATCAAAGATGAACAAAATGAAACCCTTTTATGCTTCTCTTCCAATGGATTGCCCATGACTCTAGATGTTTAGCTATGCACCACTGTAAATTGCAAGGAACTTGAATATTCCTTTACCCAGCCAGTCCTAATCTGAGTTCCTTCAGACATGTGACCAATATCTAGATTAATTCAGCCAGCATAGGTATTGCTGAAAATTTTGACAATTGAAGACCATACATCAAATAGTTTCTGAGATGAGAAAACTACCTTATATCTTTCTAACTTAGTTCTCATGTTTACAAGATTTCTGGAGAAATTGAAATGTCATCCAGTGGTTGTAAGAAGGGGATAAGGCAATTCCCTTTTAGTGTAATACCCCATTTCTCTCTTTGGATCCAATCCTGGTATTCAGTCATTTGAATTCACCAATGAAGAATATTTTACAGTGCAAGCATAATAGCCTCATGTACAGGAAAGTTGTTTTGTTAGGGTATCCTTCCTTATTTCAATCTTCAACATTCATGGGGTGAGCAGACTCCAGATTCTTTATCTTAAACATTGCCATCTGATGGGACTTCAGAGTCACACCTTCTCAGTGGCCACTCAAGCTCTCTGGAATAGACTCACACCTGAAATCTAAGCGATCCCACCCTTTTAGCCTTCCAGATGACTAGGATTACTTGTTTTTTCCCCAAACATTGGGTTAGGATAGGGATTGAGCTGCCAGATTGTTGGCCAGAACTGGAGGAAAAGGTACTTTTGTTTTTAACCATGTTTGTATGGTTTGTTGTGAGCTGTCTAGAAACATTATATAAGAGAGGCAGCCATGTAAGTCCTGCACATTAATTAAGTAATTAATGGAAAACTATTTTGGAAATCCAGGACCACAAAAATGGAACAACTTGAGCTGTTGAAAGGAGGAAAGCTTTAAACATTGATTAAAATGTCAAGCCAATATTTCTGCTCCTTTTCTTAGATTAGGAGTAGAGATGCCCAGCTCCTGGGGAACTTTAGGCTTATTAACTTATTCTCTTATCAGCCCTAACATATATAATTATTATGAGGAAAACTGGAAGCAAGCAGCTATGTATGCCACTTTTAGCTCCAATTGAAAAGTATAATACACATGTTAGATTAGTCCTACCAACTATTTTCCTCAGATCATTTCACAGTTTACCTAGCTGCTCAGCATTTATTTCAATCAGGATATTGTTTGTACGTAAATTTTCTATGGGTATACATATACCCAGTGGTGGGATTTAACCGGTGTTACTACCAGTTTGGTGACTACGTCAGACTATGCCTGACACGCGCTGTGTGCGCATGTAAAAACAAACCTTAAGCTGAGCCACCTGGACAACTGAAAAGCGCTGCGTGCGGGTGCGCGTTTGAAAAGCCTCTTTTTTCCTGCTTTTTCAACCTCAGCTGTGCCGCGTAAAGCAGCTGAGGTTGAAAAAGCAGGAAATAAAGGACAGGTAAGAGCCCGGCAGGTGGGTGGGCCAAACAGCAGCAAACACAGAACCAGTTCAGTGTCTGCTGCTCTTTGGAGCTACTGGTTCTTTAGAACCGGGCAGAACCGGTAGCATCCCACCCCTGCATATGCTATAATTTACCCATAATCCTAAAGCAGAGAAGATTTTGCTCCCAAAATATGCCTAATATTCCAAGTAGAACATGGTGGTAATATACAACCATATACCTCCCATTTTACTAATCATCTCATTTAGGTGAAACTTTAACATGAGAACAAAAAATGCATAGGAAATGCTGTAGTTCTAGACCTTTTTTTATGTTTGCCTGTCATTGAATGAATTTTTGTTTCATGATTTATGTGGGGAGAGACCATTGTCCAATTAAACCAAAAGATATTATTCTGTTTTGGAATATTTAAGTAGACCCACATTCAAGCTTGGTTAACCAAAGGCATCTAATTTCCATCATTTCTTTCAGGTTCATCCCTATATTTGACACCTATTTGAAAGAAAGAACAGGCTATGAAGGTTAATGGACTGCCTCATCTAGAAATAGCAATTCCTACCCTTGGGCTAGATACAGACGAGGTACCGATGGAATGAGCTTCCCACGCTGCCCCCTTGACCTCAGCTGTCATGTAAAGAAATCAGCTTCAGTGGAGGTCAGAAGTACAGTAGTGTTTATCTTTCCCTATCTCCATGGTAACTCACTCCTAGGCTTTCCAATTGACTTCCAATTGTGTTAAACTGAATGTGGCTTTCTGACATATGAAAACCTACTCATTAAGGAGCGAATAAATGCAAGCAAACTCACTTTGCTTTCATCACAGGAGACACTTCCAACATGAGATGGTGAAGATGGAGTGGCCTTAAGGCTCTCTGTATTCCGTATCACAGATGAACTTTTGGTGCTAGATTTGCCCTCCCCTGTCACCTCTAACTCTATGCCTAATACTTGGAAAAGACAGTGTGCTAAGGCTGCAGTATATACCAATTTGGTATTTTTACCCCCTTAGCATCACTGGAGTTTCACTAGACATGATTCTGACTTAGGCTGTAATTATAAGACTCTTTTAGGATAGACCAAAGGTGGTTTAATTCAGTATATGTTTCTTTAACAGCCAAGGGCTAAGGAACATAACAACTTTCTCCAGAAAGTGGTATTTAGACATATACTGACTTTCTGAATATTGCATATTGTTTTCATCACTAATAAATCCTGATATAATCTTATTCAACTTTAGTTTATTTACACACTTTAAAGCCTGTCCAGAGTTGATGAAGAACCAGCATTTTGTGATAGCAAATTCTGCATTTTGTTTCTGTGTGAAATTCTTTCTTTTTTGACCTAAATTTCCCATTATTTGACTTTACTGTAATTATATAAACTTAGATTTTGAAAATAATTACAGGTAGTTCTTGACTTGCAACAGTTCATTTAGTGACCTTTCAAAGTTACAATGGCACTGAAAAAAATGACTTATGACTATTTTTTACACATTTAATTGTTGCAACATCCCCATGGTCACGTGATCAAAATTCAGACACTTGGCAACTGATTTGCATTTATGACCACTGCAGTGTCCTGGGGTCATGTGGTCATCTTTTGCGACCTTCTGACAAGCAAAGTCAATGGGGAATCCAGATTCACTTAAGAACCGTGTTACTAATTTAAGAATTGCAGTGATTCACTTAGCAAGGGTGGCTAGAAAGATCACAAAGTGGGATGAAATTCACTTAATAAATGTCTCACTTAATTAGGCTCAATTGTGATCATAAGTTGAGGACTACCTTATATAAACTTAGATTTTAAAAGTATGAAAGTAAAAGGAATTTATGTAACCACTTTTTAAAACTTCTAGTCCGTACTAAATCTTTTTGTTTTCATAAACTATGAAGTCCTCGTATGTCGTAACCTTTCTTTGTAGAGGATTGAGTCACTCTAGATCCCTTTTTAAAAATTTGACCAGCTGCCTTTTGTGCATCTTGTCCACTGCATACTTTCTGGACTGCAGCAATCAGTGCTGAGTGATTCAAGTCTTCATCAAACAAGATAATTAAATGACTTAATACATTTGTGTTTCAATTTTAATTCATCTCGCAATGACCCTCAATATGAAGTTCACTTCTTACTGCAACTGTTTGGTGTTACAACACCAAACACTCTATCAAAATCACTTATCAAAATTTTAACAGACTAACAGAATTTAAAGGGACCTTCGAGGTCTTCTAGTCCAACCCCCACTCAATCAGGAAACTCTATACTATTTCAGACAAATGACTGTCCAATCTCTTCTTAAAAACCTCCAGTGTTGGAGCACCCAAAAGTTCTGGAGGCAAGTCGTTCCACTGATTAATTGTTTTAACTGTCAGGAAATTTCTCCCTAGCTGTAGGCTGCTTCTCCTCTTGATTATGGTAGCTTCCATCCATTGCTTCTTCTCATGCCTATAAATGCTTTGGAAAATAAGTTGACTCCCTCTTCTTTGGGGCAACCCCTGAGATATTGGAACAATGCAACCATCCCTAGTCCTTTAAAAAAATTAAAATAGACATACCCACTTCATGTAATCATTCTTTGTATGTTTTAGGTCTAGTTCCATAATTGTATTTATTGCTCTTTTCTGCACTCTTTCTAGTGTCTCAATATCTTTTTTATATTATAGCAACCAAAACTTGATGCAATTTCCAAGTATGAATGTTGCAGCAAGGCATTATAAAGTGTTACTAACACTTCATGTGATCTTCATTCTGTCCTCTGTTAATACAGCCTAAGACTGCATTGGCTTTTTTGGAAGTTGCAGCACATTTTAATGCAAGTGTAAAAATTATTTTCAAAATGGAATGGCTCAGTTTCTCTCTTTCGTTTAACAAGCAATAGTTCCATTTTGAAATCTCCAAACTAATAAAGGCAGCTAAACTGCTGCCCATCATACATCTAATGTATCATTGGCATGCATTTCTGTCTATGTATTTCTTTCTTTCTTTCCATAAAAAATAGTGTGTATATAAAGTTAAAGTCTTGCCAACAAAATGAAGCCAACAAAACCTCCCCCATTGCTATAAATTATTACCAGTGAAGGGCTCATAAATTCTTCCAAATATGTATGGCACAGTCTGCGATCCCAGTCATCAGTGATGTGTCCACCATACATAATCTCACCAAAGAGATAACACAAATCTTCCCATGGGACCTATGGACATAATCAAATCAGTAATAATAAACTTGTCTTCTAAAGGACAAAATAATGTTATTTGTGATCATAGTATAGAACAAAATTGGTGACTTCATCAGCACAACAACAAAACTCTTAAGCCTTTAAGATTTCAATAATTATTATGCTATACTATACTTTTGGTTTTCACAAAATTAGATTTATAATTGGAGCATGAGAATAACCTGCTCTGGCAACATGTTATATAGTAATGGATTATCTTCCGCAGTTATTAGTGTGACTCAGCACATAAAACTTAATAGTATGAAGAAAAAGCAATGAGTATGTGAACCAAATCACTCTGAATTTTTAAAATGTCCTAATATTTTTTTATTATTTCCTTAACATGAATTGAAACATTTTCATTTCTGGAGAATAATGAGCAAGACATGTTATGTAATGTGGTGTTTCAGCAAAAAACAGACATGTTCATATTCCAGTAATTTTGCCAGGGTGATTTATTAATAAGAGGCTTCTATATTTAAGAAAAAATATTTTTGAAAACATAGTTAAAAGAAACCAGTTCACTTGTATTTTGTTTCAAATAAGATAAATTCCTGAAATTTGATATGAATCACTTATATATTCTATCCTGTAGAATATAAATGTAAATTTCTAAATTCTACAAAATTTAGAATACAAAATGTTTTCAGCAAGGAAATGAAAAAATATATATTAAAAAAATAAAACTATATTAATTTCCAAGTCTATAATTTTATACTTAAAACATCAACACCAATTTGCTAAAAAAAGGACAAAAAAGTTCATGTGATATGTAAGACAATTTAAAAACAGTAGTCTTACATCAATCTTCCATAGCTTCAATGTCCTACCAATATGTAAATTGGGTTGAGGCCTCCATAGCAAGATTGGCATGATTACATTGAAGTTACATAAGCCCACCAAAGGTCTTGGCTATGATTAAATACAGATTTAAATATAAAATCAATTTAGTCATTGTCTTTTTTTTTGGAAATGCAACATAAAAGGGTGTCTAGAAAAAAATACATTATAATTATAATTATATTATAATTATGATGAATAGATACATAACAGATGTATCATATATATATTATATATTATATTATATATATTATATAATTATATATATTATAATTATGATGAATAGATACATAAATTATGATGAATAGAAACTACACATAACAGTCAATTCTGGAGTAGCAGGACAATAAAATAATTACATGAGAGATCCTGGTGCTCTCTGAGCTTAGATGTTTTCTTGCAGACATTCGTGATGCTACTTGGTTTGGATAATGAAATGTCTGCAAGAAAACAACCAATCTCAGAGACTACAAGGACCCCTCATAAACACATTTCTTCCTAAAGCACAAGAAAAGAACTTGATCTTAACACCTTATTGTGACTGTGCATTCAAGACAGATTTTATTCCTGGCAACCATGCAGATGATATAGTCTGTTAAGCCATCTATATACTGAATTGAATTGAATTGGCATCCTTCAGTCTCCAGACTATGTATTGTGCTATGAAACTGGTAACTGCCATTTACCCTGTCATTTCAATGCTGTATGCAAAGCTAGAGTGTCCTCTCTAGAGCACGGGGCCTGGGTAATTTAATATGGAGGATAAATTGTTACCCAAGCAGCAGATCCCCCCTCTCCACTTCATTGAAATAGTCTAACGGAATGGCAGAGCTGATATGATTAGTTCCAGCTGCGTTGCAGGAATTACCAGAACATGATTGTACACAATAAACGAACTGCTTCCGGGACTCTGGCTCTGGATTTTGCCTTGAGGTTGACTCCTGAAGCCTTTTCCAATAATAATACAGCCACAAAGCAGTGGAGGTTTGAAATCAGAGTTTTGCATCTCCTAGAAGATGGTTCTACTGTTTTATCTGCTGTTGGGACATAAAGCCCTCTTCTGCCTTCAAAACTGTTGACCATCTTCACCTGTAACCCTGGAAAGGGGCCCTTACGAGGTGCTACCAGCTGGGCCAGCTGGACCAAGGTTTTTTAAGGAGGTATTACTTATACACATTTATATATGTGTGTAAGAATACCTGTAAAGGTACATGAATAAAGACAATGGTTTTATGGAATTTTGTGGAATTTGAAAATGCACTTCACTAACACAGTGCTTTATAAATAGGTATCTATATTAGTTAGCAGGAGCCTTGAGTCAGTCACTTTCTTTCAGTTCTAGAAAGATTGGCAAAAACCTTATCAAGGTTTTTCAAATGTGGTTTGCCATTGCCTTCTTCTGAGGACTAAGAAAAAGTGACTGGCCAAAAGTCACTTAGCTGTCTTCTTGCCTAAGTCAGGACCAGAACTCAACATCTTCTAATTCATTAACCACTATATAAAACTGGCTGTCATTTGACATTATTTTATTATAACTTACCCAATATAGATATTAATTTATAAAGAATTACGGTAGTGAAGTATACGTTCAAAAAAATTAGTTTCACAAGTGCCACAAAATTTGTTGCAGTAAAGCTTTCATCTTTATACATGTATCTCTATAGATATTCATACATATGAATAAAAGACTCAGAAGACTATATTACCTACATGAATGGTTTTTCCAACTGGCAACTAATCATAAAGTCATCTAATTTTAAACCCGAATTCAGTGGGAATGTGCCTAAGAAAGTCACAACAAGGTGGCCTTCTTAATACATAATAATGACACATGAAAGAAATGCACCATTATTTATATATATAATGTGTTCTAAATTGTTTCTATGATCAGAATTAATTGTAGTGATTATTAATGCAGTGTTATGAACTGTCAGGTCTGCTGTATGTAATTATAGTTGTACAAATGCTTCATTACCTGCCTAATGAATCTGGCACATATGCATGTATAAACCACTGTTTTTGCTAATATAATGAAGGACAATTTTATTTATTTATTTATTTGTTTGTTTATTTTAGCTAAGCCAGTATCACTGAACCACTTCAATCTATGTTAGTAAGTTTACATATCCTCTGTGAGAATTGTTTGAACTGCCTGATCAACAGGCAAATTTCCACCTACTTTTAAAGGCAAAATGATTACGTTCTTGTTTACTCATTTCCAAATTCCCAAATTAAAAGATATGCTTTTGTCAAGAAATTACTTAAATCTCTTAGTTCTTACTTTAGTGTTTGCCTCTAAATAATTGTAGAGCACATTAACACAGATGGTGAGGTCTCCCATATTAAAAGGGTATCTTTGATTCCATCCTTGAGGTCCAAATTTTACTCTCCCAGCAACACAGGTATGAAAATAGCACAGAGAAAAGAAAATACTTTTGAACTCCTGTTCTCGTGTACACAACTCAAGTGTATCCTGATAACAAAGAAATATGAAAACAGAATATTTGTATCAAATCACATATCAACAAGAGGTGTTAGAGTTTACAACTGTGTTTTCTACATAAGCAGTAATTACATTTTCCACAAAGTGCAGAGTCTAGGAGCAAAAATATGCAAGTGTATTCAGTTTAGCAAAAATGTTTTTAAAAAAACAATAGAATTGTTACCACAGCAACCTAAGCATCAGTAAAATGTAAGTGCTATATTCCTATTTTTTAATACAGGCATGATCCACTGCACTATTATTTGGCACATTAGACATCACTCAAAACTGCATGCAGCTTAGAATAACACTGCATTCCTCCATGTCATCTATCTAATAATTCAGTTATAGATCAG
This sequence comes from Naja naja, assembly GCA_009733165.1. NCBI lineage: Eukaryota > Metazoa > Chordata > Lepidosauria > Squamata > Elapidae > Naja > Naja naja. Next base: position 41,225,783 of record CM019155.1, on the reverse strand, counting down.
ATATAATTTAATGGACAGGCTGTTTATTTCAATTGGGCCCAACAAACCTGTTCTGTTTGCTGCTCATCTGACTGCAAAAACGGACTGACTAAAAGCATTTAGCAGAGCACTATATATATAGTAAGTAGCATCCTAAATGGCTAAAATCTCAAACATAATATACAAATTACGTATAACAATGTATATATAAAACTACGCTAGATGCAGCTATTTGTCATTAACTGAAAAGAAAAAACAGATCTACTGTACATGCTTCCTGTCCTAGTGATATTATTATCAATATTGTAAATACATTATGTAATAAGATGCCCGTTTCCCTTTTTCAATTTCAAAGTCCTTCATTTATGTAATTCCTTAAATTTCTTAATTCCAGAATAGATCATCCTTTGATACAGATAGAACTATTGGTTGACTTTTAAGAGAAATACATACATAAACACACATACACACACACGCAATATTATTACCTGGTCAAAATTGTAGAGAGCAGCATGAAGGTTAGCCAACATTCCTGTAGGAGGTTCATTAATAATTTTAATAGAGTTTTCTAAAATTCCTTGAGGTATAACATGCTCTTCAGGAGTTGGAGCAGGCTCAGCACTGATAAAAAGACGATAGTCACAGTGACTTCCTTTGCTGTATTTATCCACCAGTATCTCTAAGGTGCCCAGCCATTTCACAACAAGATGTATATTCTGTTTAAGAAAAAGCAAAACATTCATTATAAACACATAGTTATCATTGAGAAATGGCCCCAGCTAATAATATTATCAAGTCCTGGCAAAGCTGGGTAGCAATTATAAAAACAAAACAAAATCCAGAACAAATTGCCTTTGGTAATTTCAAAACTGTAATTTAATTTTAAATTATAAATGTAATGAACAGAAGGAAGTTAGGTTTTTTTACTACACTGTATTTTAATATCTTTCATATTAGCAAGAAGTTCATTATCTCCAAATATTCCGTAAGCCAAGATTTTGCAAAGAATAAAGGGAAAAGAGAGTGATGCCTCTCTACAAAGCTGTGAGAAGGTACTTAGAGGAATTTCAAGAGATCATGGCTATTACAAATAACAGTATCTTCTTGTGCCAACTGTTCTCTATCATTAATGCGAGGTCAAACAATATCTGAGACACAATCAGAGGTGGTATTCAGCAGGTTCTGACCAGTTCTTAAGAACTAGTAGTGGAAATTTTGAGTAGTTCGGAGAACCGGCAAATACCACCTCTGACTGGAGATTTTACAGCATCCTTCTCCTGCCAAGCCCACCAAGCCACGCCTACAGAACCAGTAGTAAAATTTTTTGAATCCTACCACTGGACACAATGGGTGAGAAACCAGAGGTGGGGACTAAAGAGATCTTAGAATGATGCCTTGCCATTAAACTTGAAATCCCGAGAATGAATTTTATAGTCTTTGCTTGTAAAGCAAGCCTGTTTGCCAACAAAGGTAATGCATTTGTGCTGTGGAGGGCTGGATCCATTCTGCACTTACCAGAATATCCTAAATACTTGGACATTTTTCATTTTAACTCAACTGTAGAAATCATTTTGCCAAGATTGGACACAAAATGTTATAAAACATTCACAGATTTTTTGACAACCGAGATTGCAGAATCACAGCCATAAGTGCATTCCATTTGCAGTGACAACTAACATGTAATAATGTCATAGTAACTGGGATTTTGCCAGGCAAAATAAATAGCTCTGCCCTCTCAAGTGCTTGTTGTAGAAACAAAACATATATTAAACTGGGGTCAAGAGAATAATTCTGTGATGTTATCAATTCCATTATTGGCATTTTATCTAATTTCTATTTAGTTAATTTTTACAAATGATTTAACATATCCAGTAATAAATATTTATTAAAAGGCATTTTATTTTACATATATTTGTTGCCCAATATATTTATGTATTTTGGAAAATGAAACACTGCATAGAAGACAGGTAGTCTTCAATCTCATTGATCATTCATTGAATGACCATTCTAAGTTACAATGGCATTGAAAAAAGTAACTCAGAACTGGTCTTTAAACTTATGTCAATTGCATCATTCCCAATGAGCATCTAATTTAAATTTAGGTGCTTGGCAACTGGCATGTATTTACATTGGGTTGCAGTATCTTCAGATCACACAATCACTTGCAGTCTTCTAAACAGCTTCTGATAAGTAAAATCAATAGGAGAAACCAGATTTGCTTAACAACTTAACTAGATGATCCACTTAATGACTGTAGTGAGCTACAGTGAAAAAGGTCATAAATTGGGCACGACACACTTAGTGAAGGAACTGCCTGTCCCACTGTGGTCATAGGTCAAGGACTATCTGTAATGCTCTTACAATCTCTATTTTAAAATTCAGCCAGCATTGAATTATAGAATTAGAGGAAAATAGAATTAGAAATAGAAAATAGAATAGAAATAGAAAATGGTTTGCACAGTTGTTTTATATTTTACTAGAAAGCCCATGGTCCATTGAGTTATTGTTTCAGAGATATTTCCTTATATAAACAAATAAACAAAATGACCCCAGGCAGGCAGCAAAGCAATGTGAGCATTGATTTTCCATGGAGAAGCTGGCAGGGAATATTGGCAACCTCCCTCCCCTCCTTCCTCTTCTTTCAGCAAGTCAACAATCTCATCTTGAATCCTATCATTGGAGAGTATATTCATTCTCAATTCTACACTGTCTTAAGAACCATGAAGTAAATTTAAATACATTGGGTTGTTGGTTGGGCATGCTTGATATAATGATGGATTTGCCCTTGAATAATCACAGAAAAATTCCATCCTTTCTTTAATGGAAAGACTACTTTGGCATCAATGAATGTCCCTTGCAGGAAAGAGTTTTGTATTGTCTGATGTTCTTCTTGAACTTCTTTGAAATATATTCATCATTGCTTTATAGATTGAGGAATTCATTAGGTAGTGGTTGCAAATTGTCTATCTTGACCTTTTCCAAGCTGTAATTTTTAAGTTATGCAGTGCATTTGACTTGTATTTTGGTTTATTAATTATCTTATTTTTTGACCAAACTTTGAAAAGTATAGCCCAAGTCCAGGACTCAAGATTCCAGGGTCTTTTTTTGAGATGTATTTTTCCTAACGTAAACTTTAAGATTGTCCACCCAGATGATAGAAGACAAGAACAAAAATAAATGAAGTGATACTAAACCACTTTCTCCAGAACAACACCACCCCAAATTTTATGACATACAATAATTTTCCCTCATGCTTTCTGCCCCAATCAGCAGTTTTCTATGGCTAAGAGCTTATTTTAGTTATAAGGCAAAAAAAAAGCAGCCCAAGAAAGATTCCATTTTATTCTGCAATAATTAAGGCTGAACAAAAAATCTGTTTAACACAGGGAAAAATTGCTCTCTCTCAGAATTTCTCAGAAAACCATTCTCCTTTTTATCACTTCCATTATTCCTATGAAATGAACTGTATGAAGGTACATCAATTGTATTGTTTTACACTTACCTGGAGAATAACCCAGTGTCCATGTTTGGCAGCTTTTTCTATTGCCTTCTCTGCCACAATCTCTTGCCCTTGTCCTAAAGAGATATTATGAAGTTTTCCACAGTCAATTGTAAAGCCAAGTTTCTTGCCTGCAAGTGGGGCGACAGGGGTGGGAGAAAGAGGGAGAGGGTTGCAGAAGAAAAGAGGATAATGCACCAATAATTTCTCTATCATTGGAACAATGCACACATGGGCTTTTTTGTGAAGTACTTCAGTCAGCCCCATTTCAACAAGCAAAATTGTGAGCTCTCAAGAGCAGCCTTATGGCTAATATTAGAGAAGGAAAGCTGCAGAAATCTGCTCCCTTGGTTTTAAGATAATGAACCTTTTGACATTTTGATAGATGCGAGGTATTGTTACCAAGCTTTATAAAGTCATACAGGGGGTGCAAGTCATTTCCCTTATAAAAAAAAGGAGCAACATGTGGTAGCTATCACATCAGTTTTTTAACTGATTGGTTCAGGAGGAAAATGTGTTAGTTTCTCACCTTGTGAGGCCAGGGTCTAAATTGAGCACAGTCAGGTCACAGCTGTATTAACCTGGTATTCTCAGCAGAGTCAGTGGGGAATAGTAATCCTAAGTACAATGCGACAGTTTCTTACACAATGAATATAGTTTGTATAATGACCATTATTTAGTCACAGGGGGCGCAAGATTACATGAGCATAGAGAAAATTGCCCTCTGGCCCTCATCTAGTCAAAAGGTAAGAAACAGCACAAAAGAGCCTGCATTATGCCAAGCAGAGGAATGTTCAATCTAAAAATTTCTTCATACTGCAGCGTTAATAGCTCCACACTTTTTATCCACTCTTCCACGGTGAATGGTGGTTTAAGGCAAAGAGGAGGAAGTCTTTAAAAACTTAACTCTTGTTGAAGAAAACAATTGCAAATTTAAATCTGCTTTATATCGGGATAATGCTTGTTTGTGGAATTTTTTTTGGGGTGGTGGTGAGCTTAACATGTATTAATTAAAGACTAACTGCTGTTCTAAGTTAGAGTAAGAGCTGCCATTGTTACCAATCACAAATTAAAGGAAATTTTGTGGAGTTTGCAATCCAACAACATTTGGAGTAATGTTTTGTTACTAGCCATAGCAAAATGCAGAATGGCAAAATCATAATCTAAGACTCTGAGATACTGGGCCAAAATGCTTCTTCATGTCTTGTTTTCCAAATCCCTATTGATTTTTGCCTATTTAAGTCAATTGACTTAATCCATTAAGTCAATGGAGTTAAATAAATAGGATTACTTGAACACATAAATATAATAAATAAATATCAGGATTATATTTTAATATATGGACTTTGTGTCTTGAATTCAAAGTATTGATCTTTCTAGTATTTTAAATACTACATATATTTTAGACATATTTCTCTATAAATGACACTGTGGAAAATTACTTCAACACATGTTGCATGCTTTCCATTAAAATGAATTTCTTTTTCTGACTCTTCTTAGCATAAATTTTCCTTATTCTCCCAATCTAAATCAACTAGTTTTTAGCTGATAATATTTACATGTTCATGGTAGCTGTCCAGTAATTATAACAACAAAAATTTAATCTTCTATTCAGAGAAGGAAATGTAAAAAATGTATATATTTTACTAATAAATGAACTTCATGTATTGCATTCCATGTATTTCAACTTACATGTATTTGCATTCTGTTAAGTTTTTGAAATTGAGTGAAAGGAAAATTTGCATTGCTGAATTTCCACATGCGCAAATTTTAAACTAATATTCATACAATAACATAAGGCTCACCAAGTGTTTCCATGTCTTTCAGAGGGTCCACTCCAGGGGAAAGAATAAAAAACACGGGAGTAGCTGGACTGCTTTCTTCATAGGACTTGGCCAAGTCTATTCTTGTGCCATCCACATACTTCGAACCTAGCTTTTCTTCTACAAAATCTCTACAGTAATATGTACATACATAAAAATCAGAATTAGAAACTATTAACCTAAGTCCTAGTTCACAACCATGAAGAGCTGGCTGAATTGAAATTTTAAATCCATAATTATGAAGGCTGCTCCTATGTAAAGTCTCCTTCATGTGAATCATTTGCCATATGAATTTATATAACACCCCATGTTCTATCATAATAAGCAAGCCTGAAAAAAAAGATGAGATGGGACAGACAGATCAGCAAAATAAGCACTTATACATGAATAGATCAACAATTTTCAAACATGGTTCTAAAGTAGTGCTATCTAGATGTATATTTACCTTATATAAACCTTTCTAAGTCAGATTCATTACTTTAGACTGGGGTCCCCAACGCCTGGTCTGCAGGCCACTACCAGTTCATGAGCCATTGGGAACCAGGCCATGCAAGCAGTGGGCAAGTGCGTGAAGCTCCATTTGCACATATGTGAGATTAGATTATGTGCACAAAATAATCCCCTCCCTCTGCCACCAACATCTGCTGCTGTTGGTCTGAGGAACCAGAAAGATTGGGGGCCACTACTGTAGATCACTTGGAATGCTAAATAGCATATGATGAGGATGACCAAACATATAGAGAACAAACACCCATAGAAACTTTGCTCCTCTTCCCCAAATCAGACATTATACCTTAGAGCATAAATTATCCGATCTGGGCGCAATGCTCGTAGTATAATAAGTCTCTCAAAAGAAGTTTTATTTTTCCATTCCTGGGGTAGTTTTTCTTTTTCTGGACATTCTGAATCCATCCATTTTTTCCATCTCTTGGCAGAACCTTCAATGTCTTTATCTAATCCTCGGAATTCATCCATTAAAGCAATAGCCTGTAATGCATAATGTAATGCATGAATTGTTGGTTTTCCGATTATTAGGAACAAGAAAGAAAAATTATCATATTTATCAACAATCTTACTGCAAAGTTACTATATGGAGTATGATTTTTAACCTATAAGCTAATATTGGGTAAAGGCTCCCACATCTTAAGACCCCAGTGAATGGAGAAAATACTAAGTCATGTTTCAATAGACTTCTTACTTAAGATTTTTAAAACAATAATTATTTAAATCCAAAATAGAGATGTAACATATAAAATGTAGTATATAAATTGAAAACTGTATTTACTTCAGAGCAAAGCAACTTTAGATCGGTATATATACTGCGTTTAAATGTTGGTAAATTAGGACTCTGAAATAAAGATGCACATAATTAAGTTAAAATTCACTCAGACATAGGAAGTAGTGCATTTTTATAGTATCTGAAAATGAAAAATAATATCTCAGAAAAAATATTTCTATACTTACCTTAATAGCACTCCATGGTTGAGTTGTTAAAAAGTCAACTGGAGTTTTATAGGTATGTTCAACTTTAAATCGTAGCAAGAAATTCAGCATGGTAGGTTCTATCTCTTTATTCCTCAACAAAATCTAGGAAGTAAAGAGTGAACAAAAATATAAAACTAAATTTTAGATTTGGTCTGTTAATACATACTATTTATTCATTTATTTGTTTTATGAAATTTATAAATCTGTTATAACTGCAGGTATCTAAGAAACATTTCTTTCTATTATAGGTAAAATAGGTATAGGTAAAAACTACCATTTTAAAATTTATTAAAGTTTAATAAAATTAAATTTTATTATAAGATCTTTAACCAATGGTGGGATTCAAATAATTTAACAATCGGTTCACCTAGGGTCAGGTTGGCTGTCATGGGAGGCATGGCCCAAACTGACCCTGGGCGAACTGGTTTTTAAATTATAACACACACACCCCGCTATCAAAGTTGATCCTGGGCGCTGTGCTGCAATGAAGAAATGGGCAATGGAGCAGCCAGAACAAGAGGAGGAGGAGGAGCAAGAAGAAGAAAGAGGGAAAGCGGCCTTCTCCTTCCCTTGCACTGGATGCTTTGTTCTCCAAGCATCAAAGCAAAATGTTCCTCCATCCTTTGCCTGCCGTATTCTCTAGCTGCTTCTTCTCAAAAGGACTGCCTCAACCATTTGTCTGGAATGATATAGGGTCTCTTACTTGAGCAAGATAAGAGCTGCAAGGTCATTTCCAACTCTGTTACTCTTGTGTTTGTTTTGTAGTGCTAATGCCACTTCTTATTTTGAACTTAGTGATATCTGTAAATAAATCTCTCCAAATTAGTTGGTAATTAAATTATGTACACATTACTGTACTTTGTACATGTTTCGAATTCTACTGATGCTGGGTTAATTGCCCAGTTTGCTTGTGCTTCAACAGCTATTTATTTATTTATTTTATTTATATTGGGATTTATATGCCGCCCTATCTCCTGAAGGACTCAGGGCGGCTCACAACAGTAAAAATATATAATACAAATTTAAAATTTAAAAAAAATTAAATAGAAATCCCCAAAATACTAATCAAAACCAACAACAGCCAATATACAGCAATAACCACCCCCCTCAGTCCCGGTCAGCCTGTTGAAAGAGCCATGTCTTTAGGTCATGATGGAAGGATCGAAAGTCAGGAGCCATCCGCAACTCCAAGGGCAGCTGATTCCACAGGGTGGATGCTCCCACAGAGAAGGCTCTCCCCCTATTTATTCTAGTTTCGCAAAAGTTAAGTCTTTTTGGTCTAAATTCTTAAGATGTATTTATCAAGCTCCTTAGTGTGTATCTAGTGCCATTCTAATATGAAAGCAAGACTACTTAAAGCTGAATAAAGCACATGGATTAACATTTTTGAAGTTTGGTTTAGGCTTATTTTCCCCATTATGGCTTTCTACATGCACTAATGTTGATGGGCTATAACTTAGTCAGGAAGAGTGAGAGACACAAATATTTAATACAATGCATTAAAATACCATAGCCCAATTCAGGTTTAATCCTAAATCCACATTATTTCCTATGACAAAAATGAAAGACACTTTTCATTTTTTCCCCATTGAAATCTGGAACATTCAAACCATTACAAGTTTTATTCCATCAGAATACAAACAACTTGAAAAACCCAGTGACATATTCTGAGTGCAACTGTTTTGTTCCAAGTTCATAGTGCTCCATTTTGTATATTTAACCAAATAGCAATTGATTATTTGGTTGCCAAATCTATCCTGCAATTTTATATGTATTATTAATCTCAACTCAAATAGTAGTAATTTGCAAACTGCTGATTTACATCAATAAATGCAACTTTATTGGCAATTTTAAAATGGCAATACTATTAATAAGAATGATTAAACTTTTCTAACCTGAAATATTGCCTGGCCAAGAAAAATAAGTTTGTCCCTCTCAAAAAGTCCCTGGCTGATATAAATGAAGGTGAAATAAGTTATGGCTTCTGTCAAGTTGGAGATGCGTTCCTGGATATCATCTGATGCCTCAGCTCGCTCAATGGCTTTATGAAATACATTGTTGAAAGCCTAACATAATAAAACAAGAAAACATTCTCTCAAAATTTCTTTTGGTAGGGTATGTGGCAACTTAATAATAAGTTCTGTGATAGGCATAAACATTAAGGATATTATAGCACAAATTAAGGATATTATAGTAATAATAGTAATTATAGTAACACACTTTTTGTGAATGAAATATAAAAACTCCTTTAAAATATATCTTCCAAATTCAAGAATGTCATCCAGCTTTTTTAGCTAACAAAGAACAACGGGAGTATATGAAAGGCAAATGAAGATTTGGATGTGATGTGAGATGATTTTGTTATAAAGTGATAGGTTTTACAACATTCAATATTGTTCTAGAAAAATATATGTTTTTAACTTGAAGTATTTGATGAATCTGAATGGTTCAATTATTAGAAAGAAGGAAGTGGAGCTTCAGGCATGTAAAAGAAGTTGATTCTTTAATTTGCTATTATTGCATTTCTGTTGCCAGGGATGGAACAAAACTATTTGTGCAATTTGATTTCTTTAGTGTCAGAATAATGTCTTGAATTGAGAAAGAGAAGCAAAAATTTGTGGCTTTTTCTCAGACCTGAGTAGTAAATGTATTTCTCAGACCCTGGTTGTAAAAGTACTAAGCTACAAGGTTTTAGAAATGGATGCATTGTGAAGCAATATACTGGAATGAGTTTTGTGTTAGAGAAAAATGTAGTTATGATATATATCCATAGTTACATAGACAGACAGAGATAGATCACACACATACACTGTACAAATACTATAAACACACACACACACACAAACACACACACAGAGAGTATACACACACACATACACTGCAAGACAGTGGGTTAGCTTAAACAAGAATGAAGAGTTAGAAGAAGAATAAATCAAAACAGATTTTCCTTTACCAGGGAGATAAAATTTGTTGATTCTTGAACTATGTATAAGGAAGAAAGAATCAGAGGCAAATAAGGAAGAAAGAATCAGAGGCAAATGCCTTAAAATACTAAAATACTCACTGTCTTTGAAGAAACGAGAGGAGCTATATCATGATATGTTCATAAAGGACCAGACATTTTTAATTTACTTAAACCCATTTGCAAAACTCTGAGGGAGGGGAAATAATCAAGGCTAATGTTAACTAATCAAGTCCTCAAATGTTGCATGTTTTTCTCCTCAAACAAACAAACAGGAAATAAAAGAAATACGTGGGGAATAGGTGGCATGGATGTAGTACTGGATGACACCATAATGCAGGGGTGGCGAACACGCGGCTCTCGAGCATGGCTCCGGCCAAAATGAATCTGCTCTTTGCCTCTTATCATTATTTTGTATACTGTGGCTCTTTGCCAAGTTTGGATTTTGTTATGCTGCTTCTGAGGAGGGATCTCTGAGGAGAGATTTCCGGCCGTAGTCCGCCCGACTCGTCATCCCGTCTCCCATCCCTCGGAAACAACTGCACGGCCAGCGGCGTGGTGTGGCTCTCTGACTCTCACAGTTTAAAATTTTGGCTCTTTGTGTCAAACTTGTTCGCCACCCCTGCCATAATGGGTTGAAGCCTGGAGCAAGAAGGGCCTGGACAGTGTTGCTTGCAGCTGCTCTGAATAATTCTAACATTCTCTTATGATTATCTGCTGTTCAAAGTTGCTACTATTCTGTTTAAAATTTCATTAACTGCTACTGACACTGGAAAACAGCAGTATATTTTAAGAAGATATCACATTTGTTGTGAGTGCTATACAATCATATTTTTCCATTTCATAATTCTCTAGTTAGAAATTTTCTGCAAATTTTCAATATAATATAAACTATTATGGTTTGACCATAATAACAGGAGGGCATAATAAGTGACTTTAAATTATTTAAAAATTATCATATCACTTTCCTACTTTCTGGGGATATGATTGCTGGTAATCAAGCTGTTTGCAGCTCTGCATTTATTTTTACTTTCAGAAATAAAGCAAGAAAAAGTTAAAGTACCTTCAGTGAAAACTGATAGATGGGATTGATTTTGCTTAGATCCTGAATGACAAAATAAAGAAGAGAAGCTCTTGCAGCTGCTGGTCTGTAATGCTCTCTGGCTTCATTAATATTAACTTCATTTTCTCTGGCTTCTGCAGCCTGTGAGATAACAACAAAGAAGGTATCATAATTATTGTTAGAGCAAATTCACAGTAATGTTTAAGCTGCAATCTTACACAAAATTACTTCGGCAAAATCCCCATTGAGTTAAGAACAAGAACTGTAGAGAAGTAGTAGCATATAATTTACAGTGGTTAACCGTTGAGCTTCTAAATCACTTTTTTTAAAGGATGCTTTAAAATTGGAACTAAAATACTAGCATCTATAATGAATCCATATCAGTGTTCAGGATTGTTGATAGATTGTTTGGATAATATTCTTTATGAACAATACAAAGGTCAAAAGTGCTAATTTCCAGTCTATAAGAAGCTATACAGTTATTCCAAGGAAGATAAGGATGATTAGATGAAAACTGTAAATAAGCAGTTGTAGGACTATGCAGGCCAGTATCTTCAATAATATTGTTTACACAGAAATAGCAGTCTCAAAAGATGGAAGTTAAAGTCATACTTTTTATGTCATACTTACATAACTATGTAAATATTGATGGTGATAATAGTGTATATTATAATATTAAAATATATTGTATTAGCCAATAGATATTTTATATCTTATTATTTTTATTACACACACACACACACACATATATATTACACACACACACACATACACACACACACACACACCCTCACACATATATATCTTTGTCGTCATTCAGTCATGCCCAACATTGGGCCGCTCTATGGATCAACTCTCTCATGCCCCTCTGTCTCATACTGTTTCCTTCAGATCTGACATGGTCATTCCAATGTTATGTTTTACAGTGTCCATGGGTTCTGACTTGAACTTCTTTGTTTTTTATTTTTGCAGTCCATGGGATGCATAATATATACCTCCAGCAGTAAAGTTTTATATATAATTTATAATATAATGATAATATAATTAATATAATAACATATTATGAGATAATATTATTCCAGAGCTCCGGTGGCCTAGAAGTGGAGCTCTCACCTCACAATCAGGAGGCTGTGAGTTCAATCCTAGATAGAGGCTAATATTTGGAATAGACTCTCCTGCTCGAGCTGGGGGTTGGACTAGATGACCTCCAAGGTCCCTTCCAACTCTGTTATTCTATGATTCTATGAGATATGATAATGCAATGCAATGCAATGCAATGCAATGCAATGCAATGCAATGCAATACAATACAATACAATACAATACAATACAATACAATACAATACAATACAATGTACCCTGGTGGCGCAATGGCTCAAATGCAGTGTTACAGATAAACTTTGCCCACAGCCTGGAGTTCGATCTTGACTCAACTTTCCATCCTTCCAAGCTTAGTAAAATGAGGACCCATACTGACCCCCAATGTCAGTATGCTGACATTGTAAACCTGGGTCCCCAACCCCTGGCCATGACCCACTACCAGGTTGTGGCCTGTTTGAAACTGGGCCACAGGAGAAATGGGCAAATGAGTGCATGTGAAGCTCCACTTGCATGAATGGAGGATGCCCGCACTCACACACAAAGCTCCATTCATGCGAGTGGAGCTTTACATGCAAACACAATTGCCTGCCATTGATTCAAGGACATAAATGCTTTATGATGTTATGATTCCACCCTTCTCCATTAATCAACTTTTAAATGTCACTGGCTAAGTGGTTTTAATATCACAAAAACAAGCACTGAGCATTTAAAAATAGGAAGATGATTTGTCATTAGCCACTATAGTGAGTGCATTGTGTTCCAAGCCAAAAGTTATTATTTCCTATATTGGGGATATCAAACTGCTAACATTTATGTCACAAGAAAGAAGGAGATCGACATAGCATATCTGGATTTGTCTTCAGATAAAAAAATGTACTTGCAGTTAACAAAATCAAACCCTAAAGCTGAAATACCTTGAATTCTATCTCTGCCGCCATTAATTTTGTGGTTTCAAGTTTCTCTACAAGTTCAGTATCTCCCAAGAAGCTGCCTTCAGCAGCAGAAAGGCGAAAAAGTAGATCATCTTCTAAGACCTTCAGTTGAATTTTGAAATCATTCTGTTGTTTGGTCAGAAGAGACTAGGAAACATAATGAAAAAGTTTGGAAACTAGGGATTATTCATTATCCGATCAATTTACTGCTCAGTAATCTACACTTTACACTGTAGGATTGATTCCAATCTCTCTTAGATATTTTAGGTACATATATAAACACATTTTCCTTTTGTATTTTATTCTAATGCTGGTAACAACCTATAAAGCCCTATATGACTTGGATCCGGGGTACTTGCAAGAACGACTCCTGCCATCAACGAATACCAATCGCCCAGTGCGCTCCCACAGATGGGGCCTCCTGGGGGTACCGTCACCTAAACATTGTAGGCTGGCAACCTCTAGAGGGAGGGCCTTCTCTGTTGGAGCGCCCACCCTCTGGAACCAGTTACCCCTTGAATTGTGCCTGGCCCCTGATCTCCTCTCGTTCCGCCGTGACCTTAAAACATGGTTATTTTCACAATCCGGCCTGGACTGACAGTGGATCGGGGTTTTAATTTGGAATGTTTATTTGGCTGTAATTTAATATTTTTTAAATTGTTTTAATTTTTGTATTGTTCATTTTTATGTATGCCGCCCTGAGTCCTTCAGGAGGGCGGCCTATAAGTCCAAATAAACTAAACTAAACTAAACTAAACTAATTAACTGTGATTTCTGTATTCTACATGCTGGTCTATGACCAAATAAAGATTTGTTGATGTTGATGATCATTACAATGATGATGATATCTATATTTGCAAGAACTGACAGGAATTGCAGTTCAACAGTAGCAGAGTATCGCACCTTGTCTAGAACATGATAAATGAGTAGCATCAGTGATGTTTGATGACGTACGATTAGTAGATTGTACATACATAAAGGCTGAATTCAAGAAGTACAGGTAATCCTCAATCTACAATCTTTTGTTTAACAAGGATTCAAAGTTATGATAGGTTTGAAAAAAGTAAGTTATGACCAGTCCTTGCACCTATGACTATTGTAGCATTCTGTATTACATGAGCAACATTTGAGTACTTGGCAATGGTATATATTTACAGTTGCAGTGTCTCAGAGTTGTATGATCACTATTTGATCACATGACCATCAACCAGCTTTTAATAGGCTAAGTCAACTATGAAATCTGCTGGCTGTTTAATTACTATATTATTTTAACATGTTTTCCATTAATTTGAGTTTGTATCTTTACCTTTTTATATGGTTATATAATTTACATGGTGATTATCATCTCATAGAAAAAATTAACAAATAACAGAATCTAATAAACTGTGTGATACCATAGCATCATGTAGGCTTACCTTGACTGTCTCCAACTCTGGTCGTTCAATACTAACAACCTCAGCCAACAACTGGTCTTCCAATCCATCCTTTGTGACTGTGAAATTAATTAAAGTGGTCTGAGCCTGCAGCTCTGGTTTGTAGTGGGGGTTGGCCAGCTTAGTGTGAAGAATGAGACGGAAATTCTTGTTCAATTCACATTCTCTGTCTTCAATTTTGATATACCTGAAATTGATTAAAACGAAAATCATCAAAATATTGAGTTCTCAAAAAATGCAAAAAGCATGTCAAAGGAAGCTAAGCATGACTCACATTATTATAAATAAAGCTGATGCTGTGCTTTAGTTTTCAACATGCAACTTTCCATTAGATTTTAAAAAAACCAGTTATGAAAAATTAAATTCACATGGGGATTTATGCATTCCCTATTTAAAAACTTGTGTCATAGCCAATTTTGAAAGCACACAGATTATTTAAAGTATGGAAGAAGGAAAAGCAAATACACAAATATAACTCACTGGGGGAATATTCAAATAAAATTCTAGCCACCTGCCATTCACCAATCATCCTAGTTTTCAGCCAGTTTAAAAAGCTAGGTTTTTAGATATGTTTTGAAGGACAGCATCAAAAGACAGCATATTTAGGGCCAAGCAAGTTTGTCAAGGATGGTAATCTAGTAGGTTGGTGCAACTACAGAGAAGGCATAACTGCAGGATCACACTAGATGGCACTGTTTAATCTTTGGCACCTCAGAGTATGCCCATTTGATCAGACAGAACCTAAGAAAAATGGTTTCATAAATAGAAAGTAATATGCTAAAGCCAATCCTAAGATGTGGTACCAAACTATATTTTGAAATATTGTTCTCTTTGTGTGGACATTTTTTCAAAAAAATAATAATTTAAAAATTGCTGTACAGTTTGAATATGTCATAAAGTGTCTATTTACAGAACATATGCTGAACTTCAATAAGCACTCTGCTGCAAGGGAAAATGGAAGAATGATTTCAGAAATTGGCAATAGAACAAAGAGGGCAATTTTGTAACTCACTGTTTTCCTTTATTTACAGAGAAACTTACCTGGGGAACAATTTCATGGTATTGTGATGCTAAAATGGCTCATTTTAAAATGAGATCTGGAGCCTTGTACTAAAATTGCACTTTATATGTGCTCAATCCTCAGAAGTGATAAATTATTACCAATTTTTGTGGTTATCAGCTATGAAAGGCAAGCACTGCAGAATGATTCAGTGAGTTTTATCACTATAGCTATGTTGGGGTTTTTATTTAATTGCAGATTTGGGGAAAATAAATGTTTGTGCTATTGCTCTCTTATGGTTCAGTTACGATAGCAGCCAAAGATGTAGAGGGGAAAAGGATGACAGAATTAATTCATCCAATTCAATAAAAGACATTTATGTAGAGGTTAACTCTGGAATTCAAGGTATAGTAATCATGGATTTTTTTTTTCCAGTATCCAATACAACTGATGTGAACGGAATCCTTAGAGAAGCTCTGGTAGAGCAAAACCTTCACCTTCACATAGTGAAATTTATATTGGCCACTCTAGGATCTTTGTAACACAATGGACAAATATCTCTCTCCAACAATACCTACTTACACGTTACATATTTTCATTGTAACTTTGTGTCAAATATTTTAAACACATGAATATTCATGTGCAGGAAGAGAAATGCAAAGCTAAATTGTGTAAACAAACAGATTTCTTGGTCTTTGCTCTTATACAACTCTTTAATGCATACATGAATAGAAAGAGTAAACAATTAATGTAAACAATTATTTCAGAAATCATTGTATCCTAATGAATTGAGCTTCTCTACTTAGTACAAGAGGATATTATCAAAAAGTACTAGTGTATTTAAGGATGACAATTTATTCACAGAGACAGTAGAGCCTCCTTTGTTTCTTTGATTACATATAAACGGATTTAGAAGAAGAGTGGAACCCCCCCCCCACTATTTATAGCATTGTCCAAACTTTCTTCGTCTAACTTCATCCAACTCCCAGGGCTATCTTCTGGCAATCACCAGCTCTGTTGCTTAGCTACCAATTCACCCCTTTCTCTCCCTCCACCCCTCTCATGTTTCACTATGAAAGAGAGATAGGGAGGGAATTGACTGAGTCCCTTTGGGTTGTGCTTAAAGCTTTCATCCTGCTTTTTCAGACCTTGTATGTTGTCCTTCTGCATAGATTTTGGGTGATGCTTCTAACTGGGTTTTCTGTCTAGTCCTTCCTGTCTGGAGATTGCAGACATCTCAATACGCAATACAGAATAGAGATGGAAGGGACTTTGAGGTCTTCTAGTGCAACCTCTTCCTCAAAAGGATTCACTCCTTGTCCAGTCTCTTCTTAAAAAGCCTCTAGTGATGAAGCGCCCACAACATCTGAAGGCAATCTGTTCCACAACTGTTCTCACTGTTAGGAAGTTTCTCCTTAATTCTAGGTTGCTTCTCTCCTTGATTGATTTTGTCCCTTTTGATTAATGTGCTGCCTAATAAGAAGAACAATTAATCTTGATCATGTTTGAATGATCAAACAACTGATCAAAAACAATTGATTTGATTGATCAAACAATCAATAAAAAAATCAAGATTGATTTATCCTGTTCCCTCTGTCCCTGTCTGCCTTCATTTTGGGGTGATGTATATCTTTCTATCTGGATTTTTACTTCTCTTCTGGAGGAAAGGCTCCAGCTGGTATCTCTATGTTCTTCTCTGGAATGAGAAAGTGGAAACTATACATGCTCATGCTATCTCTCTCCAGCCACCAACTTCCTGAACAGTTTTTCCAAAGGCATTTCCAAAGGCATTTTCAAATCGTAAATCACCGAACCAGTAGTTACACCGGTCAGATCCCACCCCTGATCTTTTCTCTCTACCTCTTTCTCATTTCCTTTACAACTCAAACTGGAGCATGAGCCCCAACAACTGAGGTAGTGCCCGCCTCCTCTGGGCTTTAAATCTCAAGATTTATACTGTACACTAGGCTTGGCCAATCAAAATGTTGTCCCGTCCTCCCACAATAGTCCTGGCTGGCATCCAGGGCTGTTCATCAGCCCTCATAAGAGCACAGCTGCATTCCAAGGTCACATTTGAGGTTCTCCTCTCTCAAAACTTTTTATCTTTTCTTCTGCTGAACCACAACAGCACAACAGCAGCAGCCTGGCCACAAAACCCCTATGCTGAAGGATGCACATTATCTATATAAAAACATAATGGTTCTACACCTTTGAGTCAAGGTGCTTGAAGATGCTTCCATGTTTTCAGAGTTTAATTAGTATTAAGGGCAATCTGGATGCTGAAAACACTGTATTCTGGTATTTCAGGATCTTCCTTCATAATTTTTAATTTTACAACAACTTCCAAAAAGTAAAGGCAGGATATAATTTTAAGAAGTTGCTTCACAGATCATGAGTTTTGCTAATATGCAAAGCTAGTAAATTTGCTTTGCAAGGTGCATATGCTGATAAATCTTTTCAGTAATACTTTCTGTCGATTGATATCACAAGATATATTTTATTTAAAATTAGGATTGTCTGAAGCTCAGTAGATCTAATTATTTGTAATTACCTAGTTGTTGTCAGTATGTGGCCCTTTTATGACAGCAGTAGCTGTAGTAGGTCAGGTTCATCTGTATATCTTTTCAAACATAGGATTAATGTACTATTGATAAAACCATTACTAGAACCAAATTAAAGTCTGAGCTGATGTATTGGTCCATAGGGTGCTGTCAGACATGAAAGGAGTAATTAGTATTCATTACTTCATACTGTGCAACATTCCAATTATTAATGAACTTCAAACTGTTGATCTGCATCAAATCTATCATAAGCATCTTTCTTTATTACAAGAGGATTGGAGAATGTGAGTGTGAGTAGAAGAAATACTAACAAAATTACTGAGATAAACAAAAAGTACAACCTGCTGAAAATGCTGGAAATATGGTTTGCATGTTTTTGCTCTCTGTAGCCTCAGAACTTAGGGTGAATTCAACAACTGATGAACTAGTCATGGACTAGATTGAAAAGAAGAGATGAAAGGAGTTTCAGTTTAGAACAATTGAAGACTGTTTGGTTCCACAGACAGAATGAGGGTAGTCTGTTGCAGCAAAACAGCACTTAAGAGATGTTGTGTTTATTGTGATACTTGCTTTAGATTAATGAAATAAAGTTCTTTTGTGCCAGGTTGTAAAAAACAATCCACACACATACAGATACTATTTCTATTTGAAACATTAATCATTTATTGTGAACTAGTGCTGCAGTAAATAATTATCTTATCTACACTTAAACTTTGCTTGAAATGATAATAAACATAACTTGGCCGAGGCCCTAGCGGAGGCCTGGCAACAGGTGGCCTCTGATGCGCTCGACCGGGTCGTCCCCTTGTGACCCTTAACCTGGCGCAGATCCCAGCTAGCTCCCTGGTTTACCACAGAGTTGCAGGAAATGAAGCATCAGAGGAGGGGCCGAGAGCAGTTGGAGGTCCTCCCGGTTCGAATCTGACTGATCCCAGTTAAGGTCCTTTTCTAGGACCTATCTGGCAGCGATGGGAGTGGTGAAGAGATCTTACTTCTCCACTCTCATCGCATCCGCAGATAATCGCCCAGCCACCCTGTTCAGGGTCACCCGCTCCCTCCTTAATCCGGAGGTGAGAGGGGACCCTCTGCAGGGGCGGGCTGAGGAGTTTGGTCAACATCTGCTGGACAAGATCGCTCAGATCCGGGCCGGTCTGGACATCAACTGGTTTAAGTCGGACACGGAGGCGACAACGAGTCTTGTTGATATTATCTAGGAGGAGTTTGACCCTGTAACCTCAGATGTGGTGGACAGGATTATGCAGCAGCTGTGTGCCTCCACATGTTTATTGGACCCATGTCCCTCTTGGCTAGGATATGCCACCCGGGAGGGTACACATGGCTGGCTCCAGGCAGTTACCAACGCTTTGTTGCAGGAGGGGGTCTTCCCTGCTGCCTTGAAAGAGGTGGTGGTGAGACCCCGACTCAAGAAGCCTGCCTTGGACCCAGCCAATTTAAACAACTTTCATCCTGTCTCCAACCTTCGCTTTCTAGTGAAGGTTGTTGAAAGCGTGGTGGCTCAACAGCTCCCGGCTTTCCTGGAGGAAACCGAGTACCTAGATCCATTTCAATTGGGCTTCAGGCCCGGTTACAGCATGGAGACGGCATTGGTCGTGCTGATTGATGATCTCTGGAGGGCTCGGGACAGGGATGTTCCTCTGTCCTAGTCCCATTAGATCTCTCGGCAGCTTTTGATACCATCAACCATGGTATATTATTGCGGCGCCTTTGGGAGCTGGGAGTGGGAGGCACCGTTTTACGGTGGTTCTCCTCCTTCCTCTCGGGATGCACACAGTCGGTGTTGACGGGCAGGCAGAGGTCGACCCCGAGGCCCCTCACTTGTGGGGTTCCTCAGGGGTCGGTGCTCTCTCCCCTCCTGTTCAACATCTACATGTAGCCGCTGGGCGAGATCATCCATGGTTTCAGGGTGAGGTATCATCAATATGCTGATGATACTCAGCTTTACATCTCCATCCCGGGCCACCTCAGTGATGCCCTCCCCATGCTGTCCCGGTGCCTGGAGGCAGTGTGGATCTGGATGGGGAGGAACAGGCTCCAGCTCAATCCAGACAAGACTGAGTGGCTGTGCATACCGGCATCTCGGATTCAAGAAATTCCATCTTTGGTCATGGGGGGAGAGGTGTTGCCCCCCGTGGATAGGGCACGCAACTTGGGTGTCCTCCTGGATGTACGGCTCAATATGGAGGACCAGGTGGGAGCCGTCGCCAGGGGGGCCTTTGCCCAGGTTCGCCTGGTGCGCCAGTTGAGCCCCTACTTGGACCAAGATTCCCTACGCATGGTCACTCATGCGCTCATGGCCTCCCGTCTCGACTACTGCATTGCTCTCTACCTGGGGCTGCCCTTGCAGACTATGCGGAGGCTTTAACTGGTGCAAAATGCGGTCACGCGGGTGGTGATGGGAGTGGCCTGATTCTCCCATGTGACACCCCTCCTGCACATTTTGCATTGGTTGCCGGTTGCCCTCCGTGTAAGATTCAAGGTGCTGGTGTTAACCTACAGAGCCCTGCATGGCTTGGGTCCGGGGTACGTGCAGGAGCGCCTCCTACCAGCATCGAGGTCCAATCGCCCAGTACGCTCCCATAAGCAGGCCCTCCTGGGGGTGCCGTCAGCCAGGCAATGTTGGTTGGCAGTCCCCTTGGGGAGTGCCTTCTCTGTGGAGGGTGCCCACCCTTTGGAACCAACTACCCCTGGAGCTACGTCTGGCCCCTGACCTGTGCTCCTTCCGTCGTGATCTAAAGACCTGGTTGTTTTCACAGGCCGGCCTGGATTGAGCGGGGTTGGGGTTTTTAATTTTGGGGATATTTTTAATATTTTAGAATTATTTGGATTGGATTTTGGAATAAGTTTTATACTGTGTATGTTTCTGTGTAAACCGCCCTGAGTCCCCCCGGAGATGGGGCAGCATATAAATCCAAATATAAATAAATAAATAAATAAATTATATTTCTTGTACTTCATGAGCTTGGACTCTACTATAAATATAATTATATATAATTATGTATATGTCTGAGCTTTTCATACAAATTCTCAGATGTATTTATAACAATTTAATACCTTTTTTGGTATGACAATTTATCACTTTATATACCTGTATAAAACATAGGTGTGTATCTGTCCATCACATCCAAACTGAGAGTATATCACTTCAACATTAAAGAATCAATCCTACTTCAGAAAAGCAAATATATTAAATCTGTTACTTTTAATGTCACCCAATCTTTGAATGTGCAACTTAATGGACATGCATATGCTTTGCATGCATATATGTTACTTTGTTGGAAACTGCAACTTTTACTTCTATTTTCTTTGACTAGGGTTTATTTTCCCAATGGAACAGTCAGAGATGAATGAGTACAATAAAAAATCCTGCTCAGTTATTAAATTTATTAAGTTTACATCACTACTCATGAGTCTTAATGATCTCAGGAAGATCTATTGAAGAAAGTTTGAGCTCCTTGGAATAAGTAATAAATTGTTTAATTAAATAGTATAATAATATACATACCAACTACTGTCTGACAAAATATATAAAATAGTTTTCATTAAGCTATCAAGGTGCAGTCAATACATTTAGAAAACTCTAATTTAACATTGGCCATAAGCATTTCACTTAATAAACACAATGCAATTTGGTAGTAGTACACTATAATTTATTATTTGAAATTGATAACAGCAACATGATGTGTGGGTGATATCTCAATGACAATGAATATGCCTTATGAGCAAAGAACTCCATGTTTCAGCATCTGAAGATGCTGGAAGAATTCTTAATCCTTGGCAAGGTTAACTATTCTTAAACCCAGGCCTGATGCTTCTAAAAGCAGTAAATTATATTGCTTTGATTAGCAGCTACTATAAGAATGTATTTTTGGAAGGCTATAAAAATGTGGAGTAGATCAAACATAGCAGTAAAAAAAATAGTAAAAACACCAAACATTATTGGTGTTTTTACTGTTTACCAATTCTTTGTGTGTCCAATCAACTTGGCCAATAAAGAGTTCTATTCTGTTCTGTTCTGTTCTATTCTATTCCATTCTATTCTATGACTATTTCATTTTAATATACTTTTAACTTTCAGAAAAACAATGCTGAAAATGTGTATGTTTTGCAATAAGTTAACAATCAGCAATTAATTAACTTTATACAAAAAACAATGTGCTTTTGTGCATGCATGCATGTTTTTAGTTCTGTTTTCTTGTTCAGTGAGAAAAATCCAGTCTGTTTTGGGCTTGAACAAGTGCAATGAAGTTTGCTCAATGTCTGAGGTGAATATGTGAAGGATAGCTAATAGGTGATCATTAGAGGGAGACAAAGAGGATCTGAAGCTAGATTTGTTGAACTTTACCACTGACAATGTTTGTTCACATATGTAAGTAGATCCAAACATCTTCTGATATGTAAGTAGATGCTAACATCTTCTGAGCAATCTTCCTGTGTGCAAAGTTCTCCTCTATAGAGGAGAGTAAAAATCCAGCAGTGATACTGACTTAAAGTACTCGGCCAATAATGTATCAGACTATAAATCAATGAGTTCCAGCTGAACATCAATGGGTGAATTATCCACACTGCAGGTAAAGGGAGAAAGAAAATCAAGTGCATTTCATTCTCAAATGTTTTGAATTCTTGAAATTGCCTTGAAAACTCACCAAGCAATGCACCTAGCATGGGTAAGTACCTGCAGAAGTGATCAGCTGATGGTATGGCTTCCTTTAGTGTTGGTAGGTACATGGGTGAGAATGCTGTCCTCCATTTGGTTTGAAAGAAACTACAACCTTCTGGTGGAAGCCTTCATCAAGCTATACATTTCATGTACAAAAAGATCCTTGCATTTGCAGTTTGGTATTTAGTTCATTCATTAGTACAGTCACATCAACAGAAAATTCAAAATCTGCCATCCAGTCTGCATCTAAGAGCTCTGGGATATCATTCCCTTTCTTCTCAAAGAACTTTTGAATCTCTACTCTCACACCCCATTAATACTTTAAGCATTTTTTGCCCAGACTGAACCAGTCTCATGATCCTCCAGAAGTGCAACAAACTGTCTGTGACTATGTTCTTGCCCTGATAAAGTTAACTATTTTAGTTACAACATCTCTTGACATACAATGTAATGTAAAAACACCAATTTCTGTTTAGGGTTCATTTCAGTCATTTTATTCTACATCTGGTTCAAAAGTCTGACATTTTTCCTCATCAGATTTGGACCATCATCTATAGTAAATGCTGCCAGTTTATCCCATTTCAGTCCCAGCTTGTCCAAGTATGTATTTATATTTATGAACAAATCACTTGCTGTTATCATCCCTTTCATTGAAGACATTTAAGATTCCCCCATAATCTTAAAGTCCTTCATTATCCCACATACAAAGATGAGTAACTGGCTGTGTCACAGACATTGCCACTCTCATCCAAAACCAAGGAGAAACAGTAAAAATTAGCTGCTTGTTTTGCAGCTGAAGCTTCAGATTTCCTGTGATGTCCTCAATCTTTTTCATTATGGTTTGTCTCATATTCCACTTTTTCTCAAGGCATATTAGCACTTAGCACATAATAGACAGAGTCCACCAAACTGTCTTTTATAAACTCTCCATTAAAAATGGCTTATTGTTTTTTGCAATTTTGCGAGATATCACATAACTGGTTTTGAATGCTCCATCCCTGGATGTGCAAAGCTTAGTAAAAAGTCCTTGTTGGTTTTGCAGCTTATCTAGCAAGCATCAGATGCCCATGCCTGCTCTGCACCATTTCTATGCATGTCTACTCACATAATGTCAATCTAAATTGTAATCCTTACATCGTGACAATCTATACTCCACAAAGTAAGTACATGACTTTACCTCTGGCTTCAGTAAATAAAAACTTATTATGTCCATATCTTGAAATACTCTGTATCAATTTTTAATGTGAGCTGACATTTTTAAGGGCTAACAGCTAGATCAGCATCTCTTGTAAATATCTATTCTCCAATGAATTTCTGTGAAGGTTCACAGGCACATGGGCACATATATAAATCGAAAAAATAGCAATCATCTTTTTAAAAAAGCATACACTTGTATTGTATGGTGTACTCTGATTTATATTTGATTTCTAATTTCCAGTTAACCTCACACAGGCCAGACAAAGAGAGCCAAATGGCCTGGAGTCATAAAATGTCCAGGTCTGCCTTATATATAAAACCCTAATTTCTCACTTCTTTCATTGTAAAATTGCCTCCTCTTCCTTGATTAGCCCTAGATATTTTTCAATTTTTTCATTTAACCATATACTTTCTTTAATATAAATATATTATAATGCACCTTAACCTAGAATTAAAAACAAATGTAATGAGAAAAAAATAACATTGTTTTAAAAACACTACTGACAGAAGAAAGACAATCACAATTACCACTTCTGTTATGTATGTAGGTTTGAATGTTATTGGTTTATTTTGAATTGTTCTTGTAAAATGTCAAATGGGATTGGTTTAAATAGTGCGGGAAAAATCCTGCACTCTGATTGGCTGGCAACTACAGCTCCTGGCTATAAGAACCACCGTAGCCCAGCCAAGTTGGGTCCATTCGAGCTGTAGTCACTTAATAAACTCTTCACTGAAGCTCTTCGCGTCTGACTCTTCATGCAAACTTAACTCTGGAGACGAAGGTGGGATTCCCCTGAAGAGAAGACGATGTGGAAGACAAGCAGAAGAGTGAGATGGCTGCGCTGAACACCCCCAGCCCGTTCGATCCGCAGAAGACTGGGAATCGTATGTGGATCGTTTCCAGATGTACTTGGAAGGAAACGACCTTGCCGATATCCCTGAGAAGCGGAAGAGGGTGGTATTTCTCACGCACTGCAGTCCAGCAGTCTTCAAGATGGCGAAGGCATTGGCGGGAGCTGCAGACTTGAAGGTAATGGAATGGCCTGATTTAGAAAAGCTTTTAAGAGCCCATTACGCCCCACAAGTATCATGCCTCATTAAGAGACGTCGGGATCAAGGGGAAAGCGAAAATGTTAACGACTTTGTGGCAAGTTTAAGGGACATTGGGGTGCTTGTGAGTTTACCAACTTAGAAGAGGCCATGTGATCGGTTTGTTCTAGGCCTTAAAGATAAGGTCTTACAGAGCAAATTACTAATGAAACCTAAGATCACGCGTTTAAGGAGGCCATAGAGGAAGCTGTTTCAGCGGAAGCAACCAAGTCCTCAGCAGCAGCCATGAAGAAAATTAACAAGGCCTCAAGCCATTCTGATGTGGAAAAGTCCACAACAACCCATTCGAGCAAATAGACTCTGATTCAGACTGTAGTGAGGTGGAGGAAGGAATTTATAGACTCAGAATGGAGAAGAAAAGGAAAGACCTTGGAAAAAGAGGCAAGAATTTTATTGCAGAGGCTGTGGGGGCCACCCCGCACTGAATGCAAGTTTTAGACACCATCTGCCTACGTTGTGAGAAAAGAGGTCACCTAGCAAGAGTCTGCAAATCATCCAGAACTCCACCTAGTAGGAAGAAATTCCCTGAGAAGAATTCAAGCCCAACAATTTCATTGAGAAAATGGGGTGCAACTCAGAAGCAAATGGGAAGAATGAAACTCATCAAACAATCACCATTGGTCATTCTTCACCCTTGAAGCAGAAAAGTACATGTGAAGGTATTCATTGAAGGAAGGCCTTGCCAAATGGAAGTGGACTCGGCTCTATTTATCTATGGTGTCATGGGACACTATTCACAGGCTACTTCCCAACATTCAGAAAAAGCATTTCCAGAAGCAAGCACTGACTCTTAAAGACTACCAAGGGAACAAGATTCCAGTAGTTGGAACAAGAGAATTCAACGTGAAGTTTAAAGGCCACACCAAACGTTTGCCCCTGACCATCGTGGACAAGGCCAAGCTTGCTGGGACTTGAGTGGTTCAATCCACTAGGCATCGAGGTGACTGGCATCAATCACGTGAGCAACTCTGAATGGGAGGAGGCCTTGAAGTCTGAGTTTCAGAGGTCTTCAGTGAAGGATTGGGCAAGTATATGGGGACCCCTATCACTTTCAACCTAGATCCCAGGGTGCCCCCAATTCGTTTAAAGCCCAGAAGGGTCCCATTTGCTTTAAAGGAAATATCCAGTTCCAGTGGTGCATCATCTGTTACATTCACTTGGCAGGGGTACAGTCTTTGCCAATGGGAACCAGGCATATCAACAACTAACAGTTGATGATGCCACTGCAGAGGCCCAAACCATTGTGACTCATAGAGGTGCTTTCAAATGTAAAAGGTTACAATTTGGAGTAAGCGTGGCACCAGGCATCTTTCAAAGCCTTATGGAAAGAATGCTCCAAGGACTGCCAGGGGTAGTGCCTTACTTTGATGATGTGTTAATCTCTGCTGAAAATGACACTCAGCTACAAGAAAGACTCAGAGAAGTCCTTACCAGATTCAGGAAAGCGGGGTTAAAGTCAAGGAAGAAAAATGCACTCTTAAAACAGACAGAGTTGAGTTCCTGGGCTACATGATTGACAAGCATGGCATCCACCCTACAGATGCCAAGGTTCAAGCAATCAAAGAAGCCCCTAGAACCTAAATGCAAAACAGATTTGCAAGCCTTCCTTGGACTCATTAACTTTTATCACATGTTCCTACCTCAGAAGGCAACCATTGCTGAACCATTGCACAGATTACTTGATAAAAAGTCTGTTTGGGTCTGGGGCAGGAAGGAACAATCAGCATTTAACAGTATTAAAAGACTAATCACGTCTGATGCTGTACTGATACAGTTCTCTGAGAATTTGCCTGTTGTACTGACTTGTGATGCATCCCCTTTTGGAGTGGGGTTTGAGCCACAGGCTTCCCAGTGGGAGAGAAGCCCTATTGCATTTTACTCTGCACTTTGACCAAAGCAGAGAGGTTACAGCCAATTGGACAAGGAGGCATTGGCAGTTGTTGCAGCTGTTAAGAAATTTCATGAATATCTGTATGGCAGAACATTTACCATTGTTACAGATCACAAACCTTTGTTAGGCATTGTGGCAGGAGACAAGCCTAAACCTATTATCCTGTCACCAAGAATGCTGAGGTGGACTGAATTTCTTGCTGCTTATTCATACAAACTTATCCACAAGCCTGGCAAGGACATTGGTCATGCAGATGCACTGAGTCGTTGCCCACTTCCTTACCACAAGGAGGACTTTGAGCCTGAGACACACACCTTTTTCCTAGAAACTGTTGCCAAGCTTCCAGTTCATGCTGCTGAAATTGCCAGAGAGACTGCCAAAGACACTTTATTGGCTCCTGTCATAGGCTGGATTAAGATCTACCTTTTAATCCAGCCTATGACAGGAGCTGGCCTCTTCAAGATCTACCTCACCTGGTTCAACCTTTTAAGTCCAGGCAAACTGAATTATCTGTATTAAGAGAATGTATTTTGTGGGGTAACAGGGTGGTTATTCCTGCAAAACTGCAACAAGAGGTTTTGGAAATGTTACATGAGGGTCATCCAGGTATTGTCAGAATGAAGGGATTGGCCAGGAGTTATGTATGGTGGCTTCGCATCTGACTCTTCATGCAAACATAACAGTATTCAAATTTTTTTACTACCGGTTCTGTGGGCATGGCTTGGTGGGCGTGGTGTGGCTTGGTGGGTGGCTTGGTAGGTGTAGCAGGGTAAAGACACTGCAAAATCCCCATTCTCTCCCCACCCCACTAACCTGCTTTCCAGATCCATTCTCCTGTGCAGGAGAACAAAAGAGGACTCAACCGATCAGCTGAGACTTGGGAGGGAGAAAATAGATGGGGGCAGGACCAGTCAGAGGTGGGATTTACCGGTTCTCTGAACTACTCAAAATTTCCACTACCAGTTCTCCAGAATCTGTCAGAACTGGCTGAATACCACCACCGCATAGGAATCTAAATTCCATGTTCATGCCCATGTTGAACATTAATTCAACATGGAAAAAGCTCACCATGATTTCCTAATAAAAAAATAAATGCAAACTTGACAGAAACACGGCATCCAAACCATGAAGCATAATTGTTCCACTTGATTACACACAAATTTGGCTCTATCTGGAGCAACCATGGCCATATATGGAAGCCACATGTTACAAACAGCATTGATAGTTTAGAGCATAACCAGAGAGCAGAGGAAAGAGGGGACTGGAAAATGAGTTCTGGAAGTGACAATTTAAAAGAGTGGGTATATTTAGCTAGGATGAAAGAAAAGTAGAAGTCATGCTAGTTGTCTTCATCCGTCAGATGGATCAGACGTGCTCAGAAAGCAGAACTAGAATTAATGAGTGGAAATTGCAAAATACAATATGCGGATTTCAGCTAAATATTAGTGAAATGCTCTAATTGCTAAAAGCTAGTCTTATAAAGAAGCAGATGGTTCTAGGAATTATGAATTTCACTGGTTGTGTCTGTAACAAGTAGTGGGTCAGACTAATTGATCGCTAAGTCCCCCTGCCAACGTGAGAACTCTATGATTTCTACAAATTGCTAAAAAAATAAATAGCAAACGTATATTTTAATGAAATATCTTCAGGCTGAAAGAGGCCAGTTCTTGGTTTTTTTTCAAATATACCACTGGTATCTATTCTGTTAGAACTCTTGCATTGGTAGCCATTCTGTGGAGGAGAAAAATTCAACATGTGATTCTCTGCAGATCACTTGGTCGACCAAGTCAGTAAAAATATAATCTCCTTCTGCTTCTTCTTCTCATGCAGTTTTTAGACACAGGAGTGGGAGGGGCTGTGAAGGGCAGGGAAAAAATGGCAAGTCTATTATGGAAGGAAGCCAACATCCTAATTGCCTATATAACTAAATGAATTGTTGGAAAGGAACTGGCTCCATCACCTTCCCAGCCTCACACCACTGTTGAGAGTCACAGCTGTTTCTAAGGAGTTCCAAATATTTCCCAAACACATCTGCATTAATAATCATATTAATATTTTACACTTTCTGCTATGAGAGAAGAGATGTGATTTTGTGTATTTCATTGATTGGGAATACTACCAGCCAGATTCTAAAAACAAATATCTTTGGCAAGAAAAAGGAGATATCTGTTAAAGCAATTTTAGGGCTTTCTGAGTGATGCAACCCCTTCAGGCTAGCTTGGATCTAAACTTAGAACCAAGACAATATTTATGGCTCTCCTGAATAGTCTTCATTTGCAGACCATCCAAAAATGCTTCCATGCTGATTTCTGTTGATCTCTACATGACGTATGAGACTACAGAATAGCAACATCTGGACAAAGGGCTGTCTTTTTCAGTTGGAGTCTCTGTAATCTGACTTGCTCACCTCCTGAGCTTGTCTTCTAGTTACCAAATGAAACTGTCAGTTCAGATTCCACAAATATCTGTACACGCAGCAGGGCTTCCTTGGTGGCAGCCCTGACTCTATGAATCTTTTTCCTTCCAAAGGTTTTGATTAATTGACTGATTATGTGCCATGAAGTCGGTGTCAGCTCTTAGAGACTGTCTAGATTTCCTCCCTAACAATCTGTCCCTGATCTGCTTTTTCAGGTCTTCCAATGGTTGCACCTATCACCACTGTAAATTCATTGAAATTATGCTCTGTTGTAAGCCATTTTAAGGTATCTTTTTAATTAAAGTGGAAAGCAAAATGAAGTTTACAACTTTTTATAGGGATGCATTAAGTTGGCATCACATCTTTTTTTCTATAGAGCTGTATTTTAGTTTACATTATTTAATGCAGACATGCAGTTACACAGAAAAGCTACTGGCACGTTGATAGCTCAATTCATCAATTCATAGGTGTAAGAACGAATAAGCAGCCTCACTGTTCAGGACTGATATCTGGGTGGAAGTTAACAGGTTCAAAGTACTATTTATCTAGGTAAAACGGCCAATGTGTAATCTGAGAAGTCTGAAGCTTAGGAGTAGATCAGGGCTGTCAAACTCACCGCCCACGGGCTGGATGTGTCACGGGCTGGCCACACCCACACCCAGTTTAGCAAACGGGAAAGTCATGATACGTCACATGATGATGCCATGGCGATGCGAGTTTGACACCCCTGGAGTAGATGATCCACCCAATGTATTTGACGCCTGCCATGAGAATAGGAAGATCAGCTTGTGCTTCAACAATATCTTTTTAGTCTATGGATTGGAAAGCACACGACTGAATGTTTCTTTTTCATAGAACAAACTCTCTCCCTAGAATACCAATATGAGCATTTCAGTTTCAGTTCTTCTGCCTGTGTGGAGAGGTATAATTTACTTGGAGGACTATTAAGTGACATGAGCCCTCCCAGAAGACAATTTCGCTATGTTTCTATTTTCCTTGTTTGAAAGATAATGAATCTCAGCATGGCTACTGAGAACTATCGTCATAGATGGATAGGACTGACTTTGTATATATGCATAAGATTATCTGTTTTTCCATAGACTTTCCTTTCTTTTCTCCTTAGGATATCCAACTTCCACCATTTATTATCCAGCCATTTGATCAATGAAAGGTCAAATTTAGTTTGTTTAAAACTCTTTTGTTCAACTGATTTATTTGTGCTTTAATATTTTACACCCTAACAGCATCTGCCTGAAAGTTCTTTAAAAACTCAGGGTTAAATTATCAATCTCCTAGCAAAATCAGGTTCAGTGGAAGATAGCCAATGCTAACCCAGTTTTTTGTAAAAGGAAGCAAGAAAAATTTGGAAAATTATAGGTTAGTCATTTTAAGTCCACTTTGATCAAAAGTTGTAGAAATCAAAGGGAAAAAATAATTAAATTTACTGAACTAAAATAAATTCACTTGCTAAAAGTGGGTTGCACATAGAGCCAGATTGGCTTAGTGGTTAAGGCACCAGGCTAGAAAGTGGGATATCATGAGTTCAAGTCCCACCTTGGCCATGAAATCCAGCTGGGTGACTTTGGGCCAGTCACTCTCTCAATCCAACCCACCACACAAGGTTATTGTTAGGGGGGAAAATAGGAGGAAGAAAATGTGTTGAATATGTTCGCCACCTTGAATTATTTATAAAAATAATAAAGGTGGGATGCAAGCAAACAAATAAATAGAGGTGAATCCTGCTTTACTTACCTTCCCAAATTCTCCAAGAACATCAAAAGGCACAGAGATGGAAACAATTCTGTTGGCACTCGTGATTATTGAAGGGGCAAGTTATATACTTTTTACTTCTCTGAAATATTGTCTAATGGCACTTATATGAAAATAAAGAATATCATGCTGAGATAGTTGATATATTCCATCAGGCATGACATCACATTCTGTCCATGAATTCGCCTCATCTATGCAAGAAATACCAAAGGGTAAAGGGCAGAGAAAAATCTCTATGCACCAATATCACGGGCCTCGAACCAGGCAATAAAGACAAGTCTCAAGGCACAGCCTTACATCGAGTCCTGAAGGAAAAAAGGAGAGCATTCAGTGTCCACACAAAAAGATACTGGAGAAGAAAGAGTGTCAGTTGTTATGGGAATGTGTCAGCGCCTCAAGGTAGTCCACACAGAGGACTAAAACCAAGAATACTAATGTTATTTTGTATTTTAAGGTTATAGTAACCATATCTTGCAAGTCTGAAAATGCTTCCACCTGCTTTGCCTTTATGTTCAGGAGGGGTCTAGGACAGGGGTCTCCAACCCTGGCAACTTTAAGCTGGCTGGGGAATTCTGGGAGTTGAAGTCCACCACGCTTAAAGTTGCCAAGGTTGGAGAATTCAATTTGCCATGGCCAACTTGCCACAGGACAAGAGCTACTCTAATATCTAAGAAATGGCAGGAGAGAATCATTTTAAAAAGGATGCCAAAGGAGGGACGAAATGAAATGTGAATGACAAAAATTAAAATAATTTTTAAACTATTTTAAATAATTAAATTGAATTGCTGAATTGTCCCATAGCAAGTTGTCCTGCAGCAAGTTGGCCATGGTAAGTTGTCCCTTGAGTTTGCTGTGGCGAGCTCACTATGATGAGTCGGCCACATTACGTTGGTTGTGGTGACTTGTTCCATTCTGTTTCAGAATACTAGGGAGGGTCAAGTCTGAGATGCTTTCTCCACCCCCACTTTTGCTTTGGACTCAGTCATCTTGCCTAGGCTTCTTCCTGTGTCTCAAGGTTATTCGGAATGAGAGGGCAGGAGTCTGGAAAGCTTGAATGCTCACTAACGCATAAAGCAAAAGCAATTGGTTTAAAGATATATAGAAGTATATTTGTAAAAGAAACAACAGTCCTGGCTATATTCACATTCCTGCCATTTTCACTTTCACATATACTGCACATACAATCTCCATCCCTGAACTACATTAACCTGCTTTGGGAGCTTGCTCTGTGTATGTTGTGGTTAGCCGGCAGGAGGTGCGGACAACTGAGAAGAGCGAGGACTCAGATGAGGGGCCAGGACCATTAGGGAGTGGACTGCTGCCTTCAGAAATTGTGGGGGCTGGCAGCAGCGATGAGGAGGTTCCCGAGGAGCCTGTGCCAAGTGCGCGTGCATGCAGGGCTGCTCGTAGGAAAGAGCAGCTGCAGCAGCATGGGCAACTCGGGAGTAAGGCTGCAAGGTAATGGCCCCTCCTTCAAGAAGATAAAAGCCAGCTGTGAAGCGAATGTTCTTTGCAGGAAGCAAAGACGTTTTGAAACTCAGCCTTGTGGACATTACAGTATCTTAAGTTGGTATTTGAAGACTCTTGTGTTGTGAAATATTTCTTATCTGTGATTCTTGGCAGCCTCGCACAGTTTTGTCGAGGCTTTTACTTATCAAAGTTAATTAGTTTGCAGCAGCCTTTTAACCAGGGATTCATAAGAATCATTAAAAGGTTTCTGTTCCCTTTGGTTCATGTTTGTTTTATTGGAAAAGGGTTTGGGTCAGAACAGTATACTGAGACATATACTAACCAAGACTGGGTTTCTATAATATGTTAAGCCACTCAGCTAAAACCTATGGTTATTGATCAAACCTAGCATGTGTGAATGCATCTACAGTTCCATGTCTCTAACTAACCCAGTTAAGCCTATTATAAACTCTTTGCTTGGCTGGTGCTTTATAAAAAAACTTTTGTACATAGTCTGTTCTAAGCATTAATAAATAATAATAAACTAGTGTGCTTAATGGAACGAAGGCTATTGCTGAGCACATTGGGTTGTATCCCAAAAATTGTAAGCCGTCCTGAGTCTTCAGAGAAGGGCGGCATATAAATGTAATTAAAAAAAAACAGAGGACAGAATTAATCAAGCCTTTTATCATATGGGGAATCCCAGAGAAATATGTTCTTGGTTTAAGGAATTGCATACAAGTATCGTATGAGCACCCAGTATGCAATATCTTAAACCAAAAGCATCTTTTTTTCTGGGTGAGTCCCCTGCATGATTTTGCCTTTGAACCCAACACTGCCCAGCTGAAATATGCAGCAGAATTTAAGATTGAATTTACTGGTGGAAATTATTATAAGATATGCAAGCTCCTTTATAAGGAATCATCCTCGGCCTGGCCTTATTCATCCTGTGTCCTGATAAGAGCATCCAATACATTGGGTTACAGATATTTCATCTGTGTCCTAGCCAGTTTTCAGCCTCCCTGGCTAGTGAGGATGAAGAAGATATGTCAGCATCTTGCTATATATAAGTTCCTGTCCACATTCTTGTAAAGCAGACAACAGCTTTCCTGTCCCCAAACTACTGCGTGTTCATGGCATCTGGATCAGGACATATCTATCTTATTTTGGTTTTGCTTTTAAACACAATTCTAGTCTTCCCAAGCTCTTTCATCCTTCTGATGTTTGTGGGCTTGAAAGACATAAAAATGGCCATCTAATCCTATCCTTTTCACTAAAGAGGTTCATTCACGCTTTGGTCTACTGCACACACCTCAGCTGCGTGAATTTGGACCATAATGAAGACAGGAACACATAAAAGCAGCAGCCAAGCAAAGAGTTCCCAGGTAAGTCAAGCAAGCATGTCAAGCCACGTTCTATAAAAGAGGCAGAAGGAATCAAGATAATGGCAAGGTAAGCACCTTTTCCAAAATTGGATGTTCCTTGTTGAGAAAAATATGTTCTGTAATCTGCATGGAATGATTGTGCAATACCTGCCCCCTCCTGGTTCTGATATTCTTTTCTCTCTCTCTTTACATGGCATGGCTTGGGAAGTTCTCTTCATTTGATTACTTTGTCACCTAATGACAACATTAGTCATTCCATACTAAGAATAGTTTCATTGCAAATTGCCTAAATTCTAGGATGCAAGCAGATTGCAAGCAGGAGCTTCAAGGTAATGTAGGGTCCCCTTGAAGAAGCACAGAAGTTGTTGATGATGGTGTTGGTGTTTTTAATTCCCTGCACAAAAATTATTGTGGAATAATTTTTTTTTTACCAAAAGGGAAAAAAGTTGGGTTTACAGAAAGAAGTGGGATATATCGGAGAATGAAGCAGAAATGAAGGAAAATGTCACCCTGGAGATGGCAGTGCAGTTGGGGAACTGCAGTAGGGAAGCATTAACTAGCCCTGGGACCAGATGCACCACAGGAGTACAAATCAACAATGTCATGTATGCAAATGCAGTCTGCTGTGATTTTGAATTAAAAGCCAGTGACAGTAACAAGATCAACACTGGTCCTTTTCCCCACCACCTTCCCTTCAGGAGATCCCAGGCACACGGCCAAATAAGGGAGCAATTATCGACTTGTCATCCAATTTGGGGGAATCACGTAAGCAAAGATACCTGTTCCAAGCAAGGTGCTGAAGCCAAGTTCAGATGCTAATCCTGCTTGGCAGCGGATCCACAAAGGAGCACAAAGTAGATAATTAAAGGACTGGAAAGGCGGATAGCCAAAATATAAGGGGCTGCATTGTAAGACATTAAGCCACTAGAGTCCTTCCCACCACTTGAACTACAGGTACTCCTCCACTTAGGACAATTGGGACCAGTACTACGTGAGATGGTCATTAAGTGTGTCACACTCCCAGTTCTATGATATGTCTATTTTTTGCCACAGTCACCCAATCATTAAATGTCTATGGAGATTCTCAGTCATCCAGGTCATGGTTGTCCCAAAGTTGGTTTTTGTTTCAAGAGGCAACTGGGCTTTCTGGTTAACCAGTAGAAAGATGCACCGTGTTAATCATCTATAAATTCCATTATGTCTTTCTGGTTAACCAGAAAGTCCAATTGCCTCTTGCAAAAAAAAGCACCTTTGGGACACACAATCATTAAGCAAATCCATCTCCCACCCTCCCCCAATGACTTTCCTTGTCAGAAGTCAGCTGGGAAAGTTGCAAACGGTGATGATGTGATGCTGGGAACTTGCAACCATCGTAAATATATGCTGGTGGCCAAGCACCCAAATTGTGATCATGTGACCACACAGAAGCTTCAATGATCGTTAGTCAGGTTTTTCAGCATTGTCAGGGGGGCAACATGCCAATCTCTAAACTGCTTAGAGAATGCTGTGTAAAGCACTGTAAAGCAGTATATAAGTCTCAATGCTAGTGCTATTATCATAACAACTTTGAACAGTTGCTAAACAAATGGTGGTAACTCGAGGACTATCCATATAAGATCATTAATTCCATGAAGGGTGGCCAGATCATGGATAGTTCTTCAATTCAGTCTCCAAATCAGGCTTGCAGAAAAAGATTGTCATATTGGGTTTACCAAACTGGCCCATAATCCTCTCCTTGCTGGACTGTAAGATGCACTGTGTTAATCATCTATAAATTCCATTGTGCTTTGGGCCCGCCAGTTGTGATTAGGCATACAAAAGGTTGGTTTGGACCACACTGAGCAATTTTTAAAAAAAGCTCAATTTGTCTTAGATTCAAGCTTTCCCAGTGCATACATATTTGTCTTGAGTTCTGAATCTTGATTCAGAAATCTGCATCTTGTTATCTCCTATTAACTCTAACTAGAAATAAACAATGCATTGACATCTTTCCCATCAAGCACTGTAATTGGAGAATCCAGTAAAATCACTCATTGTGATTAGAAGCTGGAGCTGATAGCTACAAAACTCCTCCTGTTTAACATTGCTTGGCCTCCTTTCCCCTTCTAGAGTCTTCCTTCCATGGAAATCCTGGGAAGAAAAGTATCACTTTTTGCAGAAACCCTGCCTGTATCTTTGTGCTCTACCAAACTATTGAAGTTTTACAATGGTTCAAATGAAGGCTGATTTCAAAGGGACAACACTTTGATTCAGACAATCCCTGGGTTTTCCAAATCAGACCACTTCAATTCAAGATACCCCCAGTTCTGATGCCAACCTCTCCTTATAACTAGACACTGGATATTGATTACCATGAGTTTATGTAAGTTCTGTTCACAAATCTAAATGCTTTCTGAGAAGCAAGTTAACACAATTTCTCAATCATCCAGAGTTGCTTGTTTGAGATGGATAGCCATAGGAATGAATGAATAAATAAACAAACAAACAAACAGCCCTCTGCAACTTTGAGGGATGTGCATGATAATGTATGATTTGAGAAGAAATAATGAAAATACAAATCCATAAATGGGTTCACGTGAACCCTCCCCTCTGAAAACAACCCCTGAAGAAAGGAATTCTTCTGGTATCAGCAAATGTTGCCTGAAATAGATATCCAAACTCCATCAGCCACTTAGCAACCTATACATTCTCAGCCTCTGGAAAAGGTTTAATCTGAAAGGCACCATATCTTCCAAGTATGTAGTCTAATGAAAGCCACGAGAAATCTGGGGCCTTTTGGATATTAGCTAAACTATAATTTCCAAGCTTTTGGCTGGAAAGAGTGGAAGTGGATGTTCAGTCAATGCTGGAAATGACATTCTTTTATAATAAATGTTTTTTTTTTCCTTTAAAAAAGGAGAAGATGAAAAAAACCAAAAATGTGTCATGGGTGGGAGCATTATGGGTAGGGCTTCCAGATATTCTCTGGATCTGAGAGTGCCTTCAATCTTTAATCCCTTCATCAGTGAGAGTGCTTTCGACCTTCAGCCACTTACATAAGTGGGTCCTTAGCAGATCTAATTGGCAGCAGCAACACTTGCAAGAGAGCATGGTCTGAGGAAACTGTCATTCTTACTTGTCAGATTACTGTAGCTGCCCTGATCAGCACTACATTGGAGTCATGGCAGCAAATTTACAGGGTAATCGTGTACATCCCGCCAGCCGTTTCCTAGTTTTGCTGTAAAATAAATGTTGATATCTAGCATCCTCTCTGAGGCCTCAGTGCAACAAAGGAGGCTGCAAGGGGAGGGGGCCAGAGCTGATGCCTTTCCCTTCTCTACATAGTTTGTAACTAAAACTCTGTGGTTCTACATTAGGGTAGTTGCAGAATTTGCTGTTAGCCATCACCTAGCAAGACTCTGCATGGAGAAGTCCATGGCCCTCCCAAACCCTCTCAAAGATATCCCTTTCCAAAAGCTGGTGCTTACAATATCCCCTTCCTATCAGTGGTGGTATTCTACCAGTTCGGCCCTGTTCGACCGAACTGGTAGTAAAAAAAGCCTCCAACGATCAGCTGAGGAGAAAGAAAAGTGCAGCATTGTTCCTCCCACCAACCCCTGCACTTTTCTCTTCTTTATCCTCTGATTGGTGCTGCAGGTCGCAGCTGGTGTGTGGAAAGCTGGGTGCATGTGTTAGGTGCGCACGGGTGCATGCTTGATCATCGAACCAGTAGCGGAACAGATAGGATCCCACTGCTGCTTCCTATACAAACACCCATCCTCCCCCAACCCTCTGTTTCCATCTCTCTGGCCTTCTGGAATAGCACTGGCGATGGAGAGCCAGAAGATTCGTAGCAAAGATACAGTACAGTCCCTGACTTTGGATTCCATGCTAGGCAAGCAGAGGAAAGAGCTAATCATCAGGATGAAAAAAGAGCCAGTGCAGGGAAACCAGGATATATAAAGGGACAGACATGCAAAGCAGCTCTTCCTTCAGTTCAGTTCAGCTTCGTTCAGTTGAAAGACAAGCCTTTTTTTTTTAAATTAAAGGTTCCTGCAAGGGCAAAGGAATGAGGGCAAAGCTGGTCCCAGGACTGCTGTGCCATAATGGTTTGTTCTGAACTGCCTCTTCGGGCACAAGTCTTCCCACTTCGTTTCCATCACTTTTAGCCCACAGCCTGAAAGCCAACCTTCTGACTCAGGCCAATAATCAATGCAGCCTAATATCTTGTCTCCCAAACTGGTCAGATAGGATGCTGATGCTATCACTATATGTTAGATTCTCAGCCCCGCCCCCCCATTCTAAGCCACCCTGGCTGTCCTTTACATGGATCCAAATGACTTCTGCCCAACCTTTTAGCATTTACAGATCCCTCTCAACCTCTACCAAGAAGGGTTCTACTAAATCATATCTTCTGAACCAAAGATGCTTTTTCAAGAGGAAAGAGCCTTGGTGGTGCAGGCTGTTAAACACTCAGCACTTAGTTCCAGCTGCCTGCAATTAGTGCAGGCTCGAATCCCACCAGGCTCAAGGTTGACTCAGCCTTCCATCCTCCAGGGGTAGGTAAATTGAGGACCCAAGATTGTTGGGGACAATAAGCTGACTTTGGAGCTCTCTGCTTGTCAAAGGATGTGCCAAATTCGTTTTGGCACATGTTCATATGAAACACCCCACCCCAAATCCCCTAAATTCTATTTTCCCAGGCCATTCGTAACCATCTTTAATTTGGAGTCTTCTGTTCTCAGCAGCTCTTACTTTCAAGAGAACTGCGGCTTTGCTAGTAGGCTAAGAACCAACATTATGCTGTATTGGATAGATAGAGGCTCATGCTACTGTAGTTTCCAAATATCAGCTCAAGATCAGCACTTGCTGGTTGACCTTGAGGCAATCATTCTCTCTTATCTTAACCTAACCTGACTCTTGTCAGAATAAAAATGTTTCCTAACTCCATGAAATCCATGCCACCATTCAGGGAGTTTCAAAAGAGGATAAATAAATCTATTCTTAATCTGATCAAACTCCCACGGATGTGTCACCAAAACCATAGGTATGGTTTGCACAAAATAAGTTTAAGAAAAGTTAAAATGAAATTCTGTTTGTGGGTAATGCTGCAGTGAAAATTACTTTTCGCTGAGCTCTGGGACTGAAATATTTTTCTAAGGAATTTAATGTATTTGGGTTTCTGCATTTCGTAGGACCATAAAATGTGAGAAGGAAGATAGAGAAATGTATTTTACATCAGCAGAAATGTCATAGGCATTATCCAATAGTATTTGTGATGCTTACCCAATGACTTCCACAGGGCATTTACTAATGAAAAAGACATAGCCATTAGGAAAAGAAGGAAAATTGCATCTTAAGAACAACGTATTACATCCTGACTGCTAGAAACATATGTTTTCCCAATAACAGCTGTGCTAGCTGAGATTTTAATTCCCCAAACACAATAATAACAGCCTGTTTATTGCATAGCAAATGGCCTTTTGCAACCAGCATGATTTTATGTAATTTCACAACTGCAGTGCACTTTAAAGGCATAATTTGGAAACCCACACAAAATCTAATGTTTCAGAACTGCTGCTCATTGAGCAAATGAATAGACCGTTGTTAATGTTTCCAACTGATTCTCAGATTTTATTCATGAGAATTTCTAAGGGTTAAAAGAAAGGCCCCAAAACACACTGGCGATCTGGTACCTGAAGCCTGGGATAGATTTAAAATGATTCCCATATAACTGGTGCAATGATTAATTTATGCCACAGAATCATACCTCGGTGTTGGTTACAGATGTTAGCCATTAATATGAGTGACTTTCCTCTACTTAGCTAGGACTGGAATCTAAACCCCAGTTCAGCTTTGGTTAACATGACTGCCAGATTTTAAGTCTTCAGAAAGAAGGCTGCTTGGAAAGGATGCAAAATGCCAAAGTTGTCTTTTGCTCTCTTGACCATTGTAGAGGAGCTGAATATGGTTCAAATTGCTGACTAGGATTTAAATTGCTTTTGAAGAAGGAAAACCTTCATTCAGCCTTCTTAGAGGCAGAAATTGTGCAAAACAAGGATTTGATTAATTTATTCATTTTATTCTGATCACAGGATTCGGAATTCCTGCTCCACTTTGACAGGACTCCGGTTTCTTTCACTGTAGAGTATACAGTCTTGCCAGATTTATGATGTAGTGGGTTTTACACCTACAACTTAGGTAATTTAATAAAATATAATGGTTCAGGTAATGCTCAACAACATAGGGTCACAACTGAGCCCAAAATTTCTGTTGCTAAGCAAGGCAAACAGAAGTGAGTGTGAGAAGTGTTAAGTCAGATTTGCTTCATTTTAGGCAAATGACCACTGTGCTGTCCAGCCAGTATAGTTAATGGGAAGTGGGATAATTAGTTAGGAATTGGGACCTGTCCCCTTAAGGGAATGCATCATGGTAAATGTAGTTAAGGTATCCTGGGAAATGTAGTCCATGTCATGTGGCCACATCTGTAATCCTGATTGGTCACCGAATTGACCCTGGTGGGTTGGGGAGGTTTCTCCACTC
Source organism: Naja naja (assembly GCA_009733165.1). Taxonomy (NCBI): domain Eukaryota; kingdom Metazoa; phylum Chordata; class Lepidosauria; order Squamata; family Elapidae; genus Naja; species Naja naja. Next base: position 41,185,528 of record CM019155.1, on the reverse strand, counting down.
TTGCCTGGAACCCGGCAGCATGGTGCTGCCTCAACCTCTTGCTCCTTCATTTTGGGGATGAAAGATTACCATCTTTTACACCATAAATTGCAGCTATGCAGAGAATTGGACATTGAGATGAATCTCAGTGTAACTGTGAGTTATCTTGAGGATGCCTGATGAACCAATAAAAAGACTTTGTATGGATGCTTTGTGGAGTTATCTACCTGCCTTTATACATTCAGTCAGCAATTATAGAGGGCAGAATAACCACAGTTGTTAAGTGAAACATGCAGCCATTGTTTAATCTGACTTCCCCGCTGACTTTGCTTGTTAGAAACTGGCTGGGAAGGTTACAAATGGTGATCATGCGACCCTGGGACAGTACAGCTGCCATAAATACAAGCCAGTTGCCAAGCACTCAAAGTTGATCACATGATTATGGGGATGCTGTAAGCATGAAAACCGGTTATAAGTCACGGTTGTAAGTCAAGGACTACCTGTATTCCCTTGCAAGACTACAGCTCCTAAATCTCCTTGGTCTCTGACATTCAGGACTGGCAGATCAGCCTTTGGGTTTCTCAGAGCCCCAACAAGTTGCATGACTTATGCACTTCTAATGTGGGAAGAAAGAACTTTCTTTATCAGGGAATTCAGCCTTTAGGCAAGAGGAATTTTGGGTAGCTAACAAAGGCAAGCCAGATAAGTTCCAAATGGAATGGAATCGAATTGAATCTGGAAGGGATCTTGGTGGTCCTCTAGTCCAGCTCCCGTAGCAGGAGACCCTACACCATTTCAAACAAGTGGCTGACCAGTCTTATTAAAAACCTCCAGTGATGAAGCGCCCATGATTTTAAATGTCCTTAACATCCCTTCCAAAAGATGCCTCCAAAGGTATAAAGAGGACAAGAAAACACTTAATTTTCTTTCCGCTGAGGCTGCAGGATGAAGATCTCAGTGGAACCATGGACACGAGCACCTTCACTAACCATCCCATGGTCCAAATACTGATGTCGGTGAGAAAGTGGGAAGTATATTTCTCCCTCCTTCACGAGAGCGTATCAGAGAAGGACAAGTCAGGAAGGCAGAGGAACACCAAGAAACAATGACATGGTTTTGCTGACTGAGCTGCTCTCCTCAGTTTTGGGGAATCATTCCAAAGAACTCCTTTCCCCTCCATGCTTTCTCAGTATCGTTTCATGCCAAGAACTGCATGAGCATCTGAACCTGTTCAGATCTGTTCTTTCTCCAGATCCAATGTCTTGTAGGAAGCCTGACCATTCCTCCCAAATGGCCCTAACTTTGAGACTACAACCACATCCAGTTCTTCTCTAAAATCTGAAACAATCGAAGGCTGGGTTTTTTGTTTTTTGTTTTAACAGATGCCAACTCTTATACTCTTGCCTCCAAAAGACTCCAAAAGCCGGTAAGGTGCAGTGGAGAGGGATGTGGTTGGCCCACGGTGGACTAAAGCATTCGTGAGGGCAGAAGTGGCGTGGGTCAGAGATCCAGGGCTGCAATGTGTTTTTAGAAGAGCTTCATATTTAGAAAAGCTACCCAGACAGAGACAAGAGGTACCCTTGCAATTTTAACCATTTGCCTTTTGTACAGGGCCTGCCTCATAATGCAGCAGAGAAGTTCTTGCGGTCTTTCTTACCCTAGTCTCATCCTTCTTCAACCCTTACTGGTGACTTTCTAGAGAGGGAAGAACCAGGGAAGGCGAAAAGTCCCTGGGAACCAAGTAGGGATGAATTGAGACATCCCCCTGGAGCAGCGTTAGAGGCATATAGGTAAGGAACACAAATTTCTCCTTAGTCCGGAGCTTGGATATATACCGCTCCTTTCCCAAAGGCCTCCTTACAGCCCGGGGATGGGAACTGTAACCCACCACAGCTGGACGCTACTCTTGGAGGAAGACTGTGCGACTACACCAGAGACTCTTGTAGAAGTAGGGCAAGAGAGGAATGGGTGTGTTGAGGACCCTTTTTTCTCTCTCTCTTTCCCCCTTTCGTGAGGCGTTTAGACGAACCTGCGCCCGCTGGCGTCCACGCTAGAAGCCGAAGAACATCGCATTTCTGAATATGCGGAAGGAGGTAGCAAGAGCGGCCCCCCTCACTCCCGCCTCCCGGAGTGAATAAGAGAGGGATGTTGTGCGTGCCGCGCTTCTGTCCGCGTCTGAACGCGAGGCTTTCTGCAGTCTGTGCGTCCGCCAGCAGGTCAGCGCGGGCTGCCTTGGGCGTCCAAGCGGGAGATTGGCACCGCACGTGGGTCGTTAATTCGGGAAAAGGACAGCTTATGAGCCATAAAGATGACCGGGCCGTGGTGGTGGGGGATGGAGCGGGGGACTGAAAACTTGATGGGGTGGGGGGAGGAGGGAGAGAAAGAGGCGCAAGTGAAGCCTCAACCGGGCCAACCGGGCAAGAGGCGCGAGCCGAGGCGCGGCGGTGCGGGAGAAGCCGGAGCAATCCGAAGGCGCACCGCTTTGGCCGCCTCTCCTCGCCGCCGCTGTTTTGAGGCCATCCCGCTTCCCTCCCTCTCACACCCACCCACCCACCCACACCCCCCCCGCGCGTTCCGGGCCCTGCTCTCTTACCTCCCGGTGCAGGCAGAAACGCAGGGGCAGGAGGCAGGAGAAGAAGTATTTTCCCCAGCGGATCAGGGAAGCAAAACACCAGCTCAGGCGCGTCATCGTTGCAGCAGCAGCAGCTGCTGGACAGCCAGGATCCCGCTTCGCTCCTGAGTGGGAATCCCCTTTCGTCTTCCTGTCCCTTCAGGGATTTTGTGTGTGTGTGTGTGTGTGTGTGTGTGTGTGTAGGTGCGTGTGTATAGGGGGCGCAGGGCTGTCTGACTTCTGCAAGGGGGTCTTTCCAGCCTGGGAGTGGGGGGTGGACAAGAAAGAAGCCGGCGGGAAACCTCTGCTGGTCCCGTTACTGCAGCAGTTCCCGCTCGTTTTCTGGATCCCAAGCCTCTGCAGAGCGCCGCGGTCCCGGAGGAAGAGGCAGCGAGGGCTTCTGCGGATCCTCTGGACGCAACGGCGGCGGCTGCGCTGGCCCGATGGATCCCCCGCAGCCTTGACACGCCGAGCGCGGCTTCCCGACCTGCTGAGCGCTGTTGCGAAGCCGACGACACCGCGCGCACGCACACACCTCCCTCCTTCTCTTCCTTGCCGCCTCCCCGCCGTCCGGCAGCGGCAGCGGCAACCGATGTGGCGCGGCTACTTCAGCCCCGCAGTGCGCGTGTGAGAGCGGGAGGACGTCGGGGCTGGATCAGCTCCTTTCAGCCAGCCGGGCTGCACTCCGGGCAGCGTAAAAGCGGGGAGGGCGGGAGGCGGAGAAGCACGTGCCGCAGCCGCGAACCTGGACCTGCCTTGACGCTCAACCGGACCGCGAAGCACAGTGGAGTCCAGCTGCGTTATCGGCCTCGGGCGGAGGAGAGCAGCATCTCTCCTCCGCCCCCACCTCGCGTTCATCCTAATAGATAATGAGGTTTGGCTTGTCCCGCGGGGCCTAGCCAATCAATACCCATCGGCTCCCTTTGCCTCTGGACTTCAATAACGCCACGCGCGGTCGATCACACCCGTTTGCGCACCTACACACACACACACCGGCCCACCCAGTGCTCGCACGGGCAGATCAATCAAACCCGCGTTGCCTTCGACGGCCTCCCTCGAATCCTCTCACACCAATCGACCCATCAAAAACTTTCCTTAAAAGGGGCCCACTGGTCAAGGGGGCGTGCTAAACTTTCTGCCCAGTTCCTGACACCTTTCTTTCTCTGCTGATCGGATTTATTTATATATATATTTATATTATATATATATATATATATATATATATATATATATATATATATTGTATTTATTTATTTGATTTGTCAATCGCTTACAAGATAATAGGTATAAGTATAAACATGAGTAAGAATACAGAAAATAGCTACGATTAAATGGGGACAATAGGACAGGGACAGTAGGCACGATGGTGCACTTATGCACACCCCTTACAGTTCTCTTGGGAATGGGGTGAGGTCAATAGTGGATAGTTTGAGGTTAAAGGAGTATGGATTAGAGGATGTAACTACAGAGTCAGGTAGTGCATTCCAGGCATTGACCACTCTGTTGCTGAAGTCGTACTTTCTGCAATCAAGTTTGGAGCGGTTAACATTGAGTTTGTATCTGTTGTGTGCTCTTGTATTCTTATGGTTGAAGCTGAAATAATCATTGACTGGTAGGACATTGTAGCAGATAATTTTGTGTACTATGCTTAAATCCAACCGTAGGCGGTGTAGTTCAAGATTGTCCAAGCCCAAAATTTCAAGTCTGGTGATATAGGGTATTCTGTTGTGAGCAGAGGAGTAAAGTGTTGCCACGCTTTATGGGCTGGTGTCCTGGCTGGGGGTGGGGGGGGGATGCTTGCTCTGTATAAAAACAGCAGCACTTGAAGCCTTGCAATGGGTGGATGAACAGGACCATCAGTCCCCAGCAGGCACACAAATGCTTTATGCTGGGTTTTGGTTTCTGAAGAAGGCCCTATTGGTTCAAGCAGGTGGAGCCTTTTGCTTTGGGAAAGAGATAACTGTCGGGCAAATGTAACAGTAGGCATGACCAAGGGGAAAGAAGAGAACTTCCCCAGAAAACCCATAAGGTTAAAACCTTTCTCCCTCTTCTTCTTCTTCTTCGAGAATGTGGGGTACCTAGTTTGAGGAACTGGGTTTCAGAGAGGGGGTAAATAGAACCAAGTCCTGGTTGCTATGAGAAATCCCGTTTCTGTAACCGGATTTCTACACAGTTATTGTACTAAATGCAGCAACATTCATCTCTCAGCCTGCATCAGTGCAAGAGTTTTGTGTTTGTTTTTTTAAACCTAGGGATTGCTGCTGCAGCAGCTAACATCCATACTAGAGAAGAATGTAACCAGACAACTATGCAGAAGCCCTTGGTGAATGTTCTCTTCTTTTCTGAAAACACGAGGGGAGAAACTCCTTTGAGATTAGCAGAAGGCTATGAATATCTAAAAACAGGGACCTTGTTTGCTAAAGTCGCCAGGTCCCAAATGACAGAATGCTGCAAATTATAGGGTCTCCATCTGTCAGGCACAAGTAACCAGGAACAGGAGTTGAATTCAAAGCACTAAAGGTTTACTACATGCTGCCTATGCAGAGGAATCTGAACTACTAATGGTCAGGCTAAATTGGCTAAATAAGGTCAGTGGAATTCACGGGGATGGATGTAGGACTGCAACCACTCCAAACTGATGACATCTTTCACCCCACCCTTGGGCTCAACCTGCTCATGTTCTACATCACCCTTGGAAAACTGCCCCAAACTGGTCATTAATGCAGATTTCCACAGCAGCTCCTTCCTGGCCTCATCCTCCCATCTCCATTCTCCCAGAAGTCAAAATGTATACTTTTTTTTCGAAGACAATTCATTTCTCATCCAGGAAGTTTCTTCAGCTCTGAAGAAGCTTCTTGGGTGAGAAGCGAAATGCCTTCAAAGACAAATCAGAAAGTCCAATTGCCTCTTGAAAAAAGATGCCCCTTTTGGGACAATCATGACTGGGATGACTGAGAATCTCCATAGTCAAAATGTATAGGTAACTTCAATGTGTTGAAAGACTTGGGAGAAGCTGTCTAGGATGAGAAGCACCAATCACTTTTTCAGATTATCTTTAAAACTAAATGGTTTTAAACTAGAAGCCTCTCTACCTATTATGTTATGCTTTTTGTCCAGGTGCTAAAGCACCTGTTTCCTCCAGAATTATCTCCACGACAGATCTGAGGAGGTCTGAACTAAGAAAGAGTGACTGGCTCATTCATCCAGCAAACATCCATGGTTGAAAATAGATTTGATCTCAAGACTTCCTGTTCTTAATGCAATCAGAAAAGGATTTTCACTAAATTCATTAAAAGAAATATTGGAACATCGGGGGCGGGGGGAAAGGATGTAAGATATATCCCTAGGGTGGAAGTTTGTGAGATCCATCACAAGACCCTCACTTGACCCACCACAAGACGCTCACCCGACATGACCTCCCCATCACCAGCCCTACTGGCCACACAAAGCCCTTATAAGCAGAAGGACATCGACAATGACCTCCCCTAAATTCCACTGAAGATGTTACCTGCCTGGTAATGAAACGTTCAGAAACCAACCTACAAGCTCAGAGAACGAACCTCCACCCTCATCCTACACCAGAGCTTCAGATACTTGCCATTATTGCAAACACCTAGATTTAGCCACAAACCATCTTTGCAAGCAGCTCAGGTTGAACGCCACAAGTTGCTAAGCCACCAATAATTTACTGTTAATTAGACAGTGGCTTTGGTGCAATGTATTAACACAGTACCTGTAGTCAGTTTCTCTAAACCAAATTTTGTATTTTCCTGAACCCTGTACAATGAGAGAATGTGTGCATTTTCTTCCTGATTCCCTCTTGCCCTAAGAGCATCCATATTAGATGGATCCTACAAGCTGTCTCCGCAGTTATGCAGAGATTTATATTCTTCAGAACCATTTTCCCCTACATTTGTTTTCATGCGTAGTCCCATCTCTGCAATAAAAAGGCCTGCTGGGGTTATAATTTCTTCCAGGCCAAAGAAAGCAATTACCTAATTAATGTACTGTTTCTTCCCACCAAACAGCTCTCCTTATAACCACATGAGCCTTGGTGGACAGACAGTATCAGGCTTTCCTCACAGCACAATCAGGCCTGGCACCAATGTGTTTCTGCCACGTTCCCCACAATGCTGCCTCCACCTCCTCCTCCCTAGTTCATGATGAAGACAGCTTTAAGTCATCCTTAGCTGGACTGGGATTAAAGAATTGCTTTTCCCTTAAACTGAGAATGCAACAGCAGCTGCCAGATACATAAAATCTACATTGTATAAAGGCAGGTGGCATCATAGTGGGGCTTCCTAGATGAGACCCGGTGATGCTGGTGTATCTCCTCTTCTCCAGTCCTTTGACAGCTTCATCAGCTCCCCTTTCTGCTGTTACTTGTCCAAAGAGCCAAACATACTAGGACTATCATAGCAGTCTATTAGGATGACATTGGGTGGTAATGGTAGGCTATTTGGCTCACTGTGACATGACTGCTTTAATTTTTGCCTTCACAAGTTTAATAACAAGGCTGAAAGGATTAAGTCAGTGGTTCTTAACCTTTTTGAAAGAATCGCCCCCTTGAGCCATTGAGGAAGTTGTCATCGACCCCCTTCCCCAACATAACCGCCCCCCTGCCACCTCTTAGCGTCCCCAAGGGGGCCAGCAGAGGGGCGCTAAGAAGCGGCAGGGGGCGTTCGAGGCACCAGCCATGCAGGCTCACCCCATTGCCTGTTGTACCGCACCTGAACCAGCACCTTGAATGCGGCAGCATGTTGGGAAAAGCTGCTGCCACCGCTTTCCCAAAGTGCTGCCGCTCAGATTCTTTCTGTCTGTCCATCCGTCCGTCCGTCCATCCATCCATCCAAAAGGTCTGTCTGTTTGCCTGCCTGCCTTCCAGCCTATCTACCTACCTGTCTGTCTTTTGTCTGCCTACCTACCTACCTATCTACCAATATAGATATCTCTCTCTCTCCCAATATATCTCGCTCCATCACCCCCATATTGCCCCCCTTCTGTTCCTTCGCCCCATGTTGCCCTTTTCATTCCATCACCCCCTGAAAACAAAATTGCCCCTTGGGGGGTGATATCACCCAGGTTAAGAACCACTGGATTAAGTGACCCTACCTCTATATCCTCCCAGATGAAGCATATTGGCTTCTAGAAGTCAGCATCTGTTTAAATAAAGGGAAGGCGACTGAAATCCCAAATCAATGTGTTGCTGAAGACTTGGTGACCTTTGTTAACCCAAGTCTGATTTTCTAGCTGATTTTGTTTTACAGTAAAGGGATGTAGGAAGAAGAACACAGAAAAGAGCCCAGAGATGACAGTCTATATAGCCAGGGCTGCATTAGGCACATCTTTTTCCCCACTAGCCGGTGGTGTGCAAGAAGGGGGAAAGCAACCATACCAGAGTAATAATCAGCTAATTGTTTTACTTATCATATGCCACACAGGCAAAACCAGAACAGGACTATTCAAGAGCAAGTTAGAAGAGATGCAAGAGAGACACAGGTTTCATGGGGTATAATTTCTGCCAATTTAAGGATAAGAGGTAGGTTTTTTTAACTCAGCAGTGGGAAAAGACTCTGGGTATTCACTTGTCTTAAGTGGTTCTGCAGATGCTGTCATTGCTTAAGTGTGAAAATCTGCCTCTAGTAAATTAAGTTGGGAAACTACCTAGTTCTCAAATCAATCAATAAAAGCCTTGGTAAACAATGACATTGCCGGTATTTGTACAGTATTCCTGCATCTTTCCATTAAAAACAGAAACTATTTCCAAATGGATAGCTAGCCATAACAGTCTGCTGTTGCAAAAACAAACAAACACCAGAGGCTTCTGGCATTTTAATGACCAAGAAATGTATTAAGATGTAATTTTTAATGAAGGAAGTTCAGCTCATCTGACCTCATTGTTTGCAATGTCCTCTTACTCGATTAGCTGAAGATAACATTTTATGTATCTGATGGACTATAATCCACAAAGATTTATCATATGCTTTAACCAATTTCTATTCAAGAAGCTTTCTCAGGATTTGCTTTAAAATGGAAATGTTTCTCAGACTTTTATTTGGATTACTTTGATCCAAATGCATTAATATGTTTTAAACTTGGCTCATGTTTGTAACACAGCTCTAAGCATCCATTTTGTGCCTATACCTGCAGTCAACATTTAGCTGTCACAGATTTGAGATTGGTTTAATAAATGGACAAGCTCATCTCTCTTTACCAAAAGTTTCCTATTTTATTTTTTTAATCTGGACACAAACAAGTTTTAACCTCTTTCTTAGAGGTTAGTGGCCAACTGGTAGCACTATGTGACCCTGGATTACTGAGCACAGACACAGATCCTGGAGATTTTTTTTGTTGGTGCAGAAATTTGGCAACCTGCTTTTCTATTGTTTTAGGCTTTGTCCAACAGCAGCATTTTAAAAAGAGGTTATATGTAAACCTGCTAAATAATACTGGTTTTTAAAAACCAGATAGAGAGACAGAGACAGAGAGATAGACAGAGAGATTAGAGAGAGAGAGAGAGATGGGAGAGAGGGAGAGAAAGATGAGAGTGTATGAGAGAGATGAGAGATAGAAAGAGATAGATAGATGATAGATAGATAGATGATAGATAGTGTTAAGTCTGCATGAAGAGTCAGACGCGAAGAGTTCCAGCAAAGAGTTTATTCAGTGACTACAGCTCGAATGGACCCGAGTTGGCTGGGCTACAGCTGTCTTATAGCCAGCAGCCATAGTTGCCAGCCAATCGGAGTGCAGGGTTTTCCAGACTATTTAAACCAATACCATTTGACATTTTACAAGAACAGTTCAAATAAACCAATAACATTCAAACCTACATACATAACAGATAGATAGATAGATAGATAGATAGATAGATAGATAGATAGATAGATAGATATTGATAGATAGATGGGAGAGAGGGAGAGAAAGATGAGAGTGTATGAGAGAGATGAGAGATAGATGGATGGATGGATGGATGGATGGATGGATGGATGGATGGATGGATAGGATAGGATATATGATAGACAGGCAGGCATTTACCATTAACTTAGAACTGTCTAATTTTTTATCCTGGCTCATTAAAAGAGTTGTTTAACCTTGGTACCGCTAGAGATAAATGGATGAAAAAAAAATCTACAGTTTAGAAATAGTTGTATGACAAATTATACAAGAAAATAAAGAATTATTTCGTTCTTCCTAGTTGTGTTTCTACCCTTAGAAGCAAAGCTAAGACGAGTTGAAGGAATGCAGGCATTCCATGGAGGCCAGACTGTATGCTGTAATACAGATTCAACAGAGCCTCACCCAAAATCAAAAGAGGGTTCATGATCACTATTTGTGCAATCAACTGGTTTTTTTTCCCCTAGCGGAGAGAAGAGATTTTAGTCCTGTGTTTTGTGAGTCATCTCATCCAGTACTGAATATTTGGCCTGATTTGATTCATTAGGTTGGCTGAGCTACACTTTAAGCTTTGGTCTTCTATCCTTTTGGCACCTTGTTAGCAGGAAGGTCAGTGCAGCTGCAGTGCTCAGTATAACCCCATTTCTGCTGAGGGGTAGAAATTGAACCCATGAGACAAAAGACCAGCTTAACACATGCAGTGGAAACACAGGGGCCCTTAAATTCAGATTAGGTAGAGGACTGTCTCTAAAAGATATGGAGGCTGCCAGAAACAATTTAATAAAAAACTCAAGATAATGAAGCTGAGAAGGGAAAGTTAATTTGGCACATCTGCAAGGCACCAAGCTCAAATAAGTTGAATCAGAAGATGATCTGAAATGCCTTCCTGATAAAGTATATATTTGCAATGTTTGGTATTTATAAAGCATATCTTTATTCCCTCTCCCCAACCTAGATTTTCTTAATAATACTTATAGCCAGTGGTGGGATTCAGCCAGTTCAAACCACTTCGGGAGAACCGGTTGTTAACTTTCTTGAGTAGCTTGTTGAACTGGTTATTGGAAGAAATAATTAGGGCAGAGAAGCGGTTGTTAAATTATTTGAATCCCACCACTGCTTATAGCTGTTTTTATTGAGCACTTATTGAGAGACAGGCTTATTTCTTCAGGCCTGTGAAGAAATATATCAAGAACTTGGTGAATTCATACGATCGGGGATATTTCCTGGATCACAGTTTAGTTTTCAGCCCCGTCTACATCATTTCAATCTCCAGAGAGAAAAGACTAACCGTGATCCATTCTCGGTATGAGGATTCTGGTTTGGCATCTGGCATGATCTTGTCCTGTCAAAAGGTTGATTCTTACAATGGAAAAGTCAGAGGTCTGCATTCATCTGAATGGCCCAAGCAGGATCGTACTGAGCCAATCTTTCAAGCAATCCATCACTAGGAATTAAGTTGAGCTGCTGCGATCAATGCTACTGATTACCTTGCCAGAAAATGCTAGCTTAGTGCAAAAGCCACCTACTGGCTTCAGCATTGCACTACTGCTAGATCTGACCTTAATCTTTCCCTCTCGTTCCCTGCTAAGCCAATGCAGGCAGAATACTAAACTAGATCACCTCCAGCAGCAGAAGAGTATTCAGTGTTGGCCTGCCCTGCTTGCACCAGCTTCAAGAGTATATGAAAAGTAACGCTAAGCATGACCCTACCTTCAAA
>CM019155.1:41090292-41173324 GCA_009733165.1 Naja naja | reverse complement strand
TATTCATACAAACATCCACAAGCCTGGCAAGGACATTGGACATGCTAATGCACTGAGTCGTTGCCCACTTCCTTGCCACAAGGAGGGACTTTGAACCTGAGCACACACACTTTCCCACAAAGAGGAAACTGTTGCCCAACTTCCAGTTCATGCTGCTGAAATTGCCAGAGAGACTGCCAAGACACTGTGGTGGCTCCTGTTATAGGCTGGATTAAGAAAGGTTGGCCTCTTCAAGATCTACTCACCTTGCCCAACCTTTTAAGTCTAGGCAAACTGAATTATCTGTATTGAGATGTATTTTGTGGGGTAACAGGTGGTTATTCCTGCAAAACTGCAAATGGAAATGTTACATGAGGGTCATCCTGGTATTGTGGGATGAAGGATTGGCCAGGAGTTATGTATGGTGGCCAGGTGATATGAAAATGGTTGAAAACTGGGTTGCATCTTGGTCCCAACTGTCAGGTAGTCAGGCCTGCCCCACCTCTTGTCCCCACACAGGAATGGGAATGTCCTAGGAGCCCATGGTCCAGGATTCACATTGATTTTGCTTGGCCCTACCGGACACACCTTTCTTATTATAGTAGATGCATATTCCAAATGGCTAGAGGTACTTCCCATGACATCCACCACAACTGATGCTGTCATCAAGCAGCTCAAAAACTTTTTTAACCCACGGGTTACCTGATGTTCTTGTCTCGACAATGGCCTTCAATTTACATCCAACCTCTTTGAATCCTATTTAGCACAACAGGGTATCAGACCCTGCCCTTACGCCCTGGGCACCCTTGACTAACGGGGCTGAGCATAGTGTTTTACCAAGGAGAAGCTTCAGCAACTGGGTCCTGGGGACATCACTGAGAAAGTTGAAAACTTCTTAGTGTTCAGCACATCACTCCTAACCCATCTAATAACTTATCCCCAGCAGAGTTGTTGATGGGTAGGAAACTTAGGTCTTCCTTTTCGCCTTCATCCCTTACGCTTAGCGCACCACTAGATTCCACTTCCAAAGTTCGCACATTCAGTGTGGGTGATTCTGTTTATGCTAAGAACCTTATGAGTGAACCTTTGTGGATTCCTGCTGAGATAACTCAGATCACAGGCCCTCGTTCTTACAGGGTGCAAACAGAGGATGGACTCCTTTGGAGCAGGCACATTGATCAACTTAGATCCAGGTTCTCTCAGGAACATAGCCCTTGTCTCTCTAGTTCCCTCACCTGATGTCACTTCTAGGGGGGAAGGGGAGGAACAGGAGGAAAATCAGCAAGCAAGAATCAAACCCAGGTGTAATGAGCCATTACGACAGGAACCATCCCAAAACCTGTCACAATGCCAAAATCTATCCTTAGAAGTGGAAGATTGCACATCACTACCTGACTTGGGTGCTGACATTGGGCTGGAGATGGGTTGGGAGGAGAGACCAGATTCTAACAGTCAAACAGGGTCTTCTTTCACAGGAAGTCCCAATGGGGAAATGTCAGCAGACATTTCCTCTCTCACTGGGTGAGAATGTTAAAACTTCTGAACCACGAAAGGTCTCAATGTACGCAAAAGCCCCACCTATTTAAAAGAATACATTAGATAGGTTGGGGTTTGGTATGAACTGAACCTAGTGGGGAGGGGTGTTATGTATGTAGGTTTGAATGTTATTGGTTTATTTTGAATTGTTCTTGTAAAATGTCAAATGGGATTGGTTTAAATAGTCAGGGAAAACCCTGCACTCTGATTGGCTGGCAACTTCGGCTGCTGGCTATAAGCAGCAGTAGCCAGCCAAGTCGGGTCCATTCGAGGCTAGTCACTTAATAAACTCTTCACTGAAGCTCTTCGCGTCTGACTCTTCATGCAAACATAACAACTTCCATACTTTTTTGTTCTTCAAAAAGTACTTACTTTCCCTTTTTAATGGTGTTTCTTCCAAGCAAAGGATCAAGCACAGGGTCTATTTTCTCATCCAAATTTTCAATCAGGACAACATCTCCACAAGCCAAAGTTCTTTCAATAGTTTTCAAAAATCTTAAATAAAATAATGAAAAGGATTTGTCCAAGACAATCTATGAAAAGCATAACTGAACACAATTATTTATCCTCTCCATAGGATTTCTAAAAACAGCACTAGCAAATTTTCAAGCATTACTAATCTCCTTCCTACCAGATATCTTGAGTGATTCAAGATGAAATAAATTGAGCAATTTGTTACCCAATAATAAATAATTTTCCTACTCTATATGTCCATTATCAATGCAAGTGGAATTAATTGCACAATGCTTTCATTTCCTATGGTCTCACTTGTCAAGTTTTTTAGGAAACCAAATTTATCTGGCTTAATTTTTCTATATTTTGCTCCTCAAACTGAATATAAGATTGAAAACAATCAGAACATATACCTTTATATGAAACATACCTGGGGCACTTTCAACAACTGCAAAGTTAAGTTGAAGAAAAATCCCTAAAGCAAATTTAGAACATTCTTATTGAGTTGTTAAAAACAGATGTGGGAACTCCCCGCAGCCCAGAATAAAATATTCTATGGAATATTAAAAGAGGCAAAATATAATATTTCTCCTAAAGGAGAAGAGGAGAAAACTCCTTTACAAAGGCAGAAAGCAGCTCCAGTCTTTCTGCTATAAGAAAACCATCTCAAGCAGAAGCCAGAAGAGGCTAGGCTTTATGATTGGATATTTTGAATCCATTCATAAAGCCAGGCCACTCTATTCATAAGATTAGTTCAGACAAACAAAACACCTAGGATTTGCATTTCCCCTTTTGCCTGTAGAACCACTTATGACCCCTACAGGAGCCCATAGGAATCTGGCAACAGCCATTAAAATATTAATGGCCATATTCTTACACAAGAACAGACATCTCAATCACAAAGCCCCCCTCCCCAAATTGCATAAAAGCCATTCTCAACCCTAATTTGTTAGCAACATTTTATTTCTGGCTACCAAATAACAGAGATCTCCCTTCCAATTTTACCCTGCCTCCAATTCATTTTTCCTGCATCTTTCTCCCAGTCTGGAACAAGAACTGGACCAGATTTTACTTCTAACAAAACAAAAAGACTCATGCACAAGTTAGATATCCAGTATAACAGTACCAATACATTGGAAAATAATTAAAATATTGGCATATTTGATAAATTCAGATTAATCTCTTCTGAAACACCCACCCAACATGTACTCTAAATGTGCTAAATGACTTTGGGTGGGCAGGAAATATATCATGCTGTTATACAATCTGTACTTACCCTTTCTCTCCTAGAGTCATGATTTTAAGATCACTTCCATATTTATTCTTTATCCATTTAATCGCTTGTAGCTGAGGATCTATGAGAAGTGGCCAGCGTTCACAGTTTGTTAGAATAGCAGCATTTTCTATTGACATCTGATCGCTGGGTAGTCCTTCATTATTCCATGTTGCTATCATTGCATCATCAGTCAACATGGCAACCAGATCTAACTCTGTACTTGTTGGAATAGGAATCTTGAATAAAAAAATATTTTTCTGCAATGTCAAGCATTGTACAATAAACCATAATCAAGGAAGCAAGAATCACAAAGATTTCAGCAATTTTTATGTGAGAATTAGATACAAAACATAAACCTCTGTAATCTGCAATAGGAAATTTCAGTCCTAATTTATGAGTAAGGTTATTAATATGGAATCTATTTTAAGTTTTGAAACTTTTTTCCTGAGCTTTCTGCACACAGATTGAACTGCTGTTCAATAACAAGCTCTTCCATCTGTTGTTTATTTAAAAAAGATCTTGCTGTTTCTTGCTCAAATTTTTCACAATCTGTTGCATAATGTTTACTAAAGCCACAAGAAAACACGAAATAAAACAGCTGGTAGTAATATATCCATGTATTATTTGTATTTATTTTCATTAAAAACATGCCAGCAAGATATGGAAGTACAAAAATTAGAAATACTTACTTTTTGCAATTTCAGAAATGGAAGCCACATATGTTCTACTAGCTCTTGACGATAAAGTTTAGTAAAGGGACCAACATAAGAAACAAAAGCAGCTGTTAACAAAACATCACCGCATGCAGTTATTTCTTGTTCTTCAAAGGATTTAATTGAGTGGCTCCAACTAAGACTACAAGTATGGTATTTAAGGATGGGAAAGTCTGATTTCTGAACAATAGCAGACAGTAAGCAGAATTTTTTTTCATATCAAATGGTGATAAATGTTGACATTAGGGAGAAAAAATCTTGCTATGAATATATGCTATGAATATATACTATGAACATAGTATAACAACAAAAGATACAACAATAAAAGTTTAACTGAATTTTATCTACCGGTATCTGCTCAGATATTACTTCATTGCTTTGGTGACACTTAATATATTTGATAGAATAGTTAATCTGTTCTAAAGTTACCAGTCTGAAATTGTGATCCATGTGATGGATCAGAAAGAAACAGGATCATATTCCTAGTCAATTCTTCTCAGCCTACTTTACAGTGAATAATACAACATCATACCTTAAACTTTTTCAATAGGCATGCCTTAAGCTTCTTGGAGAAAAAAAAATGTAGTAAAAAAAGAAAAATATGATCACAATTTCTTAATGTTGTTTTTGCACTGTGAGATAGATAGGCTAAAAGTGATATTTTCAAGACCATCAATGATTGGGAATTTAAAGGCAGAAATTGATAATAGTGTTCAAGTGAATGATATAGCAACTATTTATTCAATGTGTTTCTGAAGAAATGGCTAAAATTCAGTATCTAAGTAGAACTCTACTAGGTATAAGCAAAAGTTAAAAAAAACATTACTTTTTGAAATTGTATATTATTTAATTTTGAAGCATTCTTATTCCCTGCAGAATACAACAGTTTCTTACTTAAATCATCAACTGAACCAAATCAAGCAACAAACTCATTAATTTGCAAGGAACTTTTGATTTATCCATCTTTCCCCTGGTTGTCATTGGTTTGTAACACATAAATAATAAAATTCCCCCCACCTCATTCTCAAACTAGCTTTGAAATTTGAAGATTTACTAAACATAGAATGATTGTCTATTAAAATCTTCAGTAATTTTACAGTTCTATTCCACTATCATAAATCACAAGTGACATTGGCTAACAAGAGTTTAAGAGTTGGAACATGCAGTGTAATAAATTTCCAGACAGTTAAAAATCACTATAATTTTATTATAATGCATTATAGATTGCCTGTAATATCATCCTGGCCGGGGTGACCCATTTCTAATTTTGAACAGCTGTTCAGCTCGGGAGTTAGTTAATGATTAAATATAAATTGCCTGATTTATTAGGCTGAATGGTTGAGCTTCCAGGTCAATTCTATATAGACAAAATCATCAGTCTTGATGCTTGTTAGAAGTTAACTATCTCCTGTTTAAGGGGGAAAAATGCTTCAAGGAAGGGAGTTGGTGCTCTCAATTAATTTCCCCTTTTCTTTGATTACTGAACAGTACTCTACAGGAGAAAACAAATCCTATTATTGTGTAATAAATGTTTTTATCAGCTAAAATAAATAGCTGAGACTTAGAAAAAGTAGCCTGTAGGATGCCTTAAGACATTACAGGACCTAATGAAAGACATGAAACTAGCTTTTATTTGGCTAGAACCTTTCAAACACAGGCTACATGCTAATGATAAATTTTACTATTTTGTCATTTAAATACATTACCTAGAGCAGTGGTTCTTAACCTTTTTGAAAGAATCGCCCCCTTGAGCCATTGAGGAAGTTGTCATCGCCCCCCTCCCCCAACATAACCACCACCCTGCCACCTCTTAGCGTCCCCAAGGGGGCCAGCAGAGGGGCGCTAAGAGGCGGCAGGGGGGCGTTCGAGGTGCCGGCCCTGCAGTTTCACCCATTTTGGCGCCGGCTCTGGAGCGGTGCTACAGTCAATGGGTGAGCCTGCAGGGCCGGCGCCTTGAACGACCCCCTGCCACCTCTTAGTGCCCCTCTGCCGGCCCCCTTGGGGATGCTAAGAGGCGGCAGGGGGCGTTCGAGGCACCGGCCCTGCAGGCTCACCCCATTGACTGTTGTACCGCACCTGAACCGGTGCCTCAATGTGGCAGCATGTTGGGAAAGCTCGCCACCGCTTCCCAAAGTGCTGCCACTCTTGCATTCTGTCTGTCCATCCGTCCATCCATCCATCCATCCATCCATCCATCCATCCATCCATCCATCCAAAAGGTCTGTCTGTTTGCCTGCCTGCCTTCCTGCCTATCTACCTACCTGTCTGTCTTTTTGTCTACCTACCTACCTATCTACCAATATAGATCTCTCTCTCTCTCTCTCTCTCCCAATATATCTCGCTCCATCGCCCCCATATCGCCCCTTCTGTTCCTTCACCCCACATCACCCTTTTCATTCCATCGCCCCTGAAAACAAAATCGCCCCTTGGGGGGCAATATCGCCCAGGTTAAGAACTACTGACCTAGAGGATATGATTTGTAATTAACAGGTCATCATAAATGTAGTGTTATTTTTAATTTAAGTTTATTTTAACTTGCTGTATGGTTTCCAATATTAACTAATTTTGTACAAAAAAAACCCATAGAGCTTTTGTAAAGATAACTTTCATATCATTGTAAACAAAAGCTATATCAATTACACACCCATATTTCACCAATATTGTATTATTGCATACAGCATTATTATTCATTCTCTCTGAATCAATATATAATAAATGATAACCACTGACTGGAGTCCAGTGAAATACATGGACCAATTGTCATGCCCAACCACAAACCACTTTTCAGTTTTCTTGATGTTATTGTGAATATTATTACCAAAAAGAAAGTCATTTTTTAAAATGGATTTGTGTTTATTTAATATACACCGTGTGTCTGTTGGGTATTAAATAATCATCTATTTTATATAACATTGTTTTTCTACAACAGAAGTAATTAAAATACTAAATATCATATCAGTATTTTTGTTAGACATGCATTCTGTTTTGGTAGAAAATTAATAGTTTTTATGCCAACCCAAAGGTTAAATATATTGTATGTGAATACTTGTGAACTGAGCCTCAGTGCTTATTTACCTGGAGACTGACTATGCTGTCAGAAAGTGTTCAGGTCTATATACAGATCTGATAAATAAGTAAGAGTTTAAATTCAACCTATATTTTTAAAAAAGTGATGCAAACTCATCCACCTGACATATATGCATTACATAACATAGAACAGAGTGAATATATTTTGTTTCATCAGGACAGTGTCCACTACCAATTAATTCAGAGGTGCCTATTGAGAAATAAATATAATTTTCCTTTCAAATCCTGGATGTTTTTTCTTATATTTTTAATGGAGATTGGAACTTCCAAGTATTACAGCTAATTGAAAAACTGTTTTGGCAAGCAGCCAAAAGAGAATTGAAAATTTGGAATCACCTATATATGTTTTACTGTGATGAATATCTAACTCCAAACTTTTGCATAGCAAAACAGTTATTGTGAATATGACTAAATATCTTCTGACATAGAAAAGGCTTCTGATCTTCTATAGAGAGATATGCATGTGAAATGGGAAATATTTTCCGCATATAATTAAGGACATGGAATTGATTTGCTGTTCTGTATTTCAGGCTGTACTGATTGCTGTTACTGACTGTAGAGTAAAAGTGATCAAACTTTTGGGTAAGGCTTGGTTCTAAAGAACATTGTTTAGTCTTGCACATTTTAACTGCAGGTAGACAATAGAATTTCTCAGCATTAGTGGCAGATTACTTTGCAAATGGTAGAACCAATGGCCATTTCAACATAATTACAACTGATGATGGCTGGGTTTCCAAACCACTGGCATTAAAAGTAATGAATTGATTAGATTAATAGATTAGCACTGAATAAGGTTTTCTACTGCAGATGCATCCAAAGTTTGAAGACTGGTTTAGATATATGTTTATAGGTGACTGTGTGGAGAATAATGTTATCTCCTAAGCAAATAAAGCACATAAAATGACAACTGTGGATGCTATAACTATATTTAACCCATTTCAAAGTGCTTAGAAAGTATTAGAAAACTGTCAATAGGAAAACCACTATACCTTTAGAAACTAAACAGATAAGCATGTTTAAGCAACATGGATCACAATGCACAGGCACATATATACAGAGAATGAATGAAGCATTGACTTACCTGAAGTCCTTTAACAAGTCTGTTGGCTAGCTCTATGGTCTTATTGGTTTGGCTAACTTCTTCTTGGCATCTGACTTTTTCTGCTATTGCTTTTTCAAATGATGATGTGAGCTTGCATAGATTGTGGTCCAGTTCCTTTAAAATTGGAAATGGATTAATTGTGATTTATTTCATATTTTCATATATGATAACTCATCAGTACTGCACATCACAACTGCCATCAAATGTCTGAATTTATTATTGGTTCCTTCTTTCTTTTCCTTGCTCATTTTCTGGCCTATCACCATAATCTCATTCTTTCATTCTTGAAATCCATAAAATTCAACCAATGAGGGAAAACATTTGTGGATAATTTTATACAAATGGTTGTTTACACAAAATATTAATTTTGCAAAAATCGTTCATGGAATTTGGAATGTAAGCTCATAATTTTTCCATTGCTTCAAAGCAATTAAGTGCCTTGGCTTAAAGTTCTTGAACATAAATGGCTGAGACACCAGCATTAACTTGATGATTAGAAATACAATAAAATAGCCTACTGTAGGCCCCAAGTAAAATGGAATAATTGATCATTTTCTATTGGCTTTATGGCATATTCAGCAAAGAGAATATATGTGGAAAATTAAGATCATTTCCTAGAAGAGATTACTTTAAGAGACAAAGTTGTGTTATTTAAAAAATTGTATTACACTGAATTTTTCTTCACTCACAAGATTTTTTTTCAATTGAGAATTTTCAAGCCATTTATTTAAGACTCTAAATCTTTTGCAAAGAAAGAAAAAAAAATCTGTGAATAAAATATACAGACTTTTTACTTGCCAAGAATGTAAAATTATTGAAAACTATATATTTTTTCAAACCATTCCATCTGAGCCAGGTATTAGTTGTATTGTGGTCTATTATAAGTAACATAGAGAGCTAAGCCAATGTCAGGATCTCAAAAAAAATTCTGCAGAAAGACATTATTAAATAATAGTTCAGAAAACAATTAAAGGAAAATAAGACAGTATTATAATATAGGGGAAAACTGAAACTACTATAAGGCCTTGCAAGCCAGATGCACAAATGTGACTGAAATTCTTCTGGATAATAAAGTAAATAAATTTGGTTCAAATTTGTTTATAGTATTGATTGTAATGATGTCCCACTCTACAGAGTAAAATTCCACCAACTCCTCTGACAGATTTTAATTGGAGAACAACAAATGTGGAATATTAACTGTGATCCTATATTGTTTAATGAACTATGAACAAATCTTGAATGCAATGTATGGTAAGAAAACTAACATGGAGATACCTCTTCCCTTTCCCTTTCCTACTTTCTGTAATATTTTTATATTCTTAGATTTTAATTCTTAATCTCTACACAACATTCTCTTCCAATTTTTAAGTTCTATCTTAATTCTATTTATTGTGATCCCAGTCCAAGTCTAGACACACCAACTATCTTTTGGCTATTTTTATTGCTGAGTTGATCTCTACTGACTACTATTTCAGTTAGATATGACTACTAGTGCTGGGATTTATTTATTTGTTTGTTTGTCAAACATGTACAAGAAAACAAGCATAGGTATTAACATAAACATGAACAAAGGAAATAAATACAGATAAATGGGGATAGTAAGACAGGGATGGTAGGCACGCTGGTGCACTTATGCACGTCCCCTTTAAAGACCTCTTAAGAATGGGATGAGGTCCATGGTAGATACTTTAAGATTGAAGCTGTGGGGGGTTGAGGCTGTAACAACGGAGTTGGGTAGAGCATTCCAGGCATTGAACACTCTGTTGCTGAAGTCATATTTTCTGCAATCAAGTTTGAAGCGGTTTACCTTGAGTTTGTGTCGATTGTTTGCCTGTGTATTATTGTGGTTCAAGCTGAAGAAGTTGTTGATAGGCAAGACATTGTAGCAGAGTATTTTGTGTACTATGCTTAGATCGGACTGCAGGTAGCGCAGTTCCAGATTGTCCAAGCCCAAAATTTCAAGCCTGGAGGCATAGGGATTCTATTGTGAGTAGAGGAGTGGAGTACTCTTCTCGAGAAATGCCACTGAACCTGCTTAATCGTGTTAATGTCCGATATACAGTGTGGGTTCCAGGCGGATGAGCTGTATCCGAGAATTGGTAGGCAAAGTTAGCAATTCAATGTTACCAGAGAAGCTTCGCAAAATAAGGTTAACAACTCTTAATGCCTTTTTGGCAATACTGTTACAATACTGGGCTTAGATTGTTTGAGATGAGTACTCCTAGGTCCTTGACAAAGTGAGGGTTGTCTACGAGATTGTTTCTGCCCAACTTGTATTTGGTGTTCTGATTTTTATTTCCAATGTGTAGGACAGAGTATTAGTTTATTAGCTGAAATTTGGAGTTGCCAATTACGCGACCATTCTGACACATAGTCAAGGTCACTTTGTAGGGCAGCAGCATTGTCAGTGGTGTTAAATAATTTTACATCATCGCTGAAGAGGACGCAGCTGCTTTTAATATGATCGCATAGATTGTTGATGTGAAGCGGAAAGAGTGTGGGTCTTAAAATACTGCCTTGGGGGACACCGCTGTTAACTGGTGCCGGATTTGTTAGGGCCCTCCCTATTTTGACTGTTTGTTGCCTGTTTGACAGGAATGCGGCTATTTACTTGTGCAGGGATCGGAGATGCCATAAGAGCTTAGTTTCAGCAGTAGTTTGTTATGCACCACTGAATCAAAGCTTTGCAGAAGTCTATGTAAATTGTGTCTATTGCTTTACCCTGGTCAAGATTGATTGGATTGATTGGAGCATTGCTTGACATCATGCCCAATGCCACATCTTTTAGTACATATAATCTTCACCTTACAACTACAACTGAGCCCAAAATTTATGTCATTAAATGACAAATTTGTTATGTGAGTTTTGCCCCATTTTACAACTTTTCTCGTAATATATATTAAATGAATCACTATAGTTCTTAAATTAGTAACATGATTCTTAAGTGAATCTGGTTTCCCATTGACTTTGCTTGTCAGAACGTCGCAAAAGGGATCACATGATTCCAGGACAACGTAACTGTCATAAATGTGAGTCAGTTGTCAAGTTTCCAAATGTAAACCATGTGACCATGCTGCAACAATCATATATGAAAAATGGACATATGTCACTTTTTTCCAGTGCCATTGTAACTTTGAATGGTAACTAAATGAACTATTATAAGTAAAGGACTATCTGTTCTAGCTTTTGTTACATAACATGAAGCTCTGGTTCTCCTGGCTTTGGCTTTGTGGTGATAGCCCTTTGGCATGGACTATTCTGGTTTTCCTCTCTTGGTCACGTGTTGTATCTGATCTTGACCTGCTCATGCTTGGTCCTTTCTTTAATCCACTCTCACTTGTCACATTTGGTTTGGTCACTCTGGCATGATCCTTTTTGATCAGTTCTGGTTGATTCTTGCTTGCATGTCTTTGTTTTTGTAACAAAAGGTAATGGCTAGTACCATTAACATGCTTCCTATCTTCCTTTAAGTTGCCTTCAGAAACTATTACCCATCTCCTTCAGGTATTTCAAGACCTGTCTCACTACTGCTGCTTCTTTCTCCCAGTTTTTGAATTTGAATTTGAATACCCTTTCTCTCAATCTTATGTTTTCTCCTGTTGTGTTTTTCTCTCTCTAGATGGGGTGGCTGCTGATATGGTTGGCTTCCATTAATATGGTACTGTCTGACTGTGGTACCCGTAAAAAAAATATTTACTTCTTATGGCAAAGTTCTCTTAATACCCGGAGAGGACCCCAAAAATATTTTTATTCAAGAAGTTACAATTTTATTGTTAATTTATGCTAGTGCATAAGTGTTTATTTTTATAAGACAATGGGCTAAGAAATGATTTAAAGGGCCATTTGCTATTTATTCAACTGTATGAAATGAAGTTATTAAAACTGTATCCATGAGCAAATCCAAAATTATCTTTTTTGATAATTTTCACAGATTTAGTCTGTTTTACTCAATATGGTTACAGGATTAGACATTAACTTCCCCTTCCATTTGTTTATTTCTCCTTTTCTGTTTGGTCCCTCTGAAAAAAGGTTAATATGAGTTTTAACCCATTTTATCATAGTGAAATAAAATTATAAATTAGAGGAATTATGAATTTTAAAGGATATTATTTTAAGATTGTTGTAATAAATATATTTAAGGCTAGAAAGTAAGATATACTCTTGAATTATCAAATATATTTTTAATAGCAAAATCTTGTTCTTTATAAATCAGAACATGAATCATATCAGAAGGCAATTGCAAAGGAAATTCTCCTCAGCTAGTATTTAGGAAACTTAGTTTATCTGCCTATTTTTAAGCAAATGCATGTCTTTTGATTACATCAAGAGAAACCTTGTTTATATATTAAAAATAGAGATTTAAAATTGAAATATTTCCCATAGTTTTAACAATGCAAACTATTTTCATGGATAAGCTTAGAAAAGGTATTTTAAAATTGTTACTATAATGTTCATTTTGTACTGACAAGGATTAAATTAGTCATTTTGAAGTGTATTTTAGTGGGCATTAAAAATGATGGGTTGTTAGCACAGTATCTTGAAACCGATGATGTATTATTGATTGCCAAGTAATAGCTGCAACATTTATTAATCATTACAGAAAATTACCAACCAAAAAAAATACTTCTGCATGAAAAATTAGTACAACATTTTCCCTAAGGAAAGAACTGGGTTACAGGAAAACATCCCATTGGAAATCCATAAGATGGGGTTGACTATCAATATTTTTAAAAGAAATTCAAGATCTAGAATATGTGCATAATGTAGATATACTGACAACAAAAACCCAATGAGCAAAAGGATCAAAGTGTGGATAAATGTGCTGTCCAAAAGCAAAGTAACTGCATAGGATTTTTGGTGTTTCTAACATAGTTGTTTGTGGGGTTAAGAATATTAAGGTTGCTGTTAAGAAAAAAATCAAGCTTTTGATAGTGTGTGCCATATACCATGGGCACTAATCAACTAGGGGGTAAGGAAGAAGGGGATCTTAGAAATCTAATCCAGGTTATATTAATATCTCAGGTGTGATGACTCGGGGATTAAAGATGCTGAGTTTATCAATTTTCCAGCTGACAGCCCGGATTTGAGACCCTATGCTGGGGTGAGCTCCCATTACTTGCCTGTGTTCCTGCTCATCTAGCCATTGAAAAGCATGCAAATGGATAAATAAGTACCACTTTGGTGGGAAGGTAACAGCATTCCATGAGGTTCAGTGCATAGCTATGCTGGCGACATGACCATAGAAATGTCTTCGGACAATTCTGGCTTCCAAAGCTAAGAAATGGAATTCACCCCCTAGAATTGGAAATGACTGGACAGGGAAAACCTTTACCTTTATATTAATACATTTCAGAATAATTGAGAGCTTTAATTATAGCTAGGAAGTAATCAAAATAGCTTGCATTTATTTCACCAAAGGGATGGATCATATGTAGCTAATCCATGGAAAAAGGCAAAATGCCAAATTCAGCCACCTCTTGTCTTTGACATCACAATAACAATTGTTATTCTAAAAATATAAGGCAATAAGATATTTTCTATTTTACACATATCACTTATCATTATTAAAAGAAGAAATAAAAATATTATGTTTTCTTAGGAATGGAATGATGCTGCGAATGGAATTATACTTACAGCAAGTTTTTTTCTAATGGCTTCCAGCTTTTCAGTGGCTGATGCAAGTTCAGCATTTGCTTGGGTTAATGCTTGACGTTTGGGCTCCACATCGCAGTATACCTAGGAAAACAAGCAGTCCACAATACGTTTAGAAAATGATTTATAAAACAGAAATAAATTACTGTTTTGAAGGGAAAACAGTATTTATATAGCTCATTAGACAATATTTCATATGAAATGGATTGCTTCTTTTCAAGATTTTCAAGATTTCTGAATGTCCTTCAGCCATAACAAAGAACTCTCAGAAAAGATAAATCTTGATTACAAATATATAACCAGATATTCAGAAAAATAGCATAAAATATACATTCAGAAAAATAAATTCAGAAAGTAAAATAAAATAATATGCTAGATACTCTCATACTTTCCAAGTAATTTTTTGATGCCACATTTGTGGAGAATTTATTTGTGGAGTTTTAAAACTGCTGTTTATAAAGTTTTATAATTCACTGGAAGATTAACAAGTTCAGTGAATTACAATAATGCTTTTTAAGTTCTCGTGTTTTCCAGTAATGTATTAGAGCTGGTTTCTAAATCATAGTGTAGTATAGATATATTTTTCTGGAGCATCAGGTAGTCAAATTTAGATACTGTTCTTATTTGTGTATTTAAGATTAAAAATTCATTCACATTTACTATTAGGTAGTATATTTCAGTGTAACTGGAAATAATTTACTCACACATTACAAGTATGAGCAATGAATGTAGACAACAACATCTATACATGTAAAACCAGTAATCATGTTTTGTTAATAGCAACAGTGAGAGGGAAGCATGGTATTACTCCAGACTTTAGCAGCTTGCTTAGCAAGTACAAATATACCTTGCTTAAGACCATTAATTCAGTGACTGTTTGATATTACAGCAGCATGGAAGAAATGATATTTGTGTCTGGTCCTTACAGCCATTGCAGCACCCCCTCCATGTTTAAAATTCAGAGCAAATAATTTTGTATGCAGGACTCTCAGATACCAACCCCAGAGTCTTCAAATGCCACTGGAGAATATCTAGGGGGCTTGAAACACTGCTTCTAATCAAGAATCTCTAAGATCAATATAGATGACCCTATGGTCTGATACTGCATTCATGCATTCAAGAATCAAATTATATTTTTTTGTTTACAAATTCAGGTGTTTGGCAGCTTGCTTGCATTTATGACAACAGCATGTATTTCAGCTTCCCGCATCTTCTCCATCTCAGTCCTTTTTGTTAAGTTTGCATGAAGAGTCAGATGCGAAGAGCTTCAGTGAAGAGTTTATTAAGTGACTACAGCTCGAATGGACCCGACTTGGCTGGGCTACGGCTGCTTCTTATAGCCAGCAGCCGTAGTTGCCAGCCAATCAGAGTGCAGGGTTTTCCTGCACTATTTAAACCAATCCTATTTGACATTTTACAAGAACAATTCAAATACCAATAAACCAATAACATTCAAACCTACATACATAACACTTTTTGACACACTTCACTCTACCACCCATCTATACTGCCCCCTCCCACAATAATCCCCTGCAGATCTTCCTTCCATTGCTTAAAAGACAGCTACAAATTTTCCTAGGAAATAGTGATCCAAAAGATATTGAACTTCTATGGTGATGCCATCCTAACCATCTTAACATCAGCTGAGGCTAGACCAGGGTGTCAAACTCGCATCATCAGCGTAATGTGATGTATCGGGACTTTTCCCCCTTCACTAAATCGGGCATGGGCATGGCCAGTGTGTGATGCATCCGGTCTGCAGGCCACAAGTTTGACAGCCCTGGGCTAGAACATATTTTTCCATCATCAATGTGAAAGGTAGTAATTCTTTTCATCCTGTCAGGATCTCTTGCAGATAATTAGGAAATAATTTAGATCCACTTTGGAAGAAGAACAGGATGTTGTATGGAAGGGAAGGAGTAATCATTTTAGTTTTGCTGAAAAGAAGTGTCCATTAATGGAAGAAGACCACTGATTTACTCAGTTCAATAGCTTTAGGATGATGGGGCTTTAAATCAAAAGATCTGGAGTTATACAGTTTAGGATGCTTCTCTACATTGTAATTTAAAATGGATTCCATCTTTATCCGATAGTCAAACACACTCACTCTGTTTCTAAAAAAACTAAGAATGGGAAGAAGACCTGAAATGTTAGGTCCTTTTGAAGATGAATCTCTTGCTTAGTGATTTGGTGAATGTGGTTTTGGTATGTATATCTGTTTGTACATATGTGTCTGTCTCTGTGTGTGAATACATCCAGATGTTCACATACACAAATATATATTACACACAAATATATCTCACACAAATATATGCTTCATCTATTTTTTAAATTGTTTTCTGTCTACTTTTTAAATTTTTTCTATACATTACATTTTAATTTGGAAGTATATTCTTTTCAGGCAAATAAGATATCTATGTTATAACGGTAGTGACTAATAATAACAATAAAATCAATATGCATCTTTAATAATGTACATACAATATTTTATTTTATCTCTGCTGGCAATACTTCTATTATGAATTATAGCATATTTAAATATTATATTGTAAGCCCAGCTAAATCAAAAGGCATACCTCATAGAATTTTACTATGTTGATAACCCAGGCACAAAGACCAGCCGCTGCAAATGATTTGTTACGAACGAGATTTGGACTGAATTCTGAGTCTTTCAAATAATGTTCCTTCAACACTTTCAAACAATTCTCTGGGATATGTTCTTTATCGTAGTTAATTAAGGCTTGCAAGAATTCATCAACCTGGAAGGTAGCAATTAAGGCACCTAACTTGTTATCATTAAACAACACTGCAAGTTCACAAGCTGATTCCACAATTTAAAAAAATAAAAAATCCAAACAAATAATGAAGAGAGCCTAGAAAATAACAAAATAAATATATACGAAACATTGGGTTATGTAGTATATTTTAAGCTTATCCATCTACAGTCTAGAAGTACTTCCTAATTATGGAAGAAATTAACTGAAGTAAACCTTTTTACCAATACCAATATTTTTTGCTTCATCTTTGTTTTATGGAAAGATTTTTAGTTTTTTAAAAAAGAAAACAGAACTTGCTATTTTTATATATATATAGAATCTCTCTCTATATATAATCTGCTTAAACTAGTACAAAAACACTTTTTAAAAATATTCCTGATCTGCTTGGCGAAATTGCCAATGATGTTTGGTGGTGCAGGCTGTTAAACGCCTAGCACTTAATTTTGGTGGTGCAGGCTGTTAAACGCCAGGCACTTAATTCCAGCTGCCTGCAATTAGTGCAGGCTCGAATCTCACCAGGCTCAAGGTTGACTCAGCCTTCCATCCTCTCGGGGTAGGTAAATTGAGGACCCAAGTTTGTTGGGGGGCAATAAGCTGACTTTGTAAAAATGCCTCTTGGGGGGGGGCAAAAAGCCCTAGTAATAAGCAGGTATGTACAATGGAATGAAGGCTATTGCTGAGCGCATTGGGTTGTGTCCCAAAAAATTGTAAGCCATCCTGAGTCTTCGGAGAAGGGTGGCATATAAATGTAATTTTAAAAAAAGATAATTGCTAATGATCTTTATCCCACTATTGTTATTTGCCGTTAAAATACTGTCAAATACTGTCAGAAGATAGACATAGAACAAGTGTGCATAACCTGTCTGGCAAGCTTTCTACATTTTTAAAATAGTAAATAAATTTGCTGCTCTAAAAGAAACATTAGTAAACACCTCCAAGCCTCACTGCTGCCATTAGCTCTTGTGGTGGTGCCACTAACAGCTAGCGCCAACAGCTGGGCAATGGGCTTGCAATTCTTCCTTAGCCTGCAATGATTTTTAATTGAAGTACGTGGCCCTTTCCCATTTTCAGGTTCTGCAGACCTGCTGTGAAAGATGACTTAGAATCACAGAATATTCAAGTATAGGATATCTTTTAAATTATTAAATATTTTATTTTAAAATGTCAAATAATTAGTTCAGGGGTTTTCAAGCAATCTTCTGTGACTAAAGGGGAAAAGACCCTCACAATGGATTAAAGTGATGGATGTGGGTTGGAAAATTCACAGGCACTTAGTCATCTATTCACACATCAGTACTGTTCTTCAGGATGTTGATAGCAATTTTTGCTAGAGTGGAAAGGACAAGGATTTTAAGCTGCCTTTCAAAAGATTCATCCTTTTTCATCAGAGGCTCGGGGAATTTTTGTTTTTAATGAACAAGTTCCATGCCCTGAAAAAGTATGAAAAATATATCTTAGCAAATGCCAATGTTGCAAATACCTTTCCCATGAAAAGTTTAGCAGCCTTCCAAGTTCGATCTTTTGGTACTTTTCCTTTATTTGCCAAAAGGACCATGACTGCAGCTGTGACATTGGTAACCGCATCTGGTGGATTAGGGAAAGCTTTCAGTTCAGAAAGGTTCACCTGAAAACAAAAAACCAGACATAAGTATTTCAAAAGTCAATGCAATTTTAACAAACATGGTGGGCTAACTTCTTCCAATAGTAAGATAAGTTTAGGTAAACAAAGTGAAGCCATAAAAAAGAGACTTGTTCACCATACCGGAACAGAAGACTGTTATTAAAATTAAGGTGTGATTGGGAGAACCAACTTCAAGTCCATATCTAACAACTTATCACACAGAAAAAATAATCATGCAATGCTTTATATTTACCTTATTAAGGGTATTTAAAGCTGCAGAAGCAGCTACCAGAGCAGGTTCAGCTTTCATTAAATCATCTTCACATTCCTTCTGCCTCCGAGATACTTCTACTTGAATTGCAACCACCTATAGCAACACGGATGCTTAGTTTTAACTGAATATTCTATATGAATTTTCAGAATATTCAATAAGATATTGTTCAAGTATCATATAAAACAGCATAAACTGTTTTTGGAATATGTAAATAAGACTTTTCCAAACTAATGCTGTCTAAATATGTAGGATGATATATGTAGGATTTCTAGTTAGGATACTCAAGTCCCATGCAAGTGTGAAGTTCTGAGAATTTATGAATTTGTACTTTCATTCATCTGGAAGGAATCAAGTTGGAATGGCTACTTTAAATGAAAATACAGTACAAGTAGACCTCAACTTACCACAGTTAATTTAGTGACCATTTAAAATTACAATGTCACTGAAAAAAGTGATTTATGACCATTTTTCACACTTAAGACCATTGCAACATCCCCCTGGTCATGTGATCCAAATTCAGACACTTGGCAAATGACTTATATTTATGATGGTTGCAGTGTTCCAGGGTTGTGACTTTCTGCAACATTTTGACAAGCAAAGTCAATGAGGAAGCCAAATTTATTTAACAACCATGTTACTAACTTAACAACTGCCAGGATTCATTCAACAACTGTGGCAAGAAAGGTTATAAAATGGACAATGTCTTGCTTAGCAATAGAAATGTTGGATACACCTGTGGTCATAAGTCGAGGACTACCTGTTCTTGACGCTGCCAGTGTTCAAATACAGATTTCAAAACATCATGAATGCAGGAATAGTTTGATCTCCTGGATCCAGATTCCCACTCTTGTCTCCACTCACCTGTATAATTCCTGGAGTATCTCCTTGGGTGCCTTAACTGAAAAAATAGTTGTAGCACAAAGCAACTGAATAGCAATTGCATGACATGATTGACCTTTAATACTGAAGCAAAAAGGGAATTACTCAGTGGTTCAATCTCCAGATGCTTCTGCCACCAGTTGAAAGAGGTGTGTGTGTGTGTGTGAACGCGCACGTGTGCGCACACACACACATACACACATTGCGAATTATTACCATTGAGAATTGAAAATATATCAGTTTTCATTTTCTCAGCATATTAGCAAGAACTTATTGAATTAATCAGGGAAGAAAGGACTGACTTCTGTTAGGCCACACAGTACCTATGGACTGTCTAAAGATGCACGGGCATATTTCATAAAATAAAAAGAAAGCATGCCTAATGTTACTAAATTATATAACACAAAGATACTGTATTTATGGATCTATAGTTAAAAATATATGTCTGTTTTATAATATATTCTATACATTTAAATCATTCAGATTAATCTGTGTAAACTAAGCACATTTTTAAAGTAGCTTCAAATTAAAGTTATATAGAAAGTTCAAGGTCAATTTATAAACATATTTTAGAAATATTAAAAGCTGCAATAAAATATATGAGCTACTTCTTAGATTCATGAAAAACAGTCTCATTCTTGCAAACTGTCCCAGCATGATAATCACATCATGAATTGAGTCTAATTACTTAAGTAAGTATTTGGAAATATGCTAATTGCATCCCCTAACATTCCTAAAATCATTAGAACAATCGGTAGTAGGGGACCTGATGTTGTACAGTAACAGGGTTTTCCACAGTTGTACAGTTTCAGTCCTACTGATTTTGAGTTTAGCCCATGGGGAATATTATTCAGTTTTAAATAATTTTATTTATTTATTTATTTATTTATTTATTTATTTATTTATTTATTTAGTCAATCGCTTACAAGGATAAACATAGTTGTGAAAACATGAAATGAATACATATAAGAAAAATAAAAGAAACAATAGGACAGAGATGGTAGGCACATTGGTGCACTTATGCACGCCCCCTATTTATCACACAGTTTCTTGTTCTCATTAAGAACAAGAGACTAACTAATCTGCTCCTGTCATCTAGTCTGGTAGCTTCAGATTTATAATCTGAACTGAATCACTGGCAAAGAGAAAAGAAGAATTGAGAGGAATTAATATGATAGAATACAAAAAGGGAAGAAGTGTGACAGGAATGATATCTTAGACATGAGAGTTGGTATTCAGACCGACAAAAATTCAAAACAACCAACTATATATTTTCCTATTGTAAGTACAGTAGGGAGCCTCTTTCAGTCTGATAGACCATAAAGGTGTTAGAAAAAACTCAGAAAATATCAGCATAAATGTTGGATCTAAACTGAAAAATACCTCACTTGCTGAATATTTTGTACCTTTGCCTCTGTGTATTTGACTAAAAAATTCTACCAAATTCAGGGTTAGCAACTTGCTTTTGATTTAAGCACTTAACACAGGTCTGACATTAAGCCAGTTCCCAATTTGCCCTTCTTTGCATGCTACTTAACCCTATCCACAAATCACCAACCACAATTCTTTTCAGAAAATGTTTGCAATTGGAATACATCATGAAATGCAAAATTTGAAAGTGAAGATGCAAGCCAATGGAATGAACTTCAAGAACAATTGAACTGTTCAATTGAACTAAAATTAAAAAAAAATCTGAAGTGCTCAGAGATGACTCTCTGACCTTTCATGTATTGCACACTAGTCTGATTCTCAAGATCCCCATCCATTATATGCTTGAATGAGCTTCGTACTTATTGTTCTTTCATATCATTAAAAGAACTAAAAGGTTGGAAAAATGCATAATGTAAAGAAAGGTCAAGTGGTAATCATGGTGTGAAATGCTGAAACATGAGTAAGTATAATAATTCTTTAGATTTTACGCTCCCTGGAGAGGTAGGTGTTCAAAATCGTTCACCTACAAAGGTTTATTCTGTGCTAAATATAGCTCAACATGACTAAATTGTGGAATTATACTGACCTTTTGCTCCTCTGCATCAGCAATGGCCTTTTCTTTGCTCACTTTCTCAGTCTGAAGCCCTATCTTAGTAATCAGAGCCTCAGTATCTTGATTTCTCAGTTGCAGCTCTGCTTCTTGAGAAGCAAGTTTGTATTTTAAGTCTTCTACCTAAGGCAGAACAGCAAAGGCACTTGTTTGAAGAAAACATTCAGCATAGGCAGCTTTTTAAAATGTGGTTACTAAACATCAGGCTTCAGATTCAAAACAAAACACAACAGACCATTCAGATAGGAGCTTCAGGAAGCAATCCAAGCATGTCTATGAATTCACTATTCAAGGCTCAGACAGCGTGGATAAGAAGCAGCAAGCTAAGAAGAACTGTTGATTGCTTCCTGAAGGACTGCACTTAGAGCAAGAATCTCCTCCTTAGCTGGTTCAAAAGTGGCTATTATAGGACACATGTCCTTTCCCTGTTCATGTTATCTATACAAGTAGTCTTCAACTTACAATCACAACTCGCCCCAAAATTTATATTGCTAAGTGAGAAATTTGTTAAGTGAGTTTTGCTGCAGTTTACAATTTTTCTTACCATGTTTCAGGGGTGGGATTCAAATTTCTTAACAATCGGTTCTGTGGGTGTGACGTAATTTGAGGGTGTGGCTTGGTGCTCATGTGACTGGCTGGGCATAGCTTGTATGTAAATATTATAAATATTTATGTAAATATTGAATTTTTTATAAAAAAAGCAACTTTTACTCAAAATCAGGCAGGCAGATTGAGTTGCTCACAGAATCACAGATTCATTCAGAGATCTATTTTTCTGCAATCAGCTATCTGAATCTGTCACATAAAATTTGCTTGCAAGCAAACTCACAAAATTAACTCACAACCCACCATGTATGTAAATATTGAATTTTTTATTTTAAAAAAACTTTTACCCAAAATCAGGCAAAGCAGGCAGGCAGATCGAGTTGCTCACAGAACCACAGATTCACTTAGATTTCTGCCATGTGCTACCTGAGGCTGCACTGAATAATAGAAGCTTCAGGCTCAGCTCTGCTTTTAGATTAGCTAGAAAGCAAGAAATCTGACAATTCCCTGCTTTCCAGCTAATCTAAATCTCCCGGCACAGCAGAACAGCTGATGGTCAGGGGAAAAAAGGAAAAATAGCAACTTAGCAGGCAACTTTGATGGCGTGCATGCCAGGTAAGGAGTGAGTGGGTGGGGTGGGGCTGAGGAATTCTGGAAGTTGAAGTCCACAAGTCTTAAATTTGCCAAGGTTGGACACCCCTATCTTGGAAAACAAATATAACAAATGCTATGATATCCTACATTCAGAGGTCGTAAAAGTCTGGAATATTGCAGAAGGTTAAATCTGCATTTTTATTAAATTACTGACGACTACAGTCTCTACTATTTTCTTTAATATTTTAATTTTGGAAGCAATTTTCTTTAGTAGGTATTTCTGCGTGCAATTTTTGTTAATGTGTACATTTTGATTATTTTTTCAGTCGTTACTAATATATATTTTAGCCTTGGTATATATGAGCCTTGGTGGCTCAGGCTGTTAAATGCCTGCTCTTAAGATCCAGCTGCCTACAACTGCTTTAGGCTCGAATCCCACCAGGCTCAAGGTTGATTCAGCCTTCCATCCTCTCGGGGTAGGTAAATTGAGGACCCAAGATTGTTGGGGGCAATTAGCTTACCTTGTAAAAATGCTGCTTAGTAATAAGCAGGCATATACAATTGGAATGAAGGCTGTTGCTGAGCACACTGGGTTGTATCCCAAAAATTGTAAGCCGCCCTGAGTCTTCGGAGAAGGGCGGCATATAAATGTAATTAAAAAAAAATATTTTAACACATATACATTAACACATTTGCATATAGGCTAGAGATTGGGGTTTTCACATTAAATTATGAGCAGAATAAATTCTTAGTCATGTTAATTGAAAACTATCTATTCAATATATTATAAAAAAGGCTCTATGTCTGTCGAGATTCTCAGTCATCCAGGTCATAGTTGCTTCAAAGGTGCTTTTTCCTTAGATAAAAGGCAACTGGACTATTTTTTCCATGAGGAAGAAGAAAGTGTTTTGTTTCCCCCACCATCCAGTCTCAACTGTCTGAATCTATCCTTCCATCCACTGCCCCCATCACAACTGATGAAGCTTCTTGGATGAGAAGTGAAATGTTTTCTTGTTCTTCCTCAAGGAAAAAAAACAGTCCAGTTTCCTTT
Source organism: Naja naja (assembly GCA_009733165.1). NCBI lineage: Eukaryota > Metazoa > Chordata > Lepidosauria > Squamata > Elapidae > Naja > Naja naja. The sequence continues at coordinate 41,149,743 of CM019155.1, read as the reverse complement.
TGGGGGAAAAAAAGCATCTTTCAGACAAGAAAAGCTCTTGTTTTGTTTTTTTAATTACATTTATATGCCGCCCTTCTCCAAAGACTCAGGGCAGCTTACAATTTTTGGGATACAACCCAATGCACTCAGCAATAGCCTTCATTCCATTGTATATGCCTGCTTATTACTAAGTGGCATTTTTACAAAGTCAGCTTATTGCCCCCAACAATCTTGGGTCCTCAATTTACCTACCCCGGGAGGATGGAAGGCTGAGTCAACCTTGAGCCTGGTGGGATTCGAGCCTACAGTAATTGTAGGCAGCTGGAACTTAAGTGCTAGGCATTTAACAGCCTGTACCACCAAGGCTCTCGTTTTTCACATAGCACCAGATCAAATATAAGAAATCTGAGGTTCTCCAAACATCAATAATGATTGTATGTTAGCATATTGGTGTTGATTCTTAGTGAGCACATACATTTTCTCCAGAATGATCTATCTCCAACCTGATCTTACAAGATTTTTTGACTGGGCACCTAACTGCTGCTACAATGCTATCCATCCACCTTGGTGTTAGTTGTTTTCTTCTTCTGTTTCCTTCTACCTTTCCCAGCAATATACAACTTTCTCTAGAGAACCAGGCATGCATGATGTACATAATATGTTCAAAGTGAGATAATTAGAGTCTGGTTATTTGTGCCTCTAATGAGCACTCTGTGTTGATTTGTTCAATGATCCATTAATTTGTTTTCTTGGCAATCTATGATATCTTCAGGAGGCTTCTTCAGTATCAAAGTTAAAAAATATCAATATAGCTTCTTCAAAGTCTTCAAAGTCCAACTTCCATTCTCATATAATGTCATAGCAAAAATGCATACAGTCTCATTACAACACCTGGATATCTTTTCCAAGACCTTCATTTCTACTTCATCAAGTATCATATATGTTAGTCTGCAGCATATTTCTTGACTGCTAGTTCTTTTATTATTGGTAATCAATGCTAAAGGAAAGAGATACACTCAACTTCAATATCTTCATTGTCAATTCTAAAAGCGGTTGGTATTCTGCAAATATTATTGGACAAAACCTAATCAGCTTTAACAGTATATAGTTAACAGTCATGAAAAATTATTTGCAAAAGTTATAATTAAATATTATGTAAGCTATCAAAGTTTCCCATCCTTGCATTGATTAAATAGATTCCAAATAAATACAGATGCAAATATTATGGATATATTTATTTTATTTAATTTGCGGTCACAGACCAAAACACAGACACAACGAAAGAAAAACATGGGAAAAATAAGATCATGGACAATTGGTCACCAGAAACTTTGACTGAGAGGAATTACAGCGTTCTCCTCTGATGGTTACAGCTCTTAAAAAAATTTGGAAACCTGAGAAGTGATGTATGAGGAGCCATCCCCTAGACAATATAAGAACAATTACTAGCATTGGGTCTAGAGGGGTCTATTTCAAGGAGAGACAGTAACTTAGTTCTACCTGTGTTATACATAGGGCAGTATAAAAAGACATGCTCTACAGTTTCAACCTCAGCTCTATCACAGGGGCATAGCCACTCACTAATCGGGAGCCTCTTGAATTGCCTGTCCAGTAGTGCTGAGGGGAGACGTTGAAACGAGCTAGGGAGAAAGCTTTTCTATACTTGGGGATGGAGTGTAAAAATAAGAAGCCATCCTCAGTCCATACTTATTAAATTGGCTGAAGATCAGAGGGGAGCAGGTTTTGTTGGCTCTGGTTCTTAGATATTGCAAGTCAATGTCCACAAGCCGTTGTACTACCCTAAATTGGGCGTCCTTAAGGCCATAATCTCTCAGGGCATCCCCCATAAAACCTAGCAGGTGTAGTTTCTTCATCAGCTCCCTCTCCCAACGAGAAATATGAGAATCAGCAAATGCCAGGGAGAGGTAACTACCAGGAACTGCCAAAAAGAGCACCCAAAACCACCATATTATAGATATAACTTCATTAGATTTCTAGAAGCAATTCAAGATGCTGGTTTCTACTTGTAAAACTTTCAGAGCATAATATATGAGTTTTTAGTAGCTATTTCAAAAATGGCATGCTTTGGTTCATTGCTTACTAAATGCCTTGTTGGGACACAAGAAACAGATCTTTTCTGTCCCAGTTTCTGCCTTCTGAAATTATGCCCTGTCCCTCCAATGTCAATCCCTTTGATCATATTTAAATCAGAGACTTCCAGTTGTGCTCTTGTCACATTGGAGCAGAATCCGCAAGCATACGTAATTTCACTCTGTGATCGCTCGTTGGAAGGTCCCAATCAGGACCAGAACCACCCTGTAGGGGTGGTGAAGAAAGGGGATTGTCTGAGGGTTAGGGGGAGTCGCATCTCCCCTTCCTGACAAGGTAAACCTCCTCTGAAAATGAGTTGCAGCGGTAGTCTAAAATGGCCACCATGAAGATGGGAGGCAGTCCGGGAAATTAAGACTGTGCTGGAGCGGTGAAGCTGTGAGCAGTGTGTGAACCAGACAAAATTTGTGGACATTAAAGGGTACCCCGGAATTAAGAAATATGAATTTTTTATGAAAGATTGTAGAAGCAGCAACCAGAGAGAGAGAGAAGAAAATTGGAAACTTGTGAAATTGGCTTTGGATTTTGGAAAGAATTAATTTGGAGGTGGAAAATTCAGAGGAAAACATTTGATTATAAAAGACTTGGAAATTAAACTGGATAATTATCTGGATTTTGGCACTAAATTGGCATAATTAAATGCTGGAATTTAACATGTTAAAAAGAAATAATAGCTAATAATTGGAATTAGCGAAATTAATAAAAGCTTGAAAAAGGGGAAAAGCTAAAAGAAAGGGTAGAACGTGGAAAGAACTGAGACCGCCACCTAATGGTAAAGGAAAAATTTCAGTGACTCTTTGAAAAGTGCTTGGTCTTTTTAAAATTGGAATTTGAAATGAAATAAGAGGAATTTCATTATAATAAAATAAAAACCCTGCAAAGTGAAATGCCAGAATGCTACAAGGAAAAAGCAGATACATGAAGAAATTGCCTTGGGATTGTTTGGTGACTTTGGGAAAAAGTTGGAATGAAATCAACAGAAGGAACTTGGAAATAAAGATTTATGGGCACTGACTGTTGAAATTAAATATAAAAGACACTGGTTGAAATAAACTACTGGATAATTGGATTGGATATAAATATTAAAGGAGAGGGAAAGAAGTATACAAAATGGGAGAATTATGTGTGGAAGTAAGATTGGAACTACAAAACATGAAGGACATAATGAAGAAAGCTTGGAAATGTACAGTATTATACTACAAAAATTAGAAATGACGATGTAGACTAAAGAAGAACAAAGAGAACCAGAAGGGGAGAAGTTAAACAAAGAGGAAATCAGCTCTAAAGAACAAATAGAACAACAAACATTAAAATGGGGGGGGGGAATTAAAGCTAAAAATTTGAGATTTGATGTGAAAATTAAAGGGGAATTGTTTGGAAAGTTAACAATGGAAAAGGAAACAACAGAAGATGGAATTACAGAGGAAAGATTAAGAGAGGGAGGGAGACAAAATAAATAATTGGCATAAGAAATGGAGGGAAATAATAAAGGAAAAAAGGGGAATTAAGAGAAAGGACCAGAAAATGACCGGAAACAGAAAGCAAACAAAAATGAAAAGAAATTATTTATCAGGTGGTGAAAGACAATGGGCAGAAAAAGAACAGGAAGGGGGATCCTGTAAGGTAACGTGAGATATAAGAATATAGATTTAAAAATAGAAAAGATTGGAACTGATATTTTTCTTTAAGGATTGTTAAATCAGATATAGATTTAGTTGAAATAGATATGGAAATGGGAATTTATTATAAGAATATTAATTGATATTTAATAAAGCAATGAATAAAGTTAAATGAGAATTGTAATGGAAAGACTATTATCCATTTTTAAAATTAATTGAATAGATTAATATTTTTGAAATAAATAGATGATTTAGAATGTAATTGAAAAAAGAATACCATGCGGAATCTGACTTATTAAATAAGCTACAATATGAACTGGAATTGGATAAAATAAGTGTAATAAATATAAGAATATTTGAGAATATTTAAAAGAGAATGGAATAAGTAATAATATGATATGAAAGATGAATATGAAAGATGAATATGTAAAATATGGTTGTATATGTATTGAAATGTAAAAACCTGAAACCACATTGTTCACCAAAAGAGATGTTTTTTAAAATATAAAAATAAAAAATATATTTAAAAATAGAGATCATATTTAAATCACACCTTAAAAACTGAGTCTTTCTCCAGACTAGGTAGATCTTCTGGGTTATTTGTTTGGTAGTATGGGCATTCTGTTTCTGGATGTTCATTTTGTACAATCTCTGTATCTATTGTTAATTATGTTATGTTATATTGGCCAGGACTGGGGTGAAGTCAGGTGGCCTATACATTACATTAAATGAACAAATACTTTAATTTCTCAAAGAGATTCTTAACATAGGATCTAAAGAATATTATGCTTTTACATATTTCTAAATAATTATAAAACTGTAATTCCAAATAAACGGCAGAAAAATATTATTTACTATCTTAAGACTTACCTGAGAAGCAGTAGTTTTCAGTTTCTGAATGCCATTTATAAGGTGCTCCTTATGTTGAAAAATTTTCTGAATTTTCTTCTCTAGAAGATTCTTGAAGAGTATTATTTGCTCTAGGAAGCTCTTAGGGGTTGTGTAATTATATCTCTTCTCATTTAATTGAAATTTTGCACTTATCTCATTCACACTAGCATGGGCATATGCCATAAAATAGCAAATGGAGTCATAGAACTGTGGCTGAAAAATATATATAAAATACATTTTAAATTAAAAATAAAAATATTGAAATGACTAAGTACAAAACTAGACACAATAAATATACCCTCTATGTTCATATCCAGGGCCAAGATATTGTGCCAGATATTATCATTCAGGCCTTGATTCATAGGCAAATTTTGGAAATCAGGCAAGGTTCTCAATTTGATACTGCTATATATACATTAGACCATTAGACCACTATATATCTATATACTCATTAGTCATTCTTCTGAGAATTATAGAACTCAAATGCCACCTTATCTTATCTTTACTTTATCTTTCTATCCAACCATTATCTATCTTTCTTTCTTTCTTTCTTTTTCTTTCTTTCTTTCTTTCTGCCTGCCTGCCTGCCTACCTACCTATCATCTCTAAGTCCTCTTTCCCCAAATATAAACTTCAAAATTAGTTGGGGAAAGCAATAAGGGCCATATTGACATTGACAAATAATATGTTTAATCAAAGGTCAACAGATGACATTGGCATCAACCTCAAATGATTGTTTGGTCATAAGACCTCACAGAAACTTTTTTTAAAAAAATAATTTCTCATCAGTTCAGCTATAAAAGCCATGCTACATCTGGAATTCCCAAACAATGCATAATTGATTGGAGTTGTAACCCCATTAATTGGAGTGAGGTCAGAGCTAGGGCCAAAATACATGGATTAAACATATGCAGCTGCTTTAAAATGCAAATTGCAACACTCAATGGGGAGATGTTAATGGGATCTGAGCATGCATGGAGAGAGAAAATTTCATTATTTTCTAGATGTTCTTCAAGCATTGACAGGGAAGAAAATGGTTAAGTTTCCACTCTATTTTCTTGCTCTGAGTCCATTTAGCAACATCCCCCCTCCCCATTACTGATGTAATTTGAATAAAATAAATAAATAAAATGCAGTATATCCAAATGTAATTTACATCTGAGAAAGCATGAAAGCCTATGCAGATGAAATAGAACATGCTAGGATCCAGTAGAAGTCAGCAGAAAAAAACCAAAGGCTGCTACTTAATTCCTTCACCAGAACAGAGATCTTTTGATTAGTCAATTGGTAAGGGACTGATGGGCTTATTAGTCAGGTTGCTATTCTGCCTCATTCATTGCTTATTAATTCAAACAACTATGTAGCTTTATTTTACACGTTAAAATAACCCACAGACTAATACAATAAAAAAAGTTACTACTCATTGTTTCCCCAAAAATAAAACCCTGATTGATATTGATATTGATATCTATATCTATAAAATCCAAAAAAGGCACCAGGTCTTATTTTCTGGCGATGTCATCCACTGACTAATCTCACTTGTGTGTGTCGCCTCCAGCCTCCTTTTCTCTGTCAGAGGCTTTCAGGAACTTCTTCTGCGGCTGGCAAGGCTTTCCTGAAGACTTCTGCAGCTGATAACAGAGCTCCAGATCAATCTGGGGCTCTTTTATCAGCTACAGAGGCCTTTAGGAAAGCCTTGCTGGCTGCAGAAGAAATGGGCTGGCAAAACAGGTGTCTGAGTGTGCAAGGCCTGGCTATACTGTCCAAAGGTAAGTAATAGGGCAGCTCCACCTCACCATCCCCACCCTAGGTTAATTTTTACCTGTGCACTCTGGAGTGCGCGGGATCTTAATTAGGGCTTATTTTGCGGGTAGGGCTTATATTGGGCACAGGAATAAAAATCAAGCCAGGACTTACTTTCCAGGGTAGGTTGTATTTTAGGGGAACTCAGCCATTGGTTCTTTAATCTAAAACTTCATTTACATAATATGCATCCATATGAAAGAAGTAAAATACAATTCATGTAGAGGTTGTATATTTATTTAAGAAATATTTGAAAATATTGAAAATGTGACCTATTTGTTTTCAAAATGTTCATTTTATTATATAGTAATGCATGAAAATGCTGTGGTATACACGTAAGCAATTTCCATTTTGTCCTCTATGACTTCTACCATAGTTAACTTTCTAATTTGTGGAACCACATCTCCCTCATTTTAATGATTATTTATTGCACGCAGTTCAAGATGTATGCAGTTCAATTAATCAAGGGAAACTTAAAAATCAATTAATATGAATTAAATGAGCTACAGCAACTCTTAGGAAAGTCACACATAATTTACCAAAGCATTGTCAATAATGCTTAGAGATCTTTTGGAAAATTATTCATGAGTGATTGTTGATATAGCTAAACGTTTCAAGCCAACATAATTAATATTACAAAGAAGCTCATTTAGACAACTTGTAATTTATCTTTGGAACAAAACTTATTTTTGAACATGGCTTCCTTAATAAGAACTGCCTTTAAACTAGAATAATGGCACTGAGACGGAAATAAGGATTACATGCCTTGGATGCAAAGTGGCTAAATTCTCACTTTTGAATGGAAATGTTTCATGCACATTAGGAAAAAAAATGACAGCAAGCAAAGTCTGCTAGACCTTAAGTAGTTAAATTATTCGTCCTATCACTTTCTATTTTGAACACACACTCTCTCTATATATATAGACATGTATTAACAAGAAGAACTTTCTTCCAGAATTACTGGCTTCTGCCCAGCCATGATCCTTATGAGAGACATTTACGTAGCAGTTTTGAAAAGCTTTTGGTAACACTCTTATTTGTAAATCAGCCAGGAAAGAAGTGGGTTCCGGTAGAGCTGGAAGTGGCCTGAGACAACTTGTTCCAATGGGGCAAAATAACTATTGTTATCAAGCTTAACAAAATGGCACAGCATGGGGTGCATGCTGAGCTGCTGAGCCCAAGAGCAGCTGGTTGTAATTCACACTGTTTTTCACAAAACTCTAATCGTTCTGAGCAGACCTCTTTGATGATTGGTCTTCCTTGCATTTTCAATTTGTCACTTTCTCTTATGATAAGGTCAGCAGTGACAACACTTCCTGACATTAACAGCTGTGTCTTCTAAAAGGGTCATTGTGGAACTACTAATTGCAGTAATTTCATTAGCATAAATTATTTATTCCACTATTCAGTTATCTCCAAGGTTTTGGTGGTGTTTTGTTCAATATTGCACCTTATTTTTTCAGGATCAGCTCTATCAAACCAAAAGGCAAATAATATTATGGCTAGTTTGACCTTCTTTAGAAGTAAAATCTTGTACTCTCCCTTTTATTTAATTTAGAATTATTAAATAGCAGTGGATAAACTTATAATCAATAATACTTGTATTTCTTTTATTCTTTTTAAAATAATCAGTAGAATGGGAAATATACATATTTAAATGAAACATGTTTTTCAAGCAGCTCCATGTAGCATGAACAGATCCAGCAATGGCAAACAATATTTAGGAATAATTTTCTATCCATGTTATATTCAGGTGTTTAATCTAAACAAAGTATATAACAGTAAGTAAGAAATTGGTCAAGGTCAAAGTCACCAAATAATCTTGGGCAGACCCACCATGCATCTTCATGTCTCACTCTGCCATATTCTATAGCAGTTAGAATCATTTGAGAGACAATTTCTGTTTTTATTGTTGTGAGCCGCCCTGAGTCCTTTGGGAGTTAAGGCGGCATAGAAATCCCAATAAACTAAACTAAACTAAACTAATTGATCGCTTGTATTAAGCTGAACACAAGCAAAACCATCCTTTAAATTTAATGTAACATAGTTAGCAACTTAAGGGTGGAAACAGTTCTGCATGGTTCTATCTCTCTTGCATGAAATTTCAATAACAGAGTTATGGATGATCCTTCATATATGTCCTTCATATATGCATGTTAATGGTATAGTATACGTATACTTTTTAAAGAAAAAATTGGTCCAGCAGCAACAGCTATGTATGGCATACAATTCTGCATCATGAGCACCACTGCTGAACAAATAATTAATAAAGTCAGCAAATAACAAAAATTTGGAACAAAAATATGAAAGAGAGAGAGAGGGAGAGATGGAGGGAAGAAGGAAGGAAGGAAGAAAAAGAAAGAAAAAACTCATTGCATCCAATAATACGCATGAAAAATTGCTACTCTGGTAAAAAAATTCTGAACTGAGGCCAAAAGCTTCCTTTTGGCTTTATCACTGAAATAACTTCCATCCATGTATCACTGATGCATATGTGGAGCTTCTACCAGCAATGTCATAAAATGATAAGTCCAAACACTCATATGAAAAGCCTATGGGCAGATTTTTCCTCTTTGATTTGAGGATAAGATACAAAGTTGGCAGCAACTTTTTAAATTTTTATGTACAACTTAAATGTCCCATCATTGTTTGGTTTTTATAGCCTCTCAATACATGCAGTTACTATGGCTTTTAAATCATGGGGTTGGACCAATTAGAAGTTGAATGAAGGTTCTACTAATGAATGTAATTATAGATCTTGAATCTGTTGTCTCAAGTTTACTGGATAATATAGCTTATGCACTCTAATGACCATTATATGTGGTCAACTGTCCTTAACAAATGGAAATAAATGGTTTCCCCTAGATATTTAAAATCAGTGTACAATAGATAAATTGTATAAATTACGAGAGAAAGCCAGTTCACATCAATAAGCCCTCAGTTGAGAGAAAACTCTACACAGAGGACACATTATTTTTTCCCTTGCAGTAGTTAAATCCCATCTTTCAGATAGGCTAGTAAAAATCCTCACATTCAATACAAAATTCCCTAAACCACACTCTCTTGTGGATGTTTACTTGAAATGAATTCCATTATTTTTCTAGGTTATCCAATGCAAACTTGCTTCTTCTCTCTCCCACCATTTGATCTACTTGAACTTGTTGCTACTTTCTGTTCAGTTCCTACTTGTAAAATTCAAAGGGTGAAATTAATTTGAGATTAAAAACAATAGGAAAAATGCTGTTGGCTTGTATATTTCAGGCACTGCTGCCTCATCTACTTCAGTGTTCAGCCAAGTATGGCTTTCTTCTTATATCATTGAAGAAATTAATGAAGAAATTTGGGAGAACTAATAATCTCCACTTTGGAAATTTAAAAAGTATCAATAGTAACAATGAAAATGGGATAATGATAATTTAATAACTAACTCATTATAATTTTAATAGATGGTACCCAATTCAAGAAGCAACAAAATCTTATTACAATTCTTGAAGACATAGCTTGGACTTTAGCAACTTTACATTTTCTCTTCCGGTATCACTTTTGTACAGATTAATCTTAATTCTTAAAAATATTAACCATGATAAAAATAACATAATAGCAGTGTGTTTGTCTGTGTATAAAAAAAGTAACAGCAGATTATCTATGAAGAAAGATTGTACCTATATACAAAGTTAAATGTACTCAGTAAAGCTTCTGTTGAAAAATTCTGTTTCTAAACTAAAACAATTTATATATTAATTGTTCATATAATACTATTGTTAAATTAAATTGTAATTTTACGTAATGGATGGATCTCTGTGTAATGATCTGTATTCTCCTCCTCCCTTAATTAAAACCACATAGAAAGGAGAAAACTTAAATAATGAGAATTCTTAAATTTAACATATTAGGATTGGGATAGCAAGGTTTTTAACTGTATTTTTTTATCCCCAAAAATGTTTAGAACAAGCCACATCACTGCTGATCAAATAAACTTCTTAATTCATATATACTATGATGTACACACACAACACATACAATCACATATATAGACAAACACATTATATATATACATGCACTACATATATACACATCACATATCCAGGTCTCTGTGTATATCCAGAAGCCACATTCTAAGAAATAATGTATTATTTGAATTAATATATATTGATTAAAATTAGTTGTCTGTAAAGTTTCCATTTATAAAATTAATTGATCCCTCCATCTGTACTTATTAACCATTCTCTCCGTCATAGAAAAATTGCTTCCACAAAAGCACATGTACACGTGCATACATATAGACACACCTTTTGCTCCTCCAGCAAAAAAGTAACACTACCAAGAAAAAGGTTTGAACATCAAAATATGTATACTGTATTATGACTAATTATTGATATATTCTGAGAGCCATACATGTAGACATTATACATAAAGTCTGCTAGATTATACCAAATCTATAGCTCATAAGGTATACAACATTGTAACAGTACTTTCAACATGTTACCCAAGATCATGTGGCAGATAAGTGACACAAATCCAGGAAAAACAGCTTTAATCACTGGTAGACAAGTGTTACTTTAGCAATCCCACCTTCTCCAAAGCATTTTTCCCCAAAAACATCTGAAGTAAAACTTCATTTTGAAAGACTTTTCTTTTGTGAATTTGTATAATCCATTTTTTAGTTGTCACTATTACCATTTATAATATCGTGTAGCACATAATTTAACTATGTGCTATGTGAATAAGCTTTTTAAAAATGTATTCTCCCTTATTTATTGTAATCTTCTATTATCATTTTTCTTTGAATTTTCCCACATTTAGCATTGTATTATAAAGGATGGAGCCTGGGAAAAATGCCCCTGGTTCATATGGTTCACATTTATATATACATTTATAGTTTTTATCATTTTTGCCTGATTTTCATAACTAAGAAGGCCAATCTTTCACAAATAATAATAAAATCCTCAAAGAACTGCTTTAAGTTGCCAAATATTGTAGTTGCCATTACCTTCATTCTCATGGTTCTGAAATACCATCTAACAGAAATAAATATGAACAGAAATATTCCAAAAATGGTTCTTTTGAAGATTTATGGATGTTGTACTGTTTCTATGAAATTCAGCTTCTTGGCATTAGCTGCATTCTTGGCCAAAATTTTATTGTATTACATTTCCTACAGCTGAAATTTCTCCTTGGTTAACTGCCAAGAATGCACAAGTAAAGGTGTATAGAGTGAAAAGGAATGCACTATTATGTATACTATTTTAAGACTAATGTTGACCTTTGTTTTATTAATTTAGTTTTAACAGCTCATACAATATCTTTATCTTTCATGTTTAACTCAAGCAACTTTTGAAAACTAGAGTCAAAAAGTGTGTTTTTAGAAATCCTGTTTATATTTCAGCCAAATTTGTTTTATATGTGTGATAATTTTAAATAATATTTTCTATCACTTTACATAGAACCAGTTAATTATCTTGATCCTCACTGTGTCCATTTTATGAAACAGATGTTTAAATATATAATTCTAATCATATTTCTACAAAATTACACACACACACACACACACACACACACATACACACACACAAATTGACTTTGGATGGATATAATTTGAACCAAATAGAGCAGAACAAACTCGGAAGTGATAGGATTACAATACAACCCCTGAATCTTTTAGACATTATTTACATAGTATGGTATAGGAAAATAAAGACAAGTCTCTCTATGGCCAGTAGATGTCATTGGTCACTCTTTTTAATCTTACAGAATCTGTTTTGTTGCTAGCATTGGTAGAAGTATAGGACTGAAAGAAAAAGAAGAAAAAGATCTAAGTACCAATCAAAACTTCTGTTTAAATAGTTTCTAAATCTTTCTATGTAAAAATGAAAGTTTTGAGATCTATTGGCATTTTTCAAAAGGAGTTATATTGGTTGTGACTGATATGTAGCAAAGGGAGAAAGCATTTACTGAGCAAGAAACAGCTTTTCCATCTTTGGATTTGCTGTTGGATTTGCTATGGGTTCTCTCCATTGGTTGTGTTTGTCACTTATTAAAAGATAGTAACACACAATTTAGCACTATTCCACCTAACCAATTCCCTCCTGTTTTGCTTCAGAATAGATCTTGTATGCAATCAGGTGTATCATTCCTCTATCAAGTTAAAACATTAACTATGTTTCTAATCAGATTCTTATTTGTTTTGTTTATCATAAAGAAAGAAAGCATCACTTTGTTTTTTTAAATAATTGTTGGCTTTACAATAGAAGAATCTCTTCTATAAAAACAATGAATCTTCTATCATATTTGCCATCAGCATTGACATCAAGTCATCTTTATTTTTTCTTTAGTGTTTAATCAACTTGTTGTTAATTAAAGTACTTTCTTATTCCATTTGGGCCAGGAAGAAATCAAATATTGAAACTAACTAAAAATTTTCCACAATAGGAGATAGAATTTAGGAACATTTTTCCTGCTGGATCATAAAAAAGAAGCTCAATTGTAGAGTTTCATTTTAATCATCAAAGTTAAATTCTGACTTTCTATTTTTTTAATATTACAGGTTAGCATGAATGCATTTTGATTATTTTCTAATTAATTTTACAACCATGAGATAAAAAGTTAAAAGCACTTCTACTACTATCTCACTTGATGGGAAAAGGGATTGAAAATGCTCTGATATCAAGTGCCTATTTTCAAAAAATGATAAAAATGTTCTGCTAGGTTAATTTTCACACAATTTTTTACTCTTAAAATTTAGGAGTGGGTAATTGCAATTATATGATAATGTTTTGTTTCTTCTATATTCATATATACAACCAAACTAATGTAATTTTAAGAGAAATGCTTCTACTGAAGCTCACATTTCTCCTGAAGCTCACATTTTAATTTCAGATGATACTGTAAAAGCTCAAAAGGTCTATTAGGATCCTTGCATATTTGCTTCCTTTTCAATTCCTTTTCTTCTTTTTTCACACTTTCAAAGCTATGTTGGAGAAATTGGCTGTATTGTAATACAGAAATATTGTAACCATAGTGAACACTGCAGTTTTAGATGAAGGCAAATATGTGAAGAAACAATAAGTTTTTCCCTCTTCTAGCTTGTCTTATCATTGATCTCCCAGAGAGCTGTGTTGCTTTTGCATATGATTGACGAGCTTGAAATTCTGTACCTTAATCCCAGGCATCTCCTCAATGAACCTCCTGCTGACGGATTCCAGGGCCTCCTGCGGCCACTCATGAAACCAGTCAATAGCTGTGCAGTTAACTATGGCTGGGAACTTCCGAGCTCTAACTCGCAATGTGGAGCCGACAGGAGAGAAACACAAAATGATCTGTACAGATGAAGAGAAGCAAAAAAGGAAGGGGGAGAGAGAGGGACTGAAGCATAACATGGTAATCAAAGAGAATAATGCAGTCAACTGTGGTGGCAATGAGCCATTGCCATGAGACTCACAAACAAAAATACAATTTACCTAGCAGCTAATGAATTTAGGCAAATTAGGATTTTAACTTCAGAAAATGGTGTTTTATTCACTTGCACTGAGTTTTGTACAAATCCTGGATTTGATGCATTTGTGGGTTGCTTCCTGGTTCAGACCAGTATCAATTAATAAGGCTCATTTGTGTTAATCAGTGATGCTAAAACTGAATCATAGCATTCAGTCATCAGAGCAACCCATCTGACATAAATCACTTCTATATTTCTGATTCCATGATGGTTGCACTTGATTAAAGTTATTTAATGCAATATGTCCATTCTTGTTTGGCTATATTTTTGTTTTTAATGAAGATATTGCCATTCTTCATAGGTTCCTAGCGATATTAGATAATCTTGCACAGCCAAATAATTGCCTAGCTATTTAAAAATAACCAACAATTGTATTTAGCTATCCACATATTCCAACCCTAACAATTTTATTTTGAAAGAGAAATAGATTTGAAAGGGGGCTGTTATCCAATTATGCTTTGAAAATTTTTTCCCCTATGCTACTATCCCCTTTTATTTCCTTGAGCGTGCCCGACGAAGATGGCCGCTCGCTACTGAGGTCCGGGAGTGTTTGAGGGTCTTTTCAGTTCCGAGAGGGTATTCGAGGGGGTGTTTATTACCCCCGTTCACTGATTCCGGTGCCGGATTGCCGGGGGAGGCGGTTGAAATCGGCTGGGCTCGTGATGAGGTGGTGGAAGATGAGCCCGGCGATGCCTTCTCCCAGGCCTCCGTGCTCTTTGGAGTGCAGGCATGACTCAGCTGTTCCGGGGGTGGCGGTGGCTATCCCTCGGCTGAGTTTTACCAGTGGTGACCTTGGCTTCGGCTTTGGCTCTGTCCTGAGGCCGATGGTGGCTGTGCTGTGTAAGATCATGGCGGTGGTGATGGCAACAACGGTCCCAGTGGTGGAGGAGTTGAAAGGCCAGCAGACTGATTTGCAAGGCTTGAGGATGGAGGGTAGAAAGGACCCCGCCGTTGCTGCTGGCTCTAGCCTTCCCACAGGTTGGCTACCACCAGAGCATTGCCCATCCACTGCCCCATCGCTCCCCCCACAGCTCCTTAGGACACACTGCTCACTGGGCTGAGTTTTCCATTGATCTGCCCTACTTATGCCATCTGCTCCACTTGTCTCATTTGTACCATCTATGCTGGACTCAGGGTGATGCAACTACTGGTACAGGACCATCAATCCCGAGCTGTAGCCCTCAGATGAGCTGTTTAGGCCACTCTGGGGGCCTAGGCTCGGATGATTTCCAGTGCTGCATGAATACCCTTTTTGTACTTGTTCTTGGTCAATGGCTGTTGGACTTTGTTGCACCCCCCGCTGTGGTGAGAGAGCAATGTGAGGGATGCACCTTTTCCTTCTGGGTGCCATTTAACATCGTTTGGTCATCCGTCCTAAGAATAACTTTGGGGGTCGCCCGCGGTGAGAGAGCGAGGCTCAGTCCCGGTAGAGGCCCTGAATATCGGCCACAGGGTTGCGGTGAGAGGGCAACCTGGATCTGGATCTGGATTGCCTGACTGAGAACATTGAGGACTCGACCAAGACTTACAATCCAGACATTGTTTATTCCATCTATAGACCCTCTTCTCCTCCAGTTCATATGTTCACACCTTAATGACTTGGACCTATTCAGTAGCAGATTTGCAGGCCCTAAGGGGGTCCCCTCTCTCCTGGGTGTGGCCTGCTATATTGTCATTGGCCTATCTCGAGGATGGATCATGGAATCCCGAGAGATGGCATGGTGGGATAAGGGGTCAGGGTTGGGGCCCTGGAAAAGGGAGAAAGAGGGTTACCAGGGCCCCATTAGTTAAATTTTTAGACAATTTTTTAAGAAGGCTAGGGAGGGGGGTGGGAAGTGATTATGAGGAGGTACGATGCAGCCCGGCCTGGAATCGTGGTGGGGGGTAGGGGTAGGGGGCCAGTGGGGCCCCGGGAGGTGGGGCGGGAACTGCGATTTCCAGGGTGGTTGGGATTGGCAGGGGATGACGAGGCATAGGGCCATATTATTATTATTATTATTATTTATTCGACTTGTATGCCGCCCTATTCCCTAAGGACTCAGTGAACATAAAACAGAGAATAATTTACAATAAAACAGAATTAAACAACTAAACAAGCCAAATAAAGTTAAAATAAAACCCAACACACACCCCCCCGGGTCATTCAAGGCCGGCCCGTTGGAACAACCAATATCATGTGCTGGGGGCGCCCCCCCGCTGTCTTAGAGTGGTGGCGCGCTCCGACCCTATTGCCTCCTACCAATTCCCTGGGGACTCGGGAACTGGGACCCCAGGGCTCCGACTGGTGTATTTTAATGCCAGGTCCGTGGCTAACAAGTCTTCCCTCCTCTGTGAGGTGATTGAGGCGGCTGCGGACGTGGCCTGCATCACCGAAACCTGGGTGGGGCCAGAAGGCAGGGTCCCTCTGGTTTACTTATGCCCCCCAGGTTTTTGGGTTTTGCACCGGTCACGAGCCCGGGGGAGGGGTGGGGGGGTGGCTGTTGTTATTCGGGAGAACCTGACTCCAAGGGAGGTCTCTGTTCCTGAGATAGGCGGGAGTGAAACCCTTCTCCTGAGATGGGGGCCTGATGGTCGGGTGGGTCTGCTGCTTACATACCTCTCCCCCAGCTGTGTGGCAGTGGCCCTGCTCGGGTTTCTTGACGTCCTTTCGGGGGTGGCGGTGGAATTCCCAGGGCTTATAGTCCTGGGTGATTTTAACCTGCCCTCTCTGGAGGAGGCATTGGGTTTGGCCCAGGAGTTCATGGCCTCCATGGCAGCCATGGGCCTGACCCAGATAATCCAAGGCCTGACTCATGGGGGGGGTAACACTCTTGACCTAGTTTTTGTCTTGGAATGGTGGCGTAATGATCAAGGGGAGGCCAACTTTTCGGCCCTACCTGTTCCATGGTCAGATCATTATCTCCTGCGGCTGGTCTTCCATCAAGCTGCCCCACACTGCTGGGATGAGGAGCCACCAAGATGGTTCCGCCCCAGATGCCTGATGGACCCTGAGAGGTTCCAGGCTGAGCTGGGGTTTCTTCCCACTTCCCACATGTACAACTCTGCCGAGGACCTGGCGGCCGCCTGGCAACAGGCTGCTGTGGGTGCCCTCAACAGAGTTGTCCCCATGCGTCCCCTTACATGTCATGGATCCTGGATGGCTTCTTGGTATACCGAGGAGCTCTGGGAGATGAAACACCGTCGAAGGGGCTTGGAGAGCAGGTGGAGGTCCACCCACTCCGATTCCGATCGAGCCCAGTTAAGAGCCCATATTAGGACTTACCTGGTAGCTGTGAGAGTGGCGAGGAGGTCTTATCTCTCCACTCTCATAGTGTCTGCAGATAACCACCCAGCCACCCTGTTTAGGGTCACCCGTTCTCTCCTACGTCCGGGGGAGACGGTGGACCCGCTGTGGGGTAGGGCTGAGGAATTTGGTCAATATCTGTCGGATAAGATCGCTTGGATTTGGAGCGGGTTGAGCTCTAATTTGCAGTGGTCTGATGATCGGGGTGCAAGTAGTCTGGCTGAAGTGATCTGGGCTGAATTCGATCCTGTCTCCAAGGATGAAGTGGACAGGATTATGCAGCATCTGAGCTCCACCACATGTTTGTTGGACCCGTGCCCCTCCTGGTTGGTATATGCCTCCAGGGAGGTCATCTGCGGCTGGCTCTGGGCAGTGGTCAACGCTTTGTTAAGGGAGAGGGTCTTTCTCTCCACCTTGAAAGTGGTGAGGCCCCTCCTGAAGAAGCCTGCCCCGGACCCGACCGTGTTAGACAACTTTCATCCAGTCTCCAACCTTTGCTTTTTGGCGAAGGTTGTTGAGAGTGTGGTGGCCCAGCAGTTTCCGCTTTTCCTGGATGAAGCGGACTACCTGGATCTGTACCAATCGGGTTTCCAGCCTGGGTACAGCATGGAGATGGCATTGGTCGCATTGATGGATGATCTCTGGAGGGCTCGGGACAGGGGTTTCTCCTCTGCCCTAGTCCTGTTAGAGCTCTCAGTGGCTTTCGATACCATCGACCGTGGTATCCTTTTGCGATGCCTCGGGGGCTTGAGAGTGGGGGGCACTGTTCTGCAGTGGTTCTCCTCCTACCTCTTGGGACGTTCGCAATCGGTGTTGGCGGGGGGCAGAGGTCAGCCCCAAGAGCTCTCACTTGTGGGGTCCCTCAGGGGTCGGTCCTCTCGCCCCTCTTGTTCGCCCTCTCTTTCATTTACATGAAACTGCTGGGTGAGATCATCCGTGGCTTTGGGGTGAGGTATCACCAGTATGCTGATGATACCCAGTTATATATCTCCACCCCAAACCAGGTCAGTGATGCCCTCTCTGTGATGACCCGTTGTCTGGATGTGGTGCGGATTTGGATGGACGGAAATATGTTTCGAATCAACCCGGCCAAGACTGAGGGGCTGTACATACTGGCATCTCAGTCTAGTCAGGAGTGTCCATCGTTGACCATAGGAGGAGAGGTGTTGCCCCCTGTGGATAGGACGTGGAACTTGGGGGTCCTCCTGGATGTGCGGCTCCAGTTGAAGGAACAGGTGGGGGCTGTGGCCAGGGGGGCCTTTGCTCAGGTTCATCTGGTTTGCCAGCTGCACCCATTTCTGGACCAAGATGCCCTGCATATGGTCACTCACACTCTTGTTACTTCCCGACTCGACTACTGCAACACTCTCTGTTTAGGACTGCCCTTGCATACCATCCGGAGATTGCAGCTGGTGCAGAATGCAGCCGCGCGGGTGGTGATGGGAGTTTCCCGATTCTCCCATGTTACACCCCTCCTGCGCAACCTGCATTGGTTGCCGGTTGCACTCCGGGTGAGATTCAAGGTTCTGGTATTAATATTCAAAGTCCTACAAGACATGGGTCTGGAATATCTACGGGAGCATCTCCAGCCGATATCAAGTGCCAACTGCCCTATGCGAGCACACAGACAGGGGCTTCTTGGGGTCCCGTCAGCAAGTCAGTGTCGCCTGGCAGTGCCCCGGGGTCAAGCCTACTCTGTGGCGGTTCCCGCCCTGTGGAACCAACTACCCCTGGGGTTCCGGCTGGTCCCTGACCTCCGCACCTTCTGCCACAACTTGAAGACCTGGTTATTTGAACAGGCCGGGCTATGATGACCTCCTGGGGGATTTTAAATTTTAATTTTAATTGAATGTTATAATTATTGGGCTTGCATCTATTTAATTCTTTCTTAATTATTTATTGTTGTCTGGTTTTAGTTGTGAGCTGCCCCGAGTCTTCGGAGATGGGGCGGCATACAAGTTCAATAAATAAATAAAAGAAATAAATTTTTCCTTTTTCTTTCTACAAAAACTTACAAAAGTTTTTGAATAAATTAACTGATACATCTTCTCCAGTCCATGGTCTTTACTTATGACCTGTTGGAAATCTGCACTGATACAGCTGCCTCTGGAAATACTAATTTTGCACAGTAGGGCATCTGAGAAGTAACAACAAGGCAAGTATGTTTCAAAAGTTTTTTTAAAAAAACTGTAAAAACAATGTTTTACATTGGAATTATGAACTATTGGAACTTTTGAAAACCAAATAAGGACTTATCCTATTATGGAATACAATGAAAACTTTTCAAATTCTTAGTGCCATATTACTAGCTTGAGAAAGGTCATCTGCTGTAAATATTGCTGCCAAATTTACAAGTATGAGATTTCCTTATCTCATCTTGAGATTTCCTAAAATTTTATATGGGATTAATGACATATCACTGATTCTCCATTTAAACCATGAAAGACTCAACAACTAATAAACATTTTGATCATTTTTTAAAAATTTAAATGAGTCATCTCATTTGGGGAAGAAATATCCCAATATGCATGGAAACAGAGTGATGTATCGTATTCTGATTAATGTACATATCAGATTATTGGTCAAACTTGCAGGCAGGTGGAGGCAGATGGATGGTGAAAGGGTCTCCTTCTGAGACCTTGATTCATAATTCTTTTTATGCAAATTTTGAAAAAGAAAACTAAGCTCTGTAGGCCTCATTGTGTGGAAGACTGAAATTGGCAAGTTGGCTGAAAAATTATGCAGTAAACCAAAGGTTAGATTAGTTTATAGTTATCTCTAAATCAGAAAACAGCAATAAATTCTTATGGAATTATTGAAAGAGATGCAAGTAAACATGCTCTTCTTGTAATATTGGAAGAATTAATTCTTACTTTGAGTTGCAGTCGTACTCTATCTAAAAAGAAGTTCCAACAATTTTCTCTAGTGTCAGTAAGACCAAGTTCATGTATTTCACTCTTCATTCCTGCAATAATGCCATCTCTGTCTTCATCAGTGAACAGATCTGGAATTTCTCCTTGATTAAAGCAGATAAGTGTTGCAGGAAACCGATATAATAAAAATAATATACATGCATTTACTGTTCATATGTATCTTATAAAAATTTCTAATTTCCGCTATAATGTTGCTTACAGTTATAGGACTATTAGTTTAGTTTTAAAAAGTTATGATTATATATACAAAATATTTATAGATTCAAAATAAACTATTAAATATAAATACATACTTATTGCAAAGAATCATTTACTTCAGCTAAACATGAATGAAATTTCTTTTCCTTCTTTATTATATATATTTTCTGGTTAAAAAGCTAGTATTTAAACTGTCAGAGTTATTCCACTATTAATCTAAAGCATTCACATAAACTATGCTTTTTTCACTCTAATAGAGCTTCTATGTTGAACCTATCAATCCATTCAAAACAGTCAAAGTGAACCAGTAGGAATGTATACTTATGCGCTATATAACCTTATGATTGGTTCCCAAGAAACAACATGGCTAATTTTCAAGCAAACAATGGACAATATTGAACTTACTAGGCTTAATAGATATTTTGTCAAAGAACAGCCCACCCACATTGGAAAACATCACAGACAAATAACCCCTTTTTAAAGTTCATTGAAACACCTGATAATTTGTCATTGAGAGAATCTCTCAAGAAATGTGTAGGTATAATCACCTGATGCCAACAAGTCATTAATCAGCACAAGAAAGTGTTCGTCTGGAACTTGAGCATCTGTCAGCAAAAACACAGTGGGAATGTTCTTGGCACCTGTCTTGATATACAAACTGGCAAGATCTACCTGTAAGGGAAGGAGGTAATTACTCACGTTAACATAAAATACAGAAACTAGGAAGAAGGAAGCAACAATCAGTGGGGAAAATGCTAGTAATTTGAATGCATTGTTTTTGCATCTCCTCATAATTTATATCCCTTAATGTGACTCATCACTTTCCAGTGATCTTTTTGAAATCTATCACTGATTTGTTTTTTATATAATGGAAATAGAGAATTCAGATCTGAGTGCTGAATGAACATGGAACTTCTCATTATACATCCTTCACTTATCTCAAAAGTGCTTGTTCATTGTGTTAAGACAGCACTAATCATGTTTGTGTTGTTTTAAGTATATAGTTGAAATATCTTGAAAAATCACTTAGACCCAGAAGAAAGGAGCCTGTCTCTCAGCAGTTCTATAATTAAGTGTTATGTGCTTCTCTTACAGTTCGTAATTGGCTGTGTTATTGTGATAAAAGTTTTGTTGATTTCAGGTAACTTTACTATAAAATTTTCCTAAGAAATCTTCTCAGAGTATACTAATTCCAAAAGAAAGATTCATATGATTAGTAAGTCTATAGAAGGCAAGTTAGGTGTAGTTTCATAATATTTAATATTCCTATAGATAATTGACAGTGAAATAATTTCTAAACAATTCTTCAGTTAAATAGGAAGGTAAATGAACACAAAGCTGGCTGAGGAATTCTGGGACTTGAAGTCCACAAGTCTTAAAGTTGCCAAGTTTGGAGGTCTCTAGTCTTGCAGCATTGGTTCTCTCTCGTTGTTTCTTTGAAAGACCAGAAATTTAACACATCCAGATAAACTACCGCCATATTTTTAGTGAGCCTGAGAAAACAAGCACATCTGCCCACCATTTGTACAAATAGAGCTGCATGCGTGCCTCACCCCCACTTCCACATCTTGGTTCCGAATTGGCCCCAGCCTGTTAGGCTTGCGGGTTGGGGACCCCTGCTCTAGTGATTGGACAATAACACCGGGTATACCTTGAGATCCTCTATTGTGTAGTCTTTTCTCAGTGTAATTTGAAATACTTCAAGAGAGCCAAGGTAGGCAGCTAGTCTTGATAAACTTTGTTTTCCGCTGCCACCCACTCCAATCAAAAGTGCATAACCACAAGAGGACTCCAAAATTCTGTTAATATGACATCTGACAATGAAAAAAAACTAGTACATTAGTAGCTGCAGAATAATGTTGCAGTTCTCATGTGGAGATATTGCATCTGGCTTGTGCAAAATAGAAACATTTGATTTACTTCAATATATTAACAATTTTTCCTGATAAACATCATGAGAGGTTCTGACATATTATGATTATTACTCTCTTACTAATATATCCTATTTTTTCTCTGGGAGCTCAAAGAAGCACATACAGATGATTTTATCCTTATAGCAGTAGTCCTGTAAAGGAGATTTATTTATTTATTTATTTATTTATTTTAATTACATTTATATGCCGCCCTTCTCCGGAGACTCAGGGCGGCTTACAATTTTTGGGATGCAACCCAGTGTGCTCAGCAATAGCCTTCATTCCATTGTATATGCCTGCTTATTACTAAGCGGCATTTTTACAAGGTCAGCTAATTGCCCCCAACAATCTTGGGTCCTCAAGATTGAAAACTAGAGACTGACTGGGAAATATCCTGTGTGCTATGTAATCAGGTTAACAACAGCAAATGACCCAATCTAACATAGACAACTCAGTAATTTATCATCAATCTGTGACATCTATAAGGGTGTGTGAGTATGTGCTATAGTACAGGGGTCGCCAACCTTTTGGACCACCAAACTCATAATTTAAATCCCAGGGACCACTAATATGAATTTTAACTGATGGTGGCTTGCTGACATTGGTGGGAGAGAGAGAGAGTGATCTGATCTAACCTCTCTCTCTCCCTCTCTCTCATACACACACATACAGAAACACACAGAGGCAGGGGTGGGATTCAAATTTCTTAACAATCAGTTCTTGGGCATGGCCTAATTTGTGGGTGTGGCTTGGTGATCATGTGACTGGCTAGGCATGCCTTGTATGTAAATATTATAAATATTTATGTAAATATTGAATTTTTTATAAAAAAAGAGCAACTTTTACCCAAAATCAGGCAAAGCAGGCAGGCAGATTGAGTTGCTCACAGAATCACAGATTCACTTAGAGATCTGTGTTTCTGCCAACAGCTATCTGAGTCTGCAACTGAATAATAGAACCTTCAGTCCTAAGGGAGGTTCTAAAGATCTAAACATTAGTAGAAATCAAGAAATCCAACAATTTCCTGCTTTCTAGCTAATCTAAATCTCCCAGAACAGCAGAACAGCTGATGGTGGGGGAAAAAAGAAGAAGGAAAAATAGCAACTTAGCAGGTAAGTTTGCCAAGTAAGGAGTGAGTGGGCGGGGAGGGTTCCCGCAGGCCATGTGGGCGGTGCAGCCTTGTGTTCCCGTGCAGCCTGGATTAATTGCTTTGGGGGGTGCTATGGGGGTGACATTTCTCTGCGGACCACCAAAATTTTCTCACGGATCACCAGTGGGCCACAGCCCACCAGTTGGCGACCACTGCTATAGTGTCAAAATCAACAAAATGATTGATGAAAACTGTGAAGCAAGTTCTTCTCCCTTTTAACACATGCATTCTGTTCCATGTATAAAAGGAATCAACCATCTGGCAACCATCTTGCGAATTTTAACACTTCCTTGATAGTGAAATGATCAGCTAGATTTTGGTTTTGGTTTTACTGGAGAATAGATAAGCAAATAGGTGTGGATATGTATATGTTATATGAAAGATAATAAGCAAGAGGCTACAGGAAATACTGAGGGCCAGATTCCTAAAAGGTCAAATTATAAGGCTTAATCAAACCAACTTGCTTTTAAAAATACCTTAAATATAAAAAGGAACCTTCTATGGGGCTTGGAAAATCACAAAGTATATGTTCAAAGGTTGCCCCAGATCACACTTTTTTGTATCGTTGTTATACCAATGAATGTGCAGGAGCTGTGGTGGTGCAGTGGTTAGAATGCAGTACTGCAGGCTAATTCTGCTGACTGCAGTTTGTTAGTTAGATTCTCACTGGGTCAAGGTTGACTCGGTCTTCCATCCTTCCGGGGTCAGTAAAATGAGAAGCCAGATTGTTGGGGGCAATAGGCTGACTCTGTAAAGTGCTTAGAAAGGATTGTAAAGCACTGTAAAACAGTATATAAGTCTAAGTGCTATTGCTAGTCCTATTCAGCAGCAGAAGACTTTTATGCCTTGTTCATGTTTCTCTCTCTATAAATAAATAAATCCAAATATAAAACACCCCAAATAAACACTTACACATGCTGAATAGCATCGTCAAATAAAACTAAGTTCATTGATGCATTTATTTCATTGTAGTTTTCTAGTGCTTCGAGGAGTATCTTCCTCAGCATTTCCCAGTCTTTGACAGGCATATAGTTATGGTTTGCCACACCATTTGCAAAATGACAGTAAGTAAGAGGTTTTTGAAGAAGAACATGATCTTCCACATCCTGATAAGTCAGCAACATGACATCAGAAAGAGAAAGTTAATATTCTGTAATGCATTGCAATTTATTTTGCTAGTCATTTGCTATCATTTATTGTTGATTAACCATAAGGCCACATCAAATACCTTCTAAAAAAAGTTTCAATGTCAAAACATTTTACAGTTGCCGCAACCAAAGGTTTTATTCTTAATCTCACATAACCTTTTTTAACAAGATTTATTTGGATAAAAGGAATAAGGTCACAATAATTTCTATAACTGAATATTTACCATTTAAAAATAATTTATTTCCCAATGTACACTATGCTATAGATTTTCTTAGTTTCTTTCTAGCAGCTTTCTTGTGAATTCAAAGGAAGCAGTTCATTTCACTAATGGCAGAATAATCTACAGGTGGCTGTTTACAAAAACTGTCTCCTATATTCTCAGTCTATGAACTGATCATGATATATTTATCATTTATTAATTTTGATACATGTTCTTTTTAATTTTTATTGTCAGTGATTAACGTTTGTCTGTTTTTCCCTTCATTTTTCTTTTTTCTCCTATTTTGGAGACAAAAATTTCAGAGATAATTTTAAAAAATTAAAAAGATAATGACAGCTTTAGCATTACAGCAGCAGTGATCCATATGGATAACTGAGTTAGCATTATAGGTTTCTGCCATTATAGCTTTAATTATGTATATCTTATAAAAGGAGATCAGAGTGTTCAAGATCCTGGTGTGGAAGGAGACTCTTAACTGCTTTGTTTCATAAGGGAGAAAGGAATAATAATTTAAGCTTTCTCTGAACATTCTTTTCTTCAAAACAATTTCCCCTACTTTTAAAGCCTACTTATTGAGGTGGGAAACTAAAACTAAAAAAGCAGATTATTTAAAAATAAATAAAAGAATTTAAATAGTTAAACTCTTTTTTTTGCTTGCCTGTATTCCAAATCCTTTCATTTACTAATGCCCATCAGTTAACTTCGCAAGACATTAAAATATATGTAGTTAAACAATATATTTCCTATGCAGAACAACTGTTTATAAAGAACGTTTTATTTTCTTCTTACTATAAATATATGTGGAATAAGGGTGAATTAGTTTTATAATGATCTGAGAATATGCTGTTTCATGACACAATTTTAAAGGCAACCATACATCAAAAAAGTTAAAAAGGCATGCTGTTTGGGATCTTCACATATTATTAAAATTCCTTTTAGTTAGAATAAAATAATATAAACAAAACAAAACCCTGTTTAGCAGTCAGAGATCTCACTGACTGGATGCCTTTTTCCTGAAAAGAGCATAAATATGGGTCTTTATTTACTGTAGATATATTTTAAATGCTTATAGTTATAAAAGAAAGTAGCATGTTACATTAAAGTTTTCATTTTTGTACTTCATTTCTATTTCATTTCTTTCTTGGAACTTAGAAGATTAAAAGAATTTCCAAATAATTAGTGGTAGATATTTAGTACTAGTTATTTACCTCAAAATATTTATGTGCAGTATCTATCAACTTTTTATAAAACAAATTGCAATCTTTTTCTTCTATCAATTTATCTCCATAAACACGTGAGGACTCATGAAGCCACAAACGAACAAGATCATGTGGACGCTTCAAACACTCCAGTTTAGCAAACCGAATCCCCTTAAATAAAAAAAGGAAGTATCATAATACACAATTAGCAAGATATGCAGAACATATGAAGTGGTACCAGCAGCTCCCTTTTTAAACTGAGAACTGCATGTAAACTATACCTTCCAACAATTGCATGCCCAGCTATTTTGGAACTGTTTTTTCCTAATCTTATTTACATTCAAAAGTTTTTTTTTCCTTTGTGATTATGCCAAACTATCAAGGTGACAGTGGGTACCAATACATACATTCTTAAGACAATCTTAAATGAATGAAGGCCCAAGTTAAGTTCTGACACTATGGTATTACAATCAATATTTCTCCTTGTCTTCAAATAGAATCACATTTATTTTAAATGCAATAAATTGATTTCCTCAATCTATCAGAATGGAGCTAGAAGAGAATGGAGCTACAACTTTTGATGGCCAGCTGTTCCACTGGTTACTCTCCTCATTGTTAGGAATTTCAGGTTGCTTCTCTCCTTGATTAGTTTCCATCCATTGTTTCTTGTCCTGCTCTCTGGTGTTTTGGAAAATAAATTGACCCCCTCCTCTTTGTGGAAGCCTTTCAAATACTGGAATACTACTATCATGTCCCTTCTACTCCTTTTTGCTCTAGTCTAGCTAATCCCAAATCCTGCAACCATTATTCATATGTTTTAGTTTCCAGGCCTTTAATCATTTTAGTTTTTTTTCTTTGCAATTTTTCAAAGGGTCAACATCTTTTTTTGTAACATAGTGACCAAAACTGGATGCAGTATTTCAGGTACAGCTTATTAAGGATTTATAAAGCATTATTAAATAAATTCAATTTTTGCATGCAAATAAGAGTATTACTCCTTACAGACCTGGAAGATGTTAGAAAGATCTCGGAGGTTGAAAATGTAATGGAATTTAATAGCTGTGGGGAGAAAGCTCTGAACCATTGTCTGGTGAAGCCATATTGCAGCTTGAATCAAGGAAGGTCCATGATTTAATATAGATGAGTTAAAATTATATAGCTGAAAATGGAAATCAAGAATCTTGCCATAGATGGTGCTCAAAGCATCAGCAGAGGGAAAATTCATAGCAAACACAGCAAAATGCCTCTAAAATATGAAGATATTGAGTTTTAGTGATACTATTATATGGATAGCTACTTAAGAACACAATTGTGAATGAAGGACAATAGTTAATAAGATACATTTGGCATAAGAATCCTCATGCAATTTTACTTTCAAATCTACAAAAGAGCTATTTCTAAGTAAACAATTTCATATGATGCTCACATAAACAATAAAAATGAAAAAAGAAATCTAGGTATTACTGCCCGTATGTAAATTCTTATATGACCACAAAGGTTCACTGTCCTATTGCAAGACTTTGATGTCCAATCCAAGGACACTGTGTTATTCTAGTCCATTATCTAAGGTCATAAGGTGGTCTGTTTATATGGTATTATTTTCCAGAACTTTGCACTACAAAAATCCATCCCTGTTTACATGATGTATATGGAATAGCTGCACCTGCTTAATAGCAACTAGATCTATTATAGTTCTATTGGAGGCTGTTATTTGAAGAAGAGAAATAAATGCTATGAAAATATGATGGGACAAAGAATTGAGCTCCTTTCATGGTCCAAATACCTAATCTGCACTCCAGGAAGAAGTGGAGCTTTAATTGCATGGTTTTAGCTGTCATCTTGACTTTTCTAACCCTCCCCCTAGTGGGTATCCCTGATTACTATGCTGAATTTCAAGTTTTAAAGTGGTAGAAAATAGAATAACAACCCTATTTGTTTAAGCTCTCTATTCAGACATGCTTTCACTCAGATAACCCTCATGTTTATAAACACCTCCGTCCTCATAGAAATGAACCAAAATTGTCAGGTGTTTTAATGAGTTGGAAGCTATGCATACTACCATATTGGCAGACCTTCTTTTGCTATCTGTCAGTCTCCTGTTTCCACCAAAGTAGAAACTTACATGCTCCACATTTATCTTTATTTCTAATTATGCCTTTCATAGTTGTCTTGAAGAAAAAATAATGGTCTTTGCATTCTTTCTTTTGTTTTTAAAATGCATTCACCTGCCTAGATTAAAAAATTCCAAAGGCAGTAACAACAACAACAACAAAACTGAAAACTTTGGGGATCATTCTGGAAAAAAAATTTTTTAGTGGCCTTGTACTGAATGGCCACTTGCATTTTGTCACATACATATCAACGGCTTTTTTCTGAATGGGCAAAATTGCCATGCTTGCCACCTACATTTAAAACTACAAAGTGTCTAGTAGCATACTGCAGATGTCTGCTGGTGTGGATGGGCAAAAGAAATAAGTAACGATACATTTGTTGTGTATGCCTGCTTACATTCTTAGGCTGATGTTGTGATGCAAAAATGGGAGGGCAGCACTTGTACAGTAGCATCATAACATACATTCCCTCATTTTGGTGTTCTCATGATTAAGAACTGATAGCTATGTTCAGTCTCTTTGCATTACTGGAATTGTTTGTAAGCCAAAGAATCATCTGACAAGTCTTCTGTAAACTGAAATAAATTTTAGGCAGCTGTTTATATTTTAAATATATATGTTATGTTATGTTGTTTTATGCTGTTCTGTTCTGTTGTGATAGTTATTTTATTATTACATTATATTATATATTAATTATATGGCAAAGGTTCAAACAGTCAACATATGATTTTTCCCAGTAATAAAATATAGCTGTGAGAGTTGAACCATAAGGAAGGCTGAAGGCTGAAGAACTGATGCTTTTGGATTGTGGTGATGGAGAAGACTCTTGAGAACCCTTAGACTGCAAGAAGATCAAATCAGTCAATTCTAAAGGGAGTCAACCATTCTTTGGAAGGATAGATAATGAAGCTAAAGCTCAAATATTTTGGCCACCAGATGAGTCATTAGAAAAGCCTTGCTGTTTGGAAAGATTACAGGCAAAAAGAGAAGGGGATAAAAATATAAGATGGTTAGCTATGGTTCATAGGGTCCAACGAGTTAGACAAAAGTTTGTGACTCAACAACAACAAGAAATATACTTCAAAAAATCCAATTCATAATCTTACTTGAAGTCGTGGGTTGATGGTAAAACTGCCAACAGTGGGGTTCATGCAGGCAACATACTGACAATGATTAATTTCTTTCACAGTTAATGTCTGCCTATCATACCTAGGGAGACAAAAAGTGTTTTTAATATTTATGATTGATTTAAAAGCAGAATATCCTCCCAGATATTAAACATGTTGGTCTCACACAATAGATATGGCCATAAGCATCCATCAATAATTAATCAAACCTAAATCTCTAGAAAACAAATACTACTATATTTAAAATTCCTTAGAAATTTGGAAAAGCATAAATGAAATGTTATGTACAACATAGCATAACAAGCATTTTCATCATAAAGTACATATATTTGAGTTCAATATGTTAATAATTTT
The DNA here is from genome assembly GCA_009733165.1 of Naja naja. NCBI lineage: Eukaryota > Metazoa > Chordata > Lepidosauria > Squamata > Elapidae > Naja > Naja naja. Next base: position 41,120,213 of record CM019155.1, on the reverse strand, counting down.
TTCTTTTTTTCAATTTTTTATTTAACATTTATGCAATTAAAAACAAACAAACAAATATATACACACACACAGACACACAGACACATATACATTTTACAGTTAGCTTTAAACACTGGCTACACTTGTATTTTCCTATCATTGACATATTCTACCTCGTTACAATAACTTCCTCATCCTTTTAGAGTCTTTAGTTCTCTATAAACTTTACAATTATTTGCACATCTCCCTTATTTTCATTACCTTGTCCAATTATCAAATGTTACCTTTTCTTCAACCAATCATACCAGATATTCCATATTTTGTAATAGTCACTATCTTGGTTATTTTTTAACAGTTTGGTTAAACTGTCCATCTCAGCACACTCATGTATTTTTTTAATTATCATGTCTTCTGAGGGGATGGTGACCAATTTCCAATTTTGGGCAAAGCTTATTCTGGCTGTAGTTATGATATGCAGTATCAGATATTGGTTCCCCCTCCCCTCCCATTTTTGGATTTATCATGCCTAATAGAAAATTTTCAGGTTCAAATTTTAGTTCTTGTTTCATTATATCTAATATCCAAGTTCTAATTTTTTGCCAAAACTTCTGTGCGCATGGGCAAGTCCAGTACATGTGGAAATATGTTCCTTGGATGTAGTTACACTTCTAGCAGTTCAGTGGCAAATTGGGAACATCTTAGCTCATCTTGCTGGAGGTAAATCCCAGCAATGCACCATTTTATATAGATTTTCTTTATAGAAAACTGACATAGTTAATCTATAATTTGTCTGCCAGATATGTTCCCATTGGTCTAGGTTGATATTATGGCCCACATTCTTAGCCCAAACTATTATACAGTCTTTAACTGTTTCCTCTTTTAATTTATAGTCTAATAGGTATTTATAAATTTTACTGATCATTTTCCTTTCTTCTCCATGCCATATCTTATCTAATTCCTGTTGAATCACACTAAAACCAAATTGTTCTCTATCTTTTTTATAGTGTGTTTGTATTTGTACAAAGGGCCACCATCCAATCTCAATTCCCTGGAGCTGTAGTTGGTTCCTATTTTTTAATTCTCCTTTTTCATTTAATAAATCTCTATATCTTACAATTTTATCACAGTCCAGAACATTTGGATGTATGACTGCTTCCATTGTTGATAACCACAGTGGAACCTTAGGGTAGCGATTCTTTTTATCTTTTCCCAGGTATTTAGCAGAACATTCCTTGTCCAGTGCCTTTGAAAGTATAAATGTTGCTTACTCTTTCCGTCCCACATAAACACATGCTAGCCAAGTTGGAGTTGCATGTTAATAATTTCATAAGACCTAGCAATGGCTAAAGCAGGAAAATTGAAGAAAGGACAGGGGTCTAATTCAGACTAAGACCAAAGCTTAAAAACAAATTCATACAAAACCAAAATTGAGAAGACAGCAACAGACAGCAAATGTTGTGTCTGCAAAGAAGCTGAAGACACAGTGGACTAGTTAGCTGTTGCAAGAAGAGTACATAAACTGACTACAAACAATGTTATAACAAAGTAACAAGAAGAAATACTTGCCAGCATGCAGAACTGGTGGGACCACAAAATAGACAAAGTAATAAAAAAGCTAAAGTGCTCTGGGACTTAAGAATTCAAACAAACAATACTTACTGTGTTTCCCCCAAAGTAAGACTCGGTCTTATTTTCTTTTGGACCCAAAAATAAACACCAGGTCTTATTTTCAGGATATGTCTTCCTGCTTACTTTATGACCTCTGCAGCCAGGCCTCCATGCCCCGATATCTATTGTGTCACTGCCTGACTTCTTCTGTGGCTGCTCACAGCCACTCATGGCCAGATGTGGCGTATCGTGCTGGTGCTGCCACTTGTGGCAGGTTGCTGCATGGCTCATTGTGCTGCTGCTTATGGCAGAAAGCTGTGTGGCACATTGCACAGTTGTGTGGTGCAACCTACCATGCTGTGGCCGGCCATAGAAGTTGAGCAGCAGCACAACAGGTGTTGGGGCATGGGAGGCCTGGCTACAGTGCTTCTACAGTGCGAGGCACATAGGGGAGCTCCACCCCCGACCTCCATCCTACCTTGATTTTTACACCTCGCTCCATTTCATACAACCAGACAGTGGGACAGAGTGGGTGGGATCTTAACAAGGGCTTGACAAGGGTAGAGGTTATATTAGTTTCACACTTAAAAATCAAGATAGGGCTTATTTTCAGAAAGGTCTTGTTTTGGGGGAAAATGGTATCACATAATACTTAAATCTGGTTAGTGAATATTATAGCAGAGTAGAAGAAAAAGATAATAAAGAAGATAATAAAAGACAAAGATTGGCAAATAGAAATAGAATAGATAAAGAAACCAAAGGTAGTACTATTGGTACTAGGTGTTTCAGGTGCAAACTTAAAACAACTAGAGGAGCATCTACTTGAACCCCATCAGTATTGATAAAATCTCCATTCAATTTCAAAAATTGCAAAAGGCAACTTTACTTACTGGAAAGCTTACATTTTGCAAAGATGCCTTTAACACCATGAAATGACACCTGCCTATCCCAAATCCTTGAGGAATGATAGGTTAATAAAAATACTAAATCCTGTCTAAACATCTGGCTGACTGCACAACCAACCATAATAATAAAGACTTACCAATGTCTATAATCTATGTGCTGCCGAATTAATGTATGCGGCTGAACTGTCCCATAAATGTCCACTTCTGGCATGTTCAGGTCATCAATAAAATAAATTAATTTTTTGTTTCCCACAGGACCATAATTACGGCCAGCTTTTTTCTCTAAGGGTTTTTCAAGAATTCCTAAAATGTGTTATGGTGCATGATTACTTAATAATATAAAATAGATCTACCATTAAAATGTAATTATTTAATACATTTATATCTTGCTTTTCTATTAAAAATATAGAGAGTAGCTTTCCAACAAGGGCATTCAAGAAACATCACACATGTTCATGAAAAAAGTGCTTAAGCCACAAAATAACCAAGTAACTTAATACCAAAACAGAAGAGAACATTGTACTCAAATTAAATTGTTCTTGTTAGAACAACGATGCTTTCTTTATCCGCTCCAGATTGGAAATGTTTTCTGTTCATTTTATAACAGTGTACGATGTTGACTTAAAGAGAATTTTCACTGAACATAAACTGATTGGAAGTTGTTCTTTTTCTGACTTATGTAACACAGCAGTTGTTAACTACTTAAAAGTGCATTTTCCTTTAAAAGGCAGTTTATTACCAGCAAAAGTTACTAATTATTTGAATCTCTTGAAGAAATATTGACTGACATTCATTTATTACCAGTAATAAATTATTTTAAAGCATAATCATAATTTGAAATATAATTATAATGTAAACTGAATGAATTATAAATTGTTTGCTGATTATTGGACAGAAATATCATTAAGTATTTTTATTAAGAACAGTTAAACCTTAACATATTTAATATCCTTATTCATAATTAGTTTTTTTAATCTCTTTCTCCCTCACTTGCACTGACATATGTATCACATATTCACAACATGTACCAAAGAATAATACACAGTACATATAGGTTACTTCAGTTACCATAAAAAATGTCTTTCATGAGTTTTATTCAGGGTTATCACTATCCTACCATAATACTAAAATTGGGTACATGAGTTTATATATACATAGCATGTGCTCAATGTACTATAATAATCTTATTAAAACAGCAGGCACATCAAATGAGTTCGGTGACCTTACTGCCAGATTTTAAAGTAGTCAGTCTTGAATTACAGTTCTCCAAATGGTATTAACTGGTTTGCAATTTTGTGCTCCTGAAACTTTTTTTTAGCTCTGCTCTTCATGTGTAATCTAAGCAATAATAAAATATTCCAGAAACATGCTTACAAGGGCATGAGTATGAGATGTGCTATATTTTAAATTAACAAAGTGCATTAATTCTCTTCCTAGGATATTAAAACTTTTGCTATAATTCTAAATCAGGATACTAGAGAAAGAAAGATATGCGTTTTAAATATGTTTCCTATTCATATCTGCAAATGAGAACAATTGGAACAAAGTAAATATGGTTGCAATCCAGCACCAGCATTTTATGTGACAGAAGGATCACTTCCATGTCCATTTTGAAAACAGCTCCCTGCAGCCAGTCCTTTTACTGATAAAATCTATGACCTGTATAATAAGCAAATGACATATCATTATATCCTTGAGCTCTACATAGGACTATATTAAACTATAAATGTTTAGATGTTGCAACTAAGGCAAAAGATGACAGGTAGAAGAACGGAAGCCTGGAGATGACTGCCATTTGTTTATCATGCAAAATTTAAAACGCTGATATTAAGCTTCAAATTATTTAGGATGCCTGAAGATGTCTCCATTGTCTTTCTAATCTAGAGTTCTGTAGAGGGTTTCTCACCACTGGCTCCAAAACCGTGGAATGTAGTTTCTCAGCTTTTTGCCACCATTCTTCCTTTCTTAGAAGACCAGCCAAAATATAACCTCTAATTTTGATTTGCCTTTATGAATGATTTTTAACAAATATTTTTATTAGTGATTATTAGTTGTCTTGAATCTTCACACTGAGTGGAAAGGTACAGTATCAGTCAGAGCAAACATTCTGAAAGAGTCTTACAGAGTAGGAAGGGATGGGATGAAAGATACAGTATAATATACTTGGTTGCTGAATAATTTTTACATGCAGGAATTTTTTTAAAAAAGAAAGGGAAGACAAACAGTCTGGTGAAAAGGAAAGGGCACTCAGATCAAAAGAGGTAAGAAGCAAATGCAAGCAAGGTCATATGATTATACGCTAATGCTCAAAGGGAGAGCCTGAACAATAACAATAGAGCCGGCTTACTTTGTAATGTTGCTGAACTGGTGTAATAGTTGAATGGAACTTTTGAGACCAGAAAATCTTTTGAAAGGGTGGCCAGGCATTCCCCAATAAGCAATGTTTTGCCTACCCCAGCATTTCCAACCAGCATCACTGGCTTGCTTTTTTCCAATAGCAGTTCCACAAAATATTTAAGACATGTGGTTTCAGATGTGTGAACAAGCTCTGCCTAAAACACACACACAAATACACAAACCAATGCAGGTAGTCAGCATATTGATGTTAATATGCTACTGAAATCTATTTACATTTTAAAATATTACTTACTACAGAGTGCAGAGTCAATGATTATGTTGTGCAATGTAAAAGTTTTAGCATTTTTGATTATTTGTAAAGATCTGAAATAATAATTTTTGATTATTTGTAAAGATAGGGACATGGTGGCTCAGTGGCTACAACGCTGAGCTTGTCGATCGAAAGGTTGGCAGGTTCAGAAAGGTTCAGTGGTTCAAATCCCTAGTGCCGCTTAATGTGGTGAGTTCCTGTTACTTGTCCCAGCCTCTGCCAACCTAGCAGTTTGAAAGCACGTTAAAAATGCAAGTAAAAAATAGGGACCACCTTTGGTGGGAAGGTAACAGCATTCGATGTGCCTTTGGCATTTATTCATGCTGGCCACATGACCATGGAGACGTCTTTATGTGTTTTTTCTCTTTTCTTTCACTCACATAAAGAAATTAGAAACTTTGCTTTAGGTCACTGAAATGTAGTTCCATGAGCTTCTTTCACTATATCCTTTGTAAAGAAATGGAACTATTAAATGTTCTCACCATATCAATTTAATTGGTTTCCATTAGCTTCTTTCCCCTGTTATTAGATGCAAAACATATAAAAGCAGCACTAATGTGTACTGTACACAGATTTTAAAAGAAGCATGCTTTTAGAAAAAAAATGAAAACAACAAAGATAAAACCTCAAAGTCCCTACATTCATCTCTTATTATTTATTAACAAGAAAACAAATTAAAATACCTGAAAGGGTGTTTCTGGATCCATGACAAAACTGCTAATTTTATCATTCCAAGAGAAAAATTTCTTAGTTTTGGGGTCAAGATAATAGTCAAATATTGTACCATGAGAAGGAAACTTCACAGATTTCATCTCTTTAAGCCACCATTGGCTAAATTCAGCTTGGTAACTGTAAAGCTACAAATATTGATTTTGTTATCTAACTGTATATATTATACTGTACAATCATTTAGCTATTAAGTGTACATTGCCTGGGAACATACATCAATATTGTGAAATAATTTAAATTGCATTCTATCAAACATTTTCATTGCTTCAAAGTAGGAAAATATTTCTACTGGGGAGCATTTCTTTAGATGATTTTATTCTTAAAATCTAAACCAGTTACCAAACAATCTAAATCTGCATGTGGGTTTTCTTAAATTCCATTATTTTACTAATTATGAATATTTCTGAAGAGAATAAGAAAAAAATCATTGATTTATGCTAATAATTTTTGGAAATTATTTTTATTTATGTGATGCACAGCATACATATTTGATTACATCTGTGTTTTTTCATTTTCAGTAAAAAAAAGTTCCTGTAGATGGTCCAGATAGTCCTCAAGTTACAACAGTTCATTCAAAGTCATAATAGCCCTGAAAAAGTGACATGACCATTTTTCTCACATACAACTGTTGTATTATCTCCATGATCACATGATCAAAATTTAGATGCTTGGCAACTGACTCATATTTATGATAGTTGCAGTGTCCCAGGGTCATGTGATCACCTTTGCGAACTTCTGACAAGCGAAGTTGATAGGAAAATCAGATTCATTTACAACTATGTTACTAATTTAATAACTGCAGTGGTTCACTTATCAATTGTGGCAACAACAAAAAAGATCCTAACATGGAGCAAAACTCATGTAACAACTGTCTTACTCAGCAACAGAAATTTTGAGCTCAATTGTGGTCATAAGTCAAGGACTATATACCACACCTCACAACTTTCTACATAAACACCTATGTTAGCTCTATGGAACACCTCAGATCCAAAGGAAACAAGGGGTTTTAGACCATATACAGCTGCAAATGTGTCAGCTTGCATTTCCTTCAAGCAGCTGTAGGTATTACACACACCCTTCTTTTTTCCTTCAAAGCTAACATGCTGTATAAGGACCTAATCTGTGTTATTTCTTATAGTATACTGATGTATCTCTGATGCCAGTTTATCTTTGTTTAGTTTATCTACAAACAACTTGTGCCACTTATGGCCTTTATTGTGTAATTTATTTCTCTTCAACTTCCAGCCAAAATATATGAAAAATATAAGCGCCCATTCAATTCTTTTTAGTCTTTCTTGAAGGATCATGATCCACTCTGAAATTGGTAATATTATTTATGACATGGAGACTGCCTCTAACATGAATAAGACATTTAATCCATCCTCTTTTACTGACTCTGTTGGCTGTATTTTTATTGCACAGGTGAAAGACCATATACAACAGTTTGCTTACCTGAACAGCCCCCCCCCCAAATTCGGAATTTAAACAAGTTGATTTTTGACATACCTGGTCTTGAAATAGAGCCCCACCAAAGGCCCACACACAGGCAAAGGCAAAATATATTTCATATAGGTCTCTAGGTCCATCAGGGGGCATATTTTCAGAGGTCAATAAACAGTCAAGGAGAGTACAAAGAGTCTACACACAAAAAAAGAAAACAAGCCAGAGGAAAATTCAAAACATTGATCTAGATGGAGACATATATTTTGTGTGGATTGAGCCACTCAGAACTGTTATAGATGATAAGGTGAGCACAAGTAAATGGCAAAGAAAAAAGAAATTATATCATAAGAAAGTAGATTATTGAGCTTAATTACATGCAATATTCAAATTAATTTCATGCAAAACATATTAAACTTTTTCTTTTCCTCTCAGCGTGAAGGAATGAAAAGCAAAGAGATAGTGAGAATAACAGCATAAAGATCCTGACACTATACTGTGATATGCAACTTGTGGCCTTGAACCTTTCTAGGATTGCATCACTGGATTCAATAGTAATTTGCCAGTTTTCTGCAGTAGTCCTTTTTCCAAAACACAAATGTATGTGTTATACTTTAAGCAGGATAACTCAGTTCTGAGTTTAAAATGCCAAACCCCAAGATACCGGGAGTCACTGTGTAAATTGAGCAGCTACATAAATTTGTTTATGTAAATAAATAAACATTTTATATGCAAAATTACAGTTCTCCACTTTCTAATAATTTATTCTTTCATAATGATAATGAAACTGAAAGAGCCCTTTTTATAAAAATGAAGTCTGTCTTTAAAAAAAATCCAGTTTATGTTCAGAGAACATATCTCCAAAACGGGGGGAAATTCCTTACACCTAATGAGCACCAACAGAAAAGAGGTTGCATGACTGAATACAGGAGATTTTTTGAAATAGTCAAGTAAATCATTCTCTGGCAATTGGTTCCATAACTGTATAATTATATTATTCTATTGTAATACTACATACACTATAATAAAGAGTTTTTTCCCTTACAGTCTGAAATAAGTATACATGGTTGCTACTATACATTATAGATTGAAATGGATTATCTTGACTCCTACCAGTCAGGACAGAAACAGCATTGGTTGCACTTTTGGATGATCTCTAGTGGGAGTGGGATGGGGATAGCGCATCCATCCTTGCTCTACTTGACCTCTCGGTCGATACCATCGACCATGGTATTCTCCTGGAGTGGCTTCGGGGGATATGCTATCCTGGTTCACTTCCTTCCTTAGCAGCTGCTCGCAGTCAGTGTTGATAGGAGGGGAGAGATCCAGCCCTTGCCCACTGCTTTGCAGGGTGCCGCAGGGCTTGGTACTCTCTCCACTCCTGTTCAACATTTATATGAATCCTCTGAGTGAGATCATCGGTCACCACTGAGGTATCACCAATAACCCTCTCACACTGCCTGGAGGCTGTTAGGGGTTGGATCATGAGCAACGGATTGAAACTAATCCCTGGTAAGACTGAATGGCTCTGGGTTTGGGGTTCATTGACTCAGGGAGAATTGCCATCTTTGGTCCTGGATGGGTAGCACTACCTCAAATAGACCCTGTGCATAATCTGGGGGTTCTCCTGGACTCATGGCTCCTACTCAAAGAGGAGGTGATGGTTGTGGCCAGGAGGGCCTTCACGCAACTGTGGGTTGTGCACCAGTTACACCCTTTCCTGGACAAACAATCCCTACTCACAGTCACTCATGCCTTAGTCACTTCCCATCTTGACTATCACAATGTGCTCTACATGGGGCTGCCCTTGAAAAGCACCCAGAGGCTCTAGTTAGTGCAAAATGCAGCGGCCCTCATGGTTTTGTGCAGACTCTGGTGTGCACATGTATCACTTCTCCTGCAGGAGTTGCATTGGCTGCCAATTTGCTTCCAGGTGCAATTCAAGGTGTTAGTTGTCACCTTTAAAGCCCTTCATGGCTTGGGACCAGGTTATCTGAGGGACCGTCTCTTGCCTGTTACATCTACCTGACCCAACAGAACAGGGAGGCAGGGAACATTGTGGGTCCCATCCCTGAGGGAGATACACCAGGTGGGACCCAGAAGAAGGGCCTTCCCTGTGGTGGCTCCCTCTCTCTGGAACATCATCCCCCTTCAAGATTAGAACAGCTCCCCCCCAATACTCTTCTGGAAAGTGCTGAAGGCCTGGTTCTGTCAGTGGACCTGGGGAACCCAGAGTGGGATGGAACCATTAAATGGCTCATGTGATCTGCTGTCACTGGGGTGGTAGGGAGGGGGATGATTTTATTATATTAATTTATTTGATTCTTCTTACTAGTTTTTCTATTTTAAATCTGTTTTTTTTTAAATTACATTTATATGCCGCCCTTCTCCGAAGACTCAGGGTGGCTTACAATTTTTGGGATACAACCCAGTGTGCTCAGCAATAGCCTTCCTTCCATTGTATATGCCTGCTTATTAGTAAGCGGCATTTTTACAAAGTCAGCTTATTGCCCCCAACAATCTTGGGTCCTCAATTTACCTACCCCAAGAGGATGGAAGGCTGAGTCAACCTTGAGCCTGGTGGGATTCGAGCCTACAGTAATTGTAGGCAGCTGGAACTTAAATGCAGGCATTTAACAGCCTGAGCCACCAAGGCCCTTTTAATACCTTGTAAGCTGCCTTGAGTCACCATGGACAAATAGGCGGCAATATAAATCCAATAAATAAATAAATACATACATACATAAATACATAAATAAATAAAATAGATAACATGATTTATGTCATTCTGCCTTTCAGAGAATTCCCAGGGCATTATACAAAAGGATAATAAAAATATTGCTCTATTAAACAAAAAAACCCTAACTAAATAAAATCAACTATCTTAAAAGAAATGCACTCTTTTTGTCCTTCAAATCAGAGGTGGTATTCAGCAGGTTCTGACCAGTTCTGGAGAACTGGTAGTGGAAATTTTGAGTAGGTCAGAGAAATCCCACCTCTGACTGGAGATTTTACAGTATCCTTCCCCTGCCATGCCCACCAAGCCACGCCCACAGAACCAGTATTAAAAAAAATTGAATCCCACCACTGCTTCAAATTGCCTAATGAACAGACATATTTACTAAAAGCAATGGGATCAAATATATTACCCTTGACAGAATGGTAATTGGTGGCACTGCCACTGAGATGATTTACTCCTGACTCCCACACTATAAACTGCATCTCTGGTAGGTCCTCACAGCTCATGAATGGAAATGAACTGGAGGAATAATTGCCAACTGAAGCTTGCCTTTAATACCATCTATACATCTCAGGACACATTGGAATAAAAGATAAACCCTATATTTCACCCTTTTTCTAGTGCTTTCCTCAGCTTGAGAATTAATTATTCATGATATCCCACCTTATCTGGATTCAGTTTTAATTTTCTAGTCCTCATACCATTCATTAATTCCTAAACAGAGTTATTGATGATTTAAAGGATTTCCTTAGATTCAAGACACCGTAGTTTAAATTTCTGGATTACCATTCCAAGGGCTTTATGTAAGATGTCATCAGAGGAAAAAGTCAAGAACCTAATAGAACCACATAGCCTGGATATTTATATGAGAATCACCAAAGAGAAACCTCTTATAGTCATTTTGGAGAGGTAGTAATGATTTAGGAATATAAACATTATAATCAGAAGGCACTTGGACTCTTCAGGTGGATATCATGATGGGCACATTTTTATTTAGAATGAAAAAAATATCTATTTTCTACCTGTTTGATTCTAAACTTTTATAATTTCCCATCAAAAGATATGTTACACATGTACAATATGGTTTTTTACTGCACATTTTCTATAACCATTAGGATAGGATAGTTCTCAATAAAAAGTACTTCCCTATTTGTAAATAATTTTATTACTTAACCATGAATCACTTCATTAATTAAATCTGATACAGTGAAAAATCATACCTGCACAATGCTATTCTCAGATATTGGAATTATAGTTTTAAAGTTTGTTCTGAGTTGATCCAAACATGGAGGAACATATTTATCAAAGAGAATAGTCAAATTTGCTTTTTCAGATTGATCTGTCCTTGATTCTATCCAGCTTGCAACATATCTGGAAAAGAAAACCCAGTGATTTCTCCCAAGATACATGTGTCACTATATAGAGGCTATCAACCATTTTCCATACCAGGAAGGTAGAAGGACATTTGTTCATATGTATTATTGATAAATACATATGATAGATATTAATATTATCTATACTAACTGAATATTACCTGGTTCTTAAAGCATTACTGGTAATCCCCATCAGAATACTTTAAGTCTAAGTACTAAGTATTCATATGTGTCTTTTGGGTGTTGTTCAGTGTCTTTCTGACTTAATTCTTAAAACAATTATTTATTTATTTATTTATTTTATTGGACTTGTATGCCGCCCCCTCTCCGCGAGGACTCGGGCTGGCTCACAATAAAAACACCACACAATAAATATATAAAAAACAATTAAATTTGACAAGCCCAATCAATAAAATAGTTAAAAATATGTTAAACCCTCCCCCAGGAGGTCAGTCCAGCCCAGCCTGTTCAAATAGCCAAGTCTTCAGACCACGGCGGAAGGAGGAAAGATCAGGGGCCAAACGGAGCTCCAAAGGAAGTTGATTCCACAAGGCGGGGGCCGCAACAGAGTAGGCCCTCCCCCGAGGCACCGCTAGCCGACATTGTCTAGCCAACGGTACCCCCGAGGAGTCCCCGTCTGTGTGCATGCACAGGGCGATCGGTATTTGATCTTGGCAGGCAAAACAATGATTTAAATTGAAAAAAGTTAATGGAAAACTGGCATGCTGCAAAACAAATTGCATACTCTAGAATTATATGTATGTAAAGGAATATTTCCATGTAGGTCTTACTGGTTATTCCTGAGAAAAACAAAACAATGGCTCCAAAGGATACATTGTTCATTTGCCCAAAAACAGGGCAAAATTCATCCGAGAACTAGAATTGTGGAAGGTTAGAGAGAATAGTTGCAAGTTTCCTCACATTCAGCAAAGGAACAATTTTGTTAATATATAAACTCTTCTACGGCTGCAATTTTATTAAGTATCCTGACATGATCTGAACATTTCAGATATCTCAAGTCTGCCATTGAGTGTTTCAGCAATCAGACAATACTGAATAAATTTCTGATTTTCAATAATACTGGAGCAAGTTTTAAAGAGAATCATAGGCAGCACAATACACTGTAGCTGAATTAAATGAATGCATATAATTTAGTCTGTTGAAATATTAATGATCTGCTTTTCAAATAAAAAGCTTTAAGCAGTAGCAACTTATGTCAATAATTTTATAATTATACTTATTGTATTTTATATATTTTACAATATACAATAACAAATATTATATATAATAACAATAATGTTGATCAGAGAAGCAGAAATAGGGTAATAAAGAAGAAAACCCCAAAAGCAATTTGGATAACGATTGCCTTGGTTTATTATCGGGTGACATTGCATATTTCACATTAAAATGAAAAGCTCTTCTGCAAGAATAAGTTAGTAAAGATTACGTACGGATTCCAACCAAGATCCTGTGGATTTACATACAGAATTCCTGCTCTTGACACTGTAGCAGGGGTGGCTGTTTTCAAATGGTGTATCTCAAATAGCAGTCTCATTGATGGTGTCAAAGGAATCCGTTCATTGCTGGCAAGTGTCAGCACCTACGAGTGTGTAGAGTAGTGCAATGTTACCCTCACAATGTTACCCCCACTGCATTCATTTTTATAGTAATCTAAAAATCTGTTTATGATTTATTTTATATTACTCAGTTCATGTCTAAGGATCTATTAATAAATCCAATACATTGTGAGTTCATAAATCCCAATCAATTACAAAGAATGCTATCAAATTCTTAGGGAAGAATATAGCAGAAGTTCATTGTTAAGATTATGATTAAATATTTGAAAAAACAGAATTAGTTGTACATGGTGTGTAATCATTTGATTATCAATCTCCACATAGAAAAATTATAATTTACATAAAATATATTGTCTCTACGCATATAGATATATACCAGCAATAGACAAACTACTGTTGTTCAGATGTTCCTCAGATCACTTAGAATCTCTTGTGTTTGGTTATACTGGTTAAAATCAGTAGGAGCTAAAGTAGTAAGCCTCTGGTGTATTTCTGACTACAGATTCTTGATCTGTGCAAAAGGATTGATTTTCAAGAGAACTTCCAGAGGGGAAAAAATGATAGATTGAAGATGGCTCTGCAAAAAGCAGAAACTATGTATTGTTTGAGCCAATGAGTAACTCAGCTCTTGGAACTTTTCCAGACAAAGAGAGGAGAGATTACCCACAGGTGCTCTGGACAGTTGCGGAGTTACAGACAGTATGAGGACACCTAACTTCACCATTTCCCTAATCCTTTTCAGGCTTTTGCTGACACTTTTGCTGAAATGATTTTATGGATTTATTTATAGGTAAGAGAAGATATAAAGGATAAAAAGATCATTAGCTGTTAGTTGAAAGTATTTTTTGCTTACATGTCTTGAGATGAAGGTTGCAAGTCACTTCGTTATATATTTCTTTTCTTTTTCTTTACTACATCCATACTTTTTCTTTCTATTCTATATCTGTTTTTGTTTTCTTTTGCATTTTTCTTTCTATTCTTCTTTTAGTTTGTATTACTTTTTAGAATTGCAATTATAATCTTTAATACAATTATTTTTTAAAACAAGGATCAATTTCTAAGTCATAAAAAAATCTTGAATTCCTACCAGTTCAACATATTAGACATACATACATCTCCACTTCCTTTCCTTTTCTGACTAGTACCAGTACTGGGATATAATTTAATTGTGGAAATTAATGTTAATAAACTTAATTAACAAGCTCAGTTTCCAGCACCAGGTTCATAAAACTCAGGGTTGTTTTACCTCAGTTTACCTCAGTTTTTATTCAATGCAGAATAAGAAAGCATAATATCTTAGTTTATTAGTTTTTTTAAAAAATACAATTACTCAAGTTTAGTGTAATGCGATACCATTATCACAAATATTTCTAACTGGCTCTTCTGGTACATCACAGAAAAGAACTAGAATATTTTAATGAATCTTAATCACATATAGAAACCATTTCATGTGAGGGAGGGAATAAAAGAAAATGAATATTAAAGAAAAAAAAGAAAATCAATTTTCTTATGCTCACCTTGTTATCATCCATAACAGTATTGAGCGATTCAATCCACATAGGATCTATGTCTCCATCTAAGACAATCCATTTTGGCCAATTATGGCTCATATTTGCTTGTTCTCTCAAAAGAGAGGAAAAGAGTCCTGAGAAATGCATGTAAATAGATTTTGATAATAATGTTTAAATGACAAAAAGCAAAAGTTTCTTTCTCAAATGCAAAAGAATCTGAAAATACACATAATTGTTTTCATGCACGCACATGAGTGTTACTAAAGTTTGTTTTAAATGTATACTTTATTTGGAGCAAGATCAAAAATTGTAATCCTGGATGTCTAGGTTAAGTAATTCTACAGTGGCTGAAATAAAATTATATCGCCTGTCTAGTTGTGTATCACAATGTAATTAGCATTGATTATATTAGCACAAGATTATATTAGCATGCCGATACATCCAGGTAAAACGGATACCAAGGAAAGAACATATGGGGTACGTAGAAAGTATCAGATAAGAAATCTAATGATCTACATACAAAGAAACAGCATTTCAGATATTTGAAAGACAATATTTTCCTATATGAAGTATTCAATAATATGTAATGTTCAGATGCACCATCTAAAAGAGGATTTTTATCTATAGCATCATTTATAAATGGAATATAGTAACTGTTTTCTCTATGCTGAAGTTTGTTTTACATAATATTTTCCTTGGCTTTTATTTCTATTTATTGATTGATAAAATTAAAAACTAGCAAATAAAAAAATAGAATGTCATGAAGTCTTTTAGCATGCTACTTATGTACACAAAAGTAATGAGGTTTTTCTTTAAAGAGAAACAAAATATAAGCATAGCCTCTATTCATCTGTAGTAGGAAATAGAAATTTTAGAAATCTGTATTCTGATATTTATCCTGGGTAGTTTGAACATGTATGTCCTGCAGAATTTGGGGTAAATTTTTACCCAACACATCATACTGGCTAACAATTAAGAGTAGCTGGGATCCAACGCAACTAGAGAACATCAAATTGGGGGAGCTGGAATAAAAGTCACAATAATAACTATTGTAAAGTATTTAACTTGCCATCTTTCCATTCTCTTGTGGCATGATGTATGAACCCAAAGAGCTCATCAGTAGTCACAGCCTTAGGGTTCAAATCATTCCAAACAGGCTTCTGTTTCATGATCATATAAGTCTTATTCAGGGTTTTCAGAATCTGTTAAATAGAAAAAGAAAGAAAAAGAAAAGTGAACCTTAAATTTTGAGGAAAAGTGTTTTTTTAATATAAATATGAGCATCTCTATAAAAATCTCAAGTACAGTGTTTTGATCTTTGCACCATATTTCAGAGGCTGGTTTTTAAGGACTTCAAGAGATATTAAGAATGGGAAAGGGATGTCTAAAACTTTTCCCCATAAATCTAAAATTGCAGAATTATTAATTCTATACCTTCTAGTTGTTTTTTATTCACATCTGCCAAAATTATTTCTGTTCACATTTTAAAAGTGGTTCAATAATTCGCAAAGTTAGAAATGACAATGGGGCAAAAACAATTGTGCATATTAGTTTCACTTTGAGAATAAGCAAGAATAATGGGGAAATGACAAACATAAAGAGAATTGTTCTTCAGAAAAATCAAAGAGAACCCATAAATTAAAATTTAGTAAGCTTTCACTTCCCCTAAAAAGTAACCCTAAATTGTTAATAATTTTATCCCTGATCTGCCTTTCTATTTTTCATTAATTAATTAATTCATTGGCTGCTCATTCACCTTATAACTGTGAATAGCTGACTACCATCTAAAAATAAATACAGTTACAAATGGCAATTAAAACATGCTAATATTTTAGTATTTATAATTAAAAAGTCTATGCTCAAATAATTATGAAAGCCATTTAAAACAGGCTCATCGAACCTTCTGGTCCAATGTCTGAGGCAAGAGCTAGATCTTCAATGCCTTACAAAGAACAACTCATAAGATGCTCTTGAATCAAAAGATTTCTTGATTTCTAGAAGGATTCCCCCCCAAAGAAACACTTTTTTATTTGATTTTTCCCTAGATAGCCTAAATCCCAAAGGAAAAAAAGAATTATTTCCTTATCATGGTTAGCTTGATCATAACTATATTTAACCACTGGAATTTCATATTAACGCAAAATATGGATGTGCATAGCTGAGGTGAAAGCAAGTGATGTTTTTCCAATTTGCCTGGAAAATAATATTTTCAATGAAATAATAATTGAAATTAGGAAGGATATACGTGTACCTTGCTTTTTCCTGTTCCTGCATTTCCCACTACAAAGACAGAATGACGCACAGCCAGCAATTCCTCGAGCTGAACAACCTGCAACAACAACAACAATAATAACAACAACAACAGCAGTAGCAGCAGCAGCAACAGCAACAGCAACAACAACAACAACAACAACATGGGCACGGCTTAAGAGAGGAACCATCAAAAAACAAACAGAAGGTTCAATACTTCCTGCTCAAGAACAAGCACTACAAACTAATGCCATGAAAGCAAAGATACAAAAATCCACTGACAATCCAAACTGCCGACTTTGTAATGACAAAGTTGAAACTGTTTCACACTTAATATGTGAGTGCAGCAAAATCGCACAAACTGACTACAAAGCTAGACATGATCAAGTTGCTAAATTAATCCACTGGTCATTGTGTAAAAAATATGCCCTACCTGTATCCGAAAAGTCATGGAAACATAAAGTGGAAAAAGTTGTCGAAAATGAAATGGTTAAGTTCTTGTGGGACTTTCGAATACAGATGGATCACCATTTGGAACACAACATGCCAGATATTATAGTTGTTGAGGGCCAAAGTATACAATTTATTGATATCACTGCACCAGGAGACACCAGAGTCAAACAAAAAGAACTGGAAAAATCATGAAATATCGCGACCTGGCTATCAAAACTACACAGTTATGGATGAAACATTTAACAGTGATACCCATTGTCATCAGGTTACTTGACACCATGTCCAAGAATTTTACAAAACACATCAAGAAATTGCAGCTTTCTGCAATAACACCAGCAGAACTGCAAAAATCTTTGCTACTCAGAACATCATATATTTTAAGAAAATACTTTGTTGACACCTAGGATGCTGGCAGCAACCCGTATCAACCATTAGCACTAGTCACTGGTATTTGCAATACATTTTTAAATGTTCAGTTGACTGAGTTTCATTTATAATGAATAAAATAGATAGCAGTAGTTGTAGTAGTAATAGTAGTAGTAATTAGAACACAATACGCCCGATATCACAGTTGTTGAAAACAGAAGCATACAATTTATTGATACGCTTACTGGGAGATGCCAGAATCAAAGAAAAAGAACAGCAAAAAGTCACGAAATATCAACACCTGGCCATCGAAACTACATGGTTATGAATGAAACATGTAACAGTAATACCCATTGTCATCAGGGCACTTGGTACCATGTTGAAGAATTTTATAAAATACATCAAGAAATTGCAGCTACCTGCAATAAGACCAGCACAACTTCAAAAAACTGCGCTACTGTAAACATCGTACATCTTAAGAAGATACTTGGTCGATAGCTAGGATGCTGGCAGTAACCTGTATCAACCATCAGTGCCAGTCAATTATATTTGTGATGCATTTTTAAATGTTCAGTTGACTGAGTTTCATGTATAATGAATAAAATAGATAATAATAATAACAACAACAGTAATAATATGCCTAAGGGGTTTTGCTCCCACATCAACCAAGAAGACGTTAATTTTTCTTCCCTTAGTAAACCATTCTCCTTTGTACTCAGGAAATGAAAATGTTGCTTTGTACAAATAATGGTCCGAGATCCCTCGATAAAGTACAGTACCAATTAGCTTCAATGGCCAATGAAGTCATCAAAATGTCTTATGGTTTTAATTGTTAATAAATGTGTACGCTGGCCAGAATTACACTTCATGAGATAGGATAAATAAATAAATGAAATTAAAGGCATAACAAATACATTCATAAATTTGAATTTGGAGAGTTGCTATAAAAATGTGAGATTAAGCAGAGCATCTCAATGAGCCACGTCTGACAATACCAGTCTCCTGGGATTCCTGTAGCTTTGTTTTTACTGACTTAATAGAAAGAAGATGAATCCTAGGTCAATTATACTAGTGGCCAAACTACTGCACTCGGGGTACAGTATAATGTGGTTGCCATCTCATTGGGCTTTCAAAAGCCAGATCTAAATTGGATGGTAATTTTGCTGCTTCACTTCTGTTACTGATACTTACCTATTCATACTACAGGCAAAGTTGATTGTCATTATATATATTGGGGAAAGAGTTTTAATGTGGATAACCATTCTCGTATATCAGAAATTCATTCTGCTTTTTTCTTTTTTTCTCATCAAGCAAGAGAACAAAGCAGACAACTGACAATCCTTAATGAAGCAATATTTCCATTTTTGTACTGTATTAAAGTTTAACACTGGTAATTAAGTACCAGGAGTACTAAATTGTTTAAAAACAAACAAAATAGGGGCAGGAATTGCATTTCTATGGCAAACTGGTACATGTGAGACATTTTATGATAATATGCTTATACTCTAATTAACACTGAATTACTAACATACAGTACTGCTAGTGAAAGACTAACATTTTAAGGACACTATGAGAATGCATTAAGGTCAATAAGGATAACTTCACGCTCAGCAAAACCTGTCTGCAATTATTGTGATTTAATTTTTTTACAGACTGTAATTAAAAGCAATGGATTTTTTTTTTACTTTCAGAATGAAGGTCTCCTCAGGCTGTAAGTGAAGCTCCAGGGTAGATTGTTTAACCATCTGTTCAAATTGCAAGTCCCTCTTCCTTGGAACATCCAGAGCTGCAAAGAGGTCACTAATTAAGCCCATGAAAATGGGAATATCATCTGTCACTATTTTAGGCAAATTGAAGTCCCTCAAGGCGCGCATAAGTATCTGGAAAAGGCAGTAAACATTATTGTACTTAGAAAGCTTCTGATCAATTTCATGGTCAAAATATACTTTGAAGAAAAAGGCTGTTTAAAATCCAATTAAAGGGAAATTATGATTTAATTTGTTGTAAGAAGAAGTATGTGTATGCATGTGTGAGAATCTCAGCAGTTACACTGCAACTTCCTAAGGAGGAGGCAGCATATTCCAGAGAGGTGCTAAATACAGTATGGGAGAGGGAGGAAAATGCTCAGGGTAGCCACACTCTAGAGGTGCATCTATTAGGGAGTAGGTTATAACTTTAGTCTAGTGAGATTCTGTCTATTAGATGTAACAAATACAGAATTGGACTAGACTGGATTTTACCATGTTATCTTTTGGGCACCACGGATGTTATTATCGAAGACAAACCGAAAGGCTAATCTGGTATTGTCTCTATGTGCAGGAGAAATAATTCCCTGTCAGGATAGCCATGGTAAAACACCTGTGTGGGAATTTGCAAACTTCAGTGCCAACATGCTTGGATTTTGGGAAGTAGTTTTACAAAGTATATCTTTGCATCATGTTGCATACCTGGTCTTCAGGTCTAGTCTTATCTCCTCGCTTCAGAGAACCAGCAACTACCAAGACAGATTTAATAGCACGAAGACCCCAATCATAATGATCCTATGATGAGATATATTCAGGAAATTTTTTAAAAAATAATTTTCCAAATCTACTAACTTGTTCATATTATATTTTTAAAAACTAGAAAGTAAGTTATATTAGTCTTTTTTGATAGCATACATTTCTATACCAGTGGTCTATGATAGGATAAAATTTTGAAATAAAATATTTAGTTATTCAGATCTAAACTGATTCAGATTAATCAATAAAATAATCAGGTATAATAAAATATTTAGAAATAGTTATAGTGATAAATATAGATGATCTGGTAGCTGTAAGGGAAATGCATATTTAGTGATTCATATATTAACTGCTGCTAGAATTGTATTTGCACAAAGTTGGAAGAGTGAAGAGATATCTACAAAATGTGATTAGGAAACTATTAGAATGTGCACAAATGAATAGATTAATGTTAGCAATTAAGGAGAAAAGAACAAATTGAATATTATATGATATGGGATCTATTTTATCAATAGTTAAATAACAAAAATGGGAGTTAGAAACAGGGAGACAAAAATAAAGAAAATCTGTTAAAAGAGATAAATATTATGACTAGTATGTTGAATATTACTATTTTAATATTGTAGAATATCAATGTAATGAATGATGTTGCAAATTTTGATTATTGTTCAACAAAGATATTTGTACCCAGAAAACACACTGTTCAAATGAAGATGGAATTATTATATTAAAAATAAAAAAAATATTATTAAAACATATTTTAAAATAGTTACAGTAATAAATATAGATGTTCTGGTAGCATCTGACTTATAAGATAATACTTTTATTTTTTTGATGTTTTTTCCTTTTTTCTTTGTCCTTTTGTTTTTTCTTCAATAATTCAAGGGACTATTATTATTATTTATCTCTGTTTTGCTGTTGTGGTTGTTGTTTTTTTCTTTTTTTTCATCTTTTCCATTTTTGCACATAAGTGGAACTAATTGGATTAAGGTATACAAGAACCTGAAGATTTCCTTTTTACTTTTAAATTTTTATTTTTTTCCTCCTCTTTTTTTCTCCTTACTCTTGTTATTATTGGATTGGCCTTTGTTTTGGGGGTTTTTTTTTCTAGAAAATAATTATAAAATGAGTAGAAAAGCAACAGCTCCAGTTTCTCAACTCCCTCTTCCTCACCATCTGGGGGACAACGATCAATACAGGCGATGTTGCAACAGGAGAAGGAAAAAGGGAAGGAAGAGACATTATAGAAGATTTTGCAAGGAATTCAAAACTTACAGGTAAAAACAGATAACATTGAAAAGAGTATAGAGAATACTCATCAGAAAATTGAAAAGACAGATGAGAAAGTTGAAAATATTCAACAGAAAATTAAAAAGACAGATGAGAAAGTGGAAAATATCCAACAGATGATGATGAAATATGAGGAAAGAATTAAGAAAATTGAAGAACAAGAAGAACAAAGAGACAAGGAAATTGGAAATATTAATACGAGACTGAGTGAAGTTGAAAAAGACAGGAGTGAATCATTAAGAGGAGAGATAGGTCAGAATTCTACCTGAGATTTCAAAACGTGGAGGAAGAAAAGGGTGAAAATCTTGCTGAAAAAAATGATAGAAATACTGGCGGAAGCATTAGAGATAACGGAAGAGAAAATGATGGATGGAATGGATGAAGTGTTTCGTGTTAATACAAGATATGCAATGAGGAACAAGTTACAAAGAGAAGTTCATATTAGATTTACTAAGAAAATTATTAAAACACAAATATTGCAAATGGCAAGAGAGAAGATGTTAAAATATAAAGATAAAGAAATTGTGGTGCTGAAACAGGTACCAAGATGGTTGATTCCAGAAGGTCTCCTGTTTACCTGGCAGGAACAAAGACACAGAATTGATACAGTTGAAAAGGCGGAATTATTTTACTATGAGTTCATTACAGGAAAGGAGGAAGACATAAGAAAAGAGAGTCTTTGATTGAATTTCAAAAGGTGTGTATAGCAGTAACTGAAAAAGAAAAAGAAGAAGGTGCAGTAGACGGTGTGCCAGGGAACAAAGAGAGGTAAGATCTACCAGAGCAATAAATCCCTCTTATAAAGTCTAAAATGGAGGAGAGAAAATTGATCACGATGAACATAAATGGACTTAATTTAATTACCAAAAGAAGGAAAGTATTTCACAAATTAGAGAAATTAAAGTTCGATATAATATGTTTGCAAGAAGTACATATTAAAAAACAACATGAATATATATTTGAAACAAAAAAGCTAGGGAAATTGTTTACTTCATTGGCACAATGTAAAAAAAGAGGTATGGTCTTATATATTAGAGATACAATTTCGGCAGAATTAATCTATACAGATGATGATGGAAGAATCTTAATGGTGGAAATAGTGGACAACAATATTAAAACACTTTTAATAGCAATATATGCTCCAAATGATAATCAAGAAGAATTTTACAATAAATTGTACAAAAAATAATAATTGAATTGGATTATGTTAATCTATGTATGATGGGAGACTTTAATGGAATAATTAATGAACAGTTGGATTATAAAACACAGAAAGCAACAAAGAAAGCTAGAAAGAAACTACCAAAATCCTTCTTTCAAATGATAGAAGAAATAAATTTAAAAGATGCATGGAGAGAGAGAAATACAGGAAATAAGCAATATACATTTTATTCAAATAGGCATGAATCATGGTCAAGAATAGATATGATATGGACATCAGCTGATTTATCTTCTAATATACAAGAAATTGAAATAGAAGCAAGTACTTGGGCAGACCATAATCCAATGACTGTTATTTGAAAAGGACAAAAGACGAGATCTAGATGGACAACATGGTATTAAAGGAAGAAGATTTTAAACAGAAAATTGAGAGAGAATTGGTATTCTTTTTTAAAGAAAATAAAAAAAGAGGATACATCATTACAAAATCTCTGGGACACGATGAAGGCCTACACAAGAGGCTTGATAATTGGCTATACAAGGAAAAGAAATATTAAACAGAAAAAGACTTTTAAAATATTGGAAGATGATTATATAAAATTAGAAAAAGAATTACAGAAATTTCAGCAAAAAAAAGACATTAAAATTAAAATGGATATAACTAAACATAAAATGGGATTAATGGAAAAAAAGGAGTTAGCTCAAAAGATTAAAAATGCTAAACAGAATTATTTTGAAGACGCAAATAAACCAGGAAGATGGTTAGCCTATAAACTTAGAAAGGAAAGAAAATCAAGGAGAATTAGTCATTTAATAGATGAAGAAGGACATGTCTGCTATGGAAGTGAAGAAAAGAAAAGAATTATACAAGACTACTATGGAAAATTGTATTATCAACAAAATATTCAAGAAGAAAAAATTAAATAATATTTACAAAAGGCAAAATTGCCACAGATACCTAAAGATATTGAAACAATGCTAGAAGGGAAAATAACAGTGATGCAGTTAACAGAAGCTCTAAAGAAACAAAATACAGGGAAAGCACCAGGTCCAGATGGTTTGCCAGTGGAATGCTATAAGACTTTTCAGGAGGTGTTGAACCTCCAGCTATTAGAAGTTATGAATGAAGTGCGATCACATAGGCAAGGACTCCTTGGGGTCCCGTCGGCTGGCCAATGCCGGTTGGCGGTCCCCGATGAGCCTATTCTATTGCCCCTGACCTCTGGAATCAGCTTCCCTGGGGTCTGCCCTGACCTCCGCCATGAATTGAAGACCTGGTTATTTAACCAAGCGGGCTATGACCCTTTGGGGGTGGTGGCTTTTATTATGGTTTTATCGTGTATTTATGTAATTGTATCTTAATGGGGCTTGTTAGTTTAATTCTTTTTTAATTATTTATTGTTTTCTTATTTTAGTTGTGAGCTGCCCCGAGTCTTCGGAGATGGGGCGGCATACAAGTCTCATTAATAAGTTATGTTAAAGAAGAGAATACCCAAGATATGGTCAGAAGCTTATATCACACTTATACTGAAGGAAGACACAGACTCACAGCCAATTAAAAACTATAGACCTATTTCCCTATTAAATTCTGATTATAAAATTTTTGCTTCAATTTTGGCAGAAAGATTGAAAAGATATCTAAATAACTTTATGCATGTTGATCAAAATGGATTTCTGCCAAAGAGACAAATTAAACATAATATGAGAATAATTCTGGACACTTTGGAGTACAATGAGGCACACCCTGAAAAGCAAATGGCTCTGATGTTTTTGGATGCTCAAAAAGCCTTTGATAATGTGAGTTGGCATTTTATGTTATTACAATTGGCACAAATGGGCTTTGGTAAAAATTTTATATGTGCCATTGAGACGATATATTATGAACAAACTGCAAGGGTCTTGATAAATGGAGAATTGATAGAATCTATAGATATAAGAAAAGGGACTAGGCAAGGTTGCCCACTATCACCTCTGCTGTTTGTGTTAACATTAGAAGTGTTGAATAGGTGTATTAGAGAAGACAAAGAAATAAAAGGAATGAAAATTAAAAAAGAAGAGTATAAGTTACAAGCCTTTGCAGACAACCTGGTATTTATACTAGAAGATCCATTGGAATCAGCACCTAAATTAATAGAAAGAATAGAAGAGTATGGAAAAGTAGCAGGCTTGAAAATTAAGAAAGACAAAACAAAGATACTAACAAAGAATATGTTAGTGAGACGGAAGAAAGAGTTGGAAGAAGCTTTAGAAATACAGGTCACAAGCAAGGTTAAGTATTTAGGGATATATATTACATCAAGATGTAGTACACTAAAGGAGGATAACTACATTAAACGCAAACAGCGACAGACTTGGAAAAATGGAAAAATCTACAACTATCATTGATTGGGAGAATATCAACAATTAAGATGAATGTATTGCTCAGAATTTTATATTTATTCCAGACAATTCCAATTAGAGTAGGGAAAGAGTTTTTTGAAGACTTAAATAAAATGATGTTGAAATATATATGGCAAGGCAAAAAAGCAAGAATAAAACTTAAATTATTACAGGATGCAAGAATAAGAGGAGGGTTTGCATTGTCCAATTGGGAATTATACTACCAGGCGGCAAATTTGATGTGGGTAAAAGAATGGATAACACTAAGGAATAGTAGACTATTGACCTTAGAAGGATATGATCTGCTATTGGGATGGCATGCATTCCTTTGGTATAAGGGAACCAAAATGCAAGGGTATTTGAGAAGACATTATATTCGAGAGTCTTTGTTCTTAAATTGGGAGAAGATTAAAAAACAACACTATTTGAAAATTCCATCATGAATATCTACTATTGAAGCTTTATCATATCCAGTAATATACAAAAAGGAACAAACAGTTAGGTATGGTGAGATATTGAATGAAAAGGATGAACTTAAATCTATGCAAGCGTTGGAAGAACAAGGTATAAAAATGAATTGGTTTTCATATTTGCAAGTACAATCTAGATTTGATAAAGATTTTAAAACAGAAGGTATTTATGATAAGTTGACTGAGCATAGAAAAGAGGGAAGGAGACAGGTACAATAAAAATGTGTATATACAACAAAATGTATATGTACAAAAAAAATTGCATGAAAGAACATTAATTTTGGACTAAACACTCTACTTTTGATACTGCACATTCACATTGTTTTCTAAATTAATGTTTTATTGTTAGCTAACAAATAAAACGTTAATTTAAAAGACAATGTGAATTGTTTCCTAAATCCTTTCTAAGTATAGAGGAGACATGAGGGTAGTTTGATTAAGGCATCAGGCTAAAAACCAGGAGATGGTGAGTTCTAGTCCTGCCTTGGGCTTAAAGCCAGCTGGATGACCTTGGGCTAGTCACACTCTTTTAGGAAGAAGGCAATGACAAACCACTTTTGAAAAACCTTTTCAAGAAAACTGCAGTGACAGGTCTCCAAGAATCAGGGAAAAAAAATAAAAGAAAAAGAAAAAAAGGAACAGCCATACTGTGCCACACCAACAGCTTATTTAATACCGTGTTTCCCCGAAAATAAGACCTACCCTGAAAGTAAGACCTAGTGCTATTTTCTAAACCTGCCCTAATATAAGACCTACCCCGAAAATAAGACCTAGTGTAAATCTCCAGTTCCAGAAGACTTTTCAGGAGCAACCATGCACCCACAAACACCCCCCTACACACTCACACCCACTATTTGGCACCATAAATATATAAGACCTACCCGAAAATAAGACCTAGTGTGTTTTGGGAGCAAAAAAAAATATAAGACAGTGTCTTATTTTCGGGGAAACATGGTATAATATCCCATTTGGACAACCAAATATAGAAGTTTAGAAGGACATTGTCACTGCTTTTTTTTGGTTTGTCTGCCAAGCTCCTAAGCTAATATTATAGCAAGCAGGTGTCTGCTAGCAGCAGCATTTATTTCTGTCTCCATAGTAATGAGACAAGAAAGTCTTGTGATGTCTGAGTTTACTGCGCATGTGTAAAAAGTTTTTACTTCACTTCCTTTGTAACTTCCTTTGTATTCTTCTTCTTTTCCTATATGCCTTGGTGAAGGAAGCTGCCAGTATGTAGCTCGTTAGGTTTTATTGTTTTGTAACTAATAAAAATGTTTCTTATGATTATTTTCTGGTCTAATTTTATCAGCGTTGACAGCAAAGAAAGACACGGTCTATCACCTCTAATTAGCAGGGATGTTTTGGAAGATTTTTATTCCCTGACAAAAGGTTTTTTTTAAGCCTTGGCAAATGGTAGCAGAGTTGAATGCTCTAGGAAATTGATTGTCATAATTATATTATGTGATGGTGAAGTTCAGAAGATACCAAGTAGAGTTGTGAAGAAATATTTCCCTTAAATAACCTACAATTAACATTGGTTAACTTTGGGTTCTAATATTGTATATGAAAGTAAGATGAAAAACCTCTCTGTGGTCACTTTCTTCATGCTATGCCATTGAAAAAAAATCTGCATTTAAATAACAAATCCAAATAGTTTTAACTAGAAGTATTTTGATAGCTTTATAGGACTCTCTTGACTTATTAATGCAACAAGTTGGATATACAAAGATAAAAAATTATTTGCTTTCAAAAATATTAATTAGGTTTGTTGAGGCACAAGGTCAAAGAGATCATACTTACCTGCTTGGAGAGAAGCTCTTTACAAAGAGTATACAGGGTAACAAACTTTCTGGCTAAGAATCGTGCATCAATAAACCCTTCAGCAACCAGCATTATTTCACAGATTAGTTCAATGTCAGGGACCACCATTGCACAGGGTCTAAAACAAAACAAAAACATATTAAACTAAAATCAGAGACTATAATATGAACATAATGAGAACAAGAAAAGTAACTTCTTCATCTGCCTGTCTTACTGGATCAGATGGCATAAAGTATGGATGGGAGTTCACATTGAACCCCCATCCATAACATGCCTGTTCTCATCTCTGGGAGAAAGTCAGTACAGCCTTTCCCCCAGAGATGAGATCAGCCTCTCATCATTCCTTTTGAATATCTTTCAAGACCTGATTTGGTAGCAGAACTGTAGAAGAACAAGGATGGTCAAACTTGTGATAAAGCTTCACTTTTTTAAATATCCCTCTGCCTATTATTAGCTTTTCTTATTTAGTTCTGCTTTTATAGTTTTTTATAGTTTAAATAATTATTATATACAGGTTTTAGGTACTGATTGTTTTATATTTGTTGTTTTTTGGTACTGTTGTCTGCTGCCCAGAGTCACCTTCTCTGAGATGGGTAGCATTTAAATTTGATTGATTGATTGATTGATAGATAGATAGATAGATAGACAGACAGACAGACAGACAATCCTAATTCAAGGCAGTGATTTTACAAGTGTAGTTGCCTGAGCTGAAGTTAATAATTATATATTAACAAACATTTTCTTTCAATATATGGGTAATGGCTGCTTGCTGATTATTAGAATATTCTAGTATCACTATTTCAAACAAAGCTGAAAATGTTAGTTTTCTCAAGTTAGTTTTTACAATTCTTTGCATATAATCACTTCTGTTACAGAAAATAAATATAAGAAGCTGACACTTAATGGATAATCTCCAAGGTGGTCTTTTTTGTAAAATAGAGGTTAAAAAATCTAAAATTTTGCTAAAGAGAATGGTCCTCTTTCTCATATTGTTTAGTGGGAAAGGTATTGTTATCACGTGACTGAGTTGTTCATTTCTACTTTAATATATTTAAAGTGTTTATTTAATCAAACATTCTTTAAAAAACTGTTCATTAAAGTACATGATAGAGACTTTTTAAAATAGAAACGAATAGGGGATTATGGCTTAGTGCTACAACAAATGTAAGTGAAGCTATCTTTTAACTTTGTTATGATTTTATTTCCAATAGTAGAATTCCCTTTTGCATTTAGCAAAAATTAAAAAAAAACAATATTTCATCTCCCATATTTCTATTGGGTATCAAATCTGCAACTTTGAAGAGCTCTTTCTTTAAATCAATATATTAAAAAGCTCTAATTGCTAACTATTAGAAATAAAATAACTGACATTAGATAAATGACTTATCTTTCATACTTACCTGAACAGAGTTTTAAGATTTTCAGGTAATTCTGTTCGGCCAGCATAGCCTGGATTCATAGTAATAAATATTCCCACTGATGCTTTCAATGTAATGTTTTCTCCAAGGAAAATGAGTCTGCATTATTAAAGAAATAAATTAGCAAACTTTGTTGCAAGTGAAGTAATTGCCTCTGGTTTCGGTTTCCTTGCAAACTGAACTCAAAACACAGGGAAAATCTATAGCTAGGATATGAAAATATACATGACTACTTCTAAATACCACTCAAGTTGTTCAATTATCTAATTTTCAGTAGAAGCCTCTTTGGGGATCTTTTTAAATATCTATTAATATGTCATAAAAGGTCTAATTATTTTGAATTCAGATAGACAATTGGTTAATAGTGTTAAGTTTGCATGAAGAGACAGGCGTGGAGTGCTTCAAGCTCTTTGTTTATTAGTGACTACAGCTCAGAATGACCCCACTTTTATTGGCCTGGCTGCTACTTATAGCCAGCAGCCGCAGTTGTCAGCCAATCAGAGTGCAGGGTTTTCCTGCACTTTTTAAACCAATCATTTCTTACATTTTACAAGAACAGTTCAAACTAAACCAATGACTTTAAAGCTGCATACATAACATTCTCCCACTAGGTTCAGTCCATACCAAACCCCAGCCTATCTAATCTCTTTTAAATAGGTGGGGCTCTACGTAATGTTGAGACTCACGTGGTTCAGATGTTTTAAGGTTCTCACCTTGTGGAGGGAGGAAATGTGTCTGACGTTTCCTTACTAGGACTTGTAGTAATGGTAGAACCTGTTTGGTTACTACAACCTTGTCTCTCCTCCAAATCCATCTCCAACCCAATGTCAGCACCCAAATCAGGTAATGATGTGCACTCCATTTGTGAAAATGGTTGTTGGTATTGTGACAGGTTTTGGATGGTTCCTGTCGTGTTAGCTCATTACACATGAGTTGATTCTGCTTGTTCATTACACTCATGATCCTCCCTTCCCCTAGAAGAGGCAGTAGGTATGGGAACCAGAGGAGCAAAGGATGCTCCTGAGGCAATCTGGATCTTAACTGATCAATGTGCCTGCTCCAGAGGACACCATCCTCCGCTTGTACCCTGTAAGACCTGGGCCTGTGATTGGGTTATCTCAGCAGGAATCCATAATGGTTCACCCATAAGGTTCTTAGCATAAACAGAATCACCCACAGTGAATGTGCTTAATCTGAGTTTCTACCCATCAACAATTCAGCTGGGGACAAATTAGTTGAGGGGTTGGGAGGATATGTTGAACACTGAGAAGTTTTCAACTCT